>OU015537.1:9821723-10256143 GCA_907165065.1 Caprimulgus europaeus
TGGAGGGACACCTCTCACCCTCAATCAGGCAGCAGTGACATACGGTTCATTAATTCTAAGGAGCAAAACAATCCAAGAGGTGGGACAATTCACTATCAATTTTCAAAATCTGTTTCCTAAAGAAAAGTAAAAGATTGGCTAAGTTACTTAAAGCTAAAGTAAACTCAACAGAAAGCAAGAACTCCCTACAAATTAGTTCAGACAAATTAGCATTATTCCAACCCACTAGTGACCGATTTCACTATTTGAACTGTTCAGAGAAGATTCCCAAATCATCGGGAGAAAGAATAATTCCTTCTGCGCAGCAGAGAACTGTGGAAACCTTCAGAAATATTATGCTCCAAAAAGATTTGTGAACGTGTAAACTTCCATAAAATATTCTAGCAGAGCTCCACAATAACCTTTCAAGTTGAAGTTTTATTTATGTATTAGAGATACAAGTCACTAAAGTTAAGACAACAAAAAATAACTTTTATACTTTTTGTATTAGATACAACCAACAAATTAAAACACTTCTCTGAACTTTAGGAACTTACACAGCATACAGATTCATCCACATCTGGATATACCCGTATACACTAAAGCTAAGGGACCTTCACAATAGCACTGGAAATCATAGAATCATAGAACAGTTTGGCTGGAAAAGATCATTACGATCATCTAATCCAACCGTAAACCTAGCATTGCCAAGTTCACCACTAAAGCATGTCCCCAAGCACCACATCTACACGTCCTTTAAATACCTCCAGGAATGGTAACTCCACCACTTCCCTGGGCAGCCTGTTCCAATACTCGACAACCCTTTCAGTGAAGAATTTTTTCCTAATATCCAACCTAAACCTCCCCTGGCGCAACTTAAGGCCATTCCCTCTTGTCCTATCACTTGTTATTTGGGAGAAGAGACCAACACCCACCTCACTACAACCTTCTTTCAGGTAGTTGTAGAGAGCAATAAGGTCTCCCCTCAGCCTCTTCTTCTCCAGACTAAACAATCCCAGTTCCCTCAGCCACTCCTCATAAGACTTGTTCTCCAGGCCCTTCACTGTGGGAAACTGGCAGAACACTGCACACATCTGGTGTAAGTGCTGATATGCCAGGGTCAAGATGCCCTCGACATTTAACAAAGCAAACTACAGAATGCCTGTGGTTAATCAGGCACGAGATAAGAAGAACTGAGCTAAACACGTAGGAGAAAGTTTCCCAGGAAAATTAATAAACCAATCAGTATGGGTCTTTAAGAATATGCATGAGCTTGATTAACCACTGTATATAAGGAGCACATATGTAATCAATAAACGAAGCTTGCTGATCACTCATATTGAGCGTCCGGGTTTTCCCTCCGTCGCAACAAATGGCGCCCGAACAGGGACCCTAAAGAGGGCGAGGATCGGACCCTATAGAGGGCATCCTGCGGCCACGACGCACGGAGCCTGTACCGGTCCCTTTGCAGCGAGGGAGGCTATAAGAGGCTGGTACCTCCGAGCCCTGGAGCACCTATAGAGGGTCCTGCCAGTCATGCACCACCGAGGTCTTGCAAAGGCTGCAAGGTTTTCTTCCCCACCGGTTTGTTTTTCGGCACGTGGGGATGGCCTGCTCTTGCACCTCCAGGATTTCTTTCTTGAAGAGCGTCTAGCCTTCTTGGTCTCCTTTGTACTTCAGGACTCCCAAGGGACTTTGCTGACCAGTCTTCTAAACAGTCCAAAGTCTGCCCTCCGGAAGTCCAAGGTAGCAGTTCTGATGACCGCCTTCCTTGCTTCACCAGGGATCGAAAATGCAATAATTTTGGGATCGCTGTGCCCCAAGCAGTCTCCAACCATGACATCTCCCACAAGGCCTTCTCTGTTTGCAAACAACAGGTCCAGCAGGGCACCTTCCCTAGTTGGTTCACTCACAAGCTGTGTCAGGAAGCTGTCTTCCACACACTCCAGGAACCTCCTAGACTTTTCTTTCTGCTGTGTTGTATTTCCAGCAGACATCAGGAAAGTTGAAGTCTCCCACAAGAATAAGGGCTGGCGATCACGAGACTTCTCCCAGCTGCTTGTAGAATATCTCTTCTGTCTCTTCATCCTGGCTGGGCAGTCTGTAGCAAACTCCCACCACAACATCTGTCTTATTGGACATTCTGCTGATTTTTACCCGTACACACTCAACCCTATCATCAGCATCACTGAGCTCAAGGCAATCGAAACATTCCCTAATGTAGAGAGCCACCCCACCACCTCTCCTTCCTTGCCTGTCCCTCCTGAAGAGCTTATAGCCATCCGTTGCAGCACTCCAGTCATGAGAGTCATCCCACCACGTTTCCATGATTGCGACTATGTCATAGCTACCCTGCTGCACAATGGCTTCCAGCTCCTCCTGCTTGTTGCCCACGCTGCGTGCATTGGTGTAGATGCACTTGAGCTGGGCTGTAGATTTCACCCCCAACAACTGCATACTGCCCCTGGGCTCATCTCTACTGAGCCTAGTTTTATCCCCTTCCCCATTCAAACCTAGTTTAAAGCCCTCTCAATGAGACCCACCAGCTCATGAGTGAGAATGCTTTTCCCCTTTGGGACAGCTGAAATCCATCTGCTGCCATCAGACCCAGTGCTGTGTAAACCTCCCCATGATCAAAGAAACCACAGTTCTGCCAATGTCACCAGCCTCTGAGCCATCTGTTAATCAGGTGTGTTTGCCTGTTCCTTTCAGTATTCACTCCTGCCACTAAGGGGATTGAGGAAAACACTACCTGTGCTCCCCATCCTTCAACCAATCGCCCCAGTGCCCAGAAGTCCTTTTTGATTGCTTTTGGATTTCTCTCTGCTACCTCATCAGTTCCAACCTGCATGACCAGTAGTGGATAATAATCAGAGGGCCGTACCAGACCAGGGAGTTTCCTAGTGACATCCCTTACCCTGGCCCCAGGGAGGCAGCAGACTTCCCTGTGGGATGGGTCTGGTCGGCATATTGGCCCCTCTGTTCCCCTCAGAAGGGAATCACCTATGACAATTGCCCTCCTTTTTTTCTTAACAGAGGCAGTCAGAATGCATGGAGCAGACTGCCTCACCTTAGGCAACCCCCTGGATGGGCCCTCGTCTATGTTTTCATCTTCATTTGCCGGACTCTCCATTTCCAGAGCCCCATACCTGTTGTGTAAGGGCAGCTGGGTAGGTGAGGGAGGCCTGGAAGGAATTCACCTGGCCCCCCAAGCAGAAGCTTCTTTCCATTCTCCTCGGTATCTTAGGTCCCCTCCTTCGGCCTGGTGGCAAGAGGGTAGGAGATCCTCCGCTTTTTGTGGAGTCTCCATCTACTGCCTTTGTCTCAGGGATGATATGGTGTGACTCCACCAGTCGATCTCCCTATCACACTCCCTGATACTCCTTAACCTTTCCACTTCTTCTTTCAGCTCTGCCACCATGCTGAGCAGATCATTCACCTGGTCACACTGGTGTTGTCTCTGCTGCTCTCCAGTGACAGGGGCACAATCACTTCCCTACTCCTGCTGGCCACACTATTTCTGATACAGGCCAGGATGCTATAGGCCTTCTTGGCCACCTGGACACGCTGCTGGCTCATATTCAGCTGGCTGTCAACCAACACCCCCAGGTCCTTTTCTGACAGGCAGCTTTCCAGCCACTCTTCCCCAAGTCCATAGTGTTGCATGGGGTTGTTGTGACCCAAGTGCAGGACCCAGCACTTGGCCTTGTGGATCCTCATACAATTGGCCTTGGCCCATCGATCCAGCCTGTGCAGATCCCTCTGTAGAGCCTTCCTACCCTCAAGCAGATCAACACTCCTGCCCAGCTTGGTGTCATCTGCAAACTTACTGAGGGTACACTCAATCCCCTCATCCAGATCATTGATAAAGATATTAAACAGAGCTGGCCCCAAAACTGAGCCCTGGGAAAAATAGATGTACAAAAAAAAAAAAAAAAAAAACCCTAAAAAAAAAACCTCAAACAACCCAAACTAATTCCTTCCCCTCTCCAAGCAAACAAGCTAACCAGAGGTCAGCTAATTTTTCCATTTGTGGAAGTGCAAAAAAATATAACATGAAGGACAGAAAGGGGATGAGTAACTTTGCTTTCATCAGAAGAAAGGTGTGCTTTTATAATGTTTTATCTAATTTTCATCCTTTTCTTTTGTGGTGGGTTGACCCTGGCTGGATGCCAGATGCCCACCAAAGCCCACTCTATCACTCCCCCTCCTCAACTGAGCAGGGAAGATAAAATATAACAGAAGGCTTGTGGGTCAAGATAAGGACAGAGATCACTTACCAACTTGGGGGAGTGTGGGGGAGGAGGGAATCAATTTAATTTGTTACCAATCAAATCATAGTAACATAATGATGAATAAAAACATATCTTAGAACACCTTCCCCCCCCACCCCCCCTTCTTCCCAGGCTTAACTTTTCTCCCTATTTTCTGCCTCCCCTCCGCTCCTCTCAATGAAACCCAGTAGCTTTTAGCACTGTACTGGGGCTTGGCCTATGGCTATCAAGCCAGAAATCAGTACTATCAGGGAACTGTGGTTAAGACAGGGACCCAAACCACCTCTGAGAATGCAATGACTGAGACTGGGATCTAATCTACATCCAAGAACATAATAGTTGAGACAGGGACCCAAACTACATCTGAGGACACCATGGTTGAGACAGGGACCCAAAAAACAACTACAGCAATTTGCAGTCTCAGGAGGCGACTCCTCTCCAGTGAGGGAAAGATATCCACTCAAGGAAGGCCTTGTAAACTACCAAGGAAAGTGGACTACCATGGACAAAGACATCCAGTATCTGAAAGACTTAATGGTGCTGGAAGTCATCTGTGATGACACAGACAACAACGATGTCTCCAGAGATCTGGATGACAACCTGTGTATACAGGCTATGTGGAGAATGGTGGTCCAAAATGCAACAGTATCATTCTAACAGCTTGGCAACAATATATTTCCCAGATCTGAATACACTAACTGTGGAGAGAGCAGCTTCCTGGCTCCAAAACATTGAAGAAAATCCCTCTCCCTCCCTGTTGCCAGAGGCCAATGCCTTGGCTGTCTGAGGCATGCAACAGAGCCAGTCCCCTCCCACTCTGTTTAGAGGAAAGGGAGCCCCAAGCACATGCCATATAACACTCTAAGGTTCTGTACTGGTTTTGGCTAGGATAGAGTTAAATTTCTTCATAGTAACTAGCATGGGGCTATGTTTTGCATTTGTGCTAAAAAACAGTGTTGATAATACAGAAATGTTTTAGCTATTGCTGAACAGTGCTTACACAGAGTCAAGGTCTTTTCTGCTTCCCTCGCTGCCCCATCAGTGAGTAGGCTGGGTATGCACAAGAAGTTGGAAGGGCATACAGCTGGGATAGCTGACCCCAGCCGAGCAAAGGGATATTCCATACCATATGACATCATGCTCAGCAACAAAACTTAGAGGAAGGTTGGCAGGGACTTGCTGGGCATCATTTGGTTGGCGGCAATCAGTTGTTTTCAATTGCACCGCTTGTCTTTCTTGACTTTTATTTCTTATTGTTATTTTCCTTTTCATTACAATATATTATTTTAATTATTAAACTGTTTTTATCTCAAACCCCTGGGTTTTCTCACTTTTACCCTTCCGATTCTATCCCCTATCCCACTGGGGATACAGCAGCTCTGTAGTGCTTAGTTGCCAGCTGGCATTAAACTACAGAAGTCCCACTCAAAATAGTTCTTTCAGGTTACTCAATAGAGAGGGCTCACAGTATGACTATAACCTGGAATATGCATTCTCCAGAATCACACAAGGACTGGGAAAGCTTGTGTTTCTTGTTAGCTGGTAGATACATAGTTGCCAGATTACTGATCGCACCCATATGGGCATGACAACATCCATCCTAATGTTTTGTTCCCAAGAACTGAATTTTCTGTGCTGGTCCTTTGACCTGGTGTGCACTTCCCCCCTCCCCAAAAGTCAGGTTTCACAGGAATCTGAATTACTTTTTTTTTTCCTTCTTAAAACACTTCTACCTTGTTTCCCCACGCACTGATGTCATTGATGTATTGTAGATGTTCAAGGGCATCGCCCTGTTGCAGTGCGGTTTTGATTATTCCATGACAATTGGTAGGACTGTGTTTCCACCCCTGAGGCAGTTGATTCCAGGTGTATTTGATACCTCTCCATGTGAAAGTAAACTGTAGCCTGCACTCTGCTGCCAAAATAATTAAAAAAAAAACCCAAACACATTGGAATTGTCAATTGTAGCATACCCCTTGTCTGCCTTTGACTCCAGTTCATATTGGAACTCTAGCATGTCCAGTATAGCAGCACTCAGTGGTGACATAACTTTGTTCAGGCCATGATAGTCTAACTCCATCAGACTTTTGCACTGGCCATACAGGACTCTTAAAGGGTGAGTGAGTCTTACTGATCACTCCTTGGTTCTCCAGTTGAATCAGCTTATCGACAGGACCCAGGGAGTCTTAGTTGGTACAATATTGCTCCCAGTACACTGTCATGGTAGCAGTTGGGACCTGCTGTTCTTTGACCTGCAGCAACCTCACAACAAAATGGTCCTCTGAGAGACCAAACTAGATAGATAATGTTTACTTTTCACTGTGTTCATGGTGGCTACACCAAAAACCCATTAGTACCTTTTTTGGACTTTGAAGTGCCCTCTCCTGAGGTATTCTATGCTATGTCTACACAGGGCCTCCAGGCAAGTCAGAATAGGGTTCTTTCGACACTTTTCTCCTGTGCGTTTACGTCTGCCAAAGCCTTGTACTTCTGTTGGTCTGATGTTCTAGGCCATCAAATCTACACAGTCCAGTATACTCAGTCATCCTTTTCCTCTTCCTAGCTGAAGGCAGGGACCCTCTATTCCTGTTCAAGTATTCACTGTCTGACCCACACAGTACCAGACCAGAAGTCCCCTCACCAGGGTTAAGGAAGGTGATATCAGTCCTTCTTCTATGGCTGGGAGATTGCCAATAGCCTTCCTGTGTTTCTATAGCAACTAAACTGACAGCCTTCTTGGATGACCCCTTCTTAGCAGCTGTCTTCCCCCTCAGTTCACATACACAGGCTTCCAGCTTAAAGGTGGGTTCACCATCCCACTTCCTCATGGCCTCCCCCTGGTCACACAGGAAGCACTTGCCATGGTTTAACCCCACTAGGCAGCTAAGCACCAGAGTCACTTGCTCACTCCTTTGTCCCAGGGGGATGGGGGAGAGAATCAGAAGGGTCCCCCATATGTGTCCCCTCCCAGCTTCTTGTGCATCCCCAGCCATCACTGGTGGGGTGATATAAGGAACAGAAAAGGTCTTGACTCTGTGTAAGTACCGCTCAGCAATAACTAAAACATCAGTGTGTTATCAACACTGGTTTTAGCACAAATCAAAAACATAGCCCCATACTAGCTACTATGAAGAAAATTACCTCTATCCCAGCCTAAACCAGCACAGAGGCCCTGAGCAATAAAAAGCCTTTAAGCAGATGAAACAGGAAAAAGCTTGTGCAGTAGCTCTTGGGTCTATCCAGACAGGACCAGCTGTGCAAAGTGTACTCAACACTGTAATCAGTGAGAACAGTCTCAGCTAGAGAAAACACCAGGAGAAACCTAAGGTTGACCTCTAGGGTTTTGGAGCAGGGGGTATCGAGGATCAGAAGCCCACTACACTCCAACTGAAAAGGAGACACTAGCAGCATATGAGGGGGTTCGCTTGGCTTCGGAAGTTGTTGGTACAGAAGCGCATCTCCTCCTGGCACCGCGATTGCCTGTGCTACACTGGATGTTTAAAGGAAATATCCCTTCTACACATCACACAACTGACGCTACACGTCCTAAGTGGGTAGTGTTAGTCACACAATGGGCTCAAACAGCTAACTCCAACTGCAGAGGAATCATGTAAGAGATCATGGACTGGCCAGAAGGCCAGAGATTTTGAAGCATCACTGAAGGAGGTGGTTAGTGCCCAAAAGGCACCACTATATAATTAGTTATCAGAAGATGAAAGGCATTATGCTGTGTTTACCAAGGGATCCTTGTCATGTTATAAGAAAGCATCAGAAGCAGAAAGCTGCTGTGTGGAAAGAACAGATATCTCTGCCTTTCACGGTGTATCAGGTGTCTGTGGCAAGGTCAGGGACAGCCCTGTGCCTGTCACAGCCAGTTCCAGCCTGCTCAGCAACAGATCCACCAGAGGCCAAAGCTGAGCCAATCAGCAAAGCTGGTGGCACCTCTGCGAAAACATACTTTAAAAATGGGAGAAGACACCAGAGAGAGGGGAGAAGGGAACAAAAAAGTAAAAAACAGAGGGAACACCAAGGTCAGAATAGAAAGAGCTCCATGGCAAAGCAAATATTCCTGAAGGAACTGCAGTCCGCAGAGGACCCATGCCAGAGTAATTCCTGAAAGGACCACCGCCTGTAGAGAACCCATGCTGGAACAGAGAAAAAGTGAGAAGGAATGAGCAGCAGAGAGAAGCTGCTATATGCTGACCCTAACAACCCCCCCCCCCACACACACACTACATGACTGAAGGGACTGAGTGTATTTTGCAGACTAAGAAGGGGCAAGGGGAAGAGTTCAGAGTGAGGCTGAGTCTAGGAAAAGGAGGAAGAAAAGTGTTTTCCCCTGTGTTCTCCACACGCCTTTTAATATTTGTTTTGCTTCTGTTTCCCAATATTTGGATCAGTAACGTATATATATAAAATGGCAATAAATTAAGTTAAATTCCCCAAGTCAAGTCTGTTTTGCTCACAACAGTTAATTTGTAATTGATCTCCCTGTCTTTATCTTGACACATAAGTTTTCTTGTTCCTGTTCTTCCTATTTTCTCCCTCCATCCTGCTGGGGGAAGGAGCGAAAGATCAGCTGGGCAAGTTTGGCTGCCAACCCACCACATCCCTGCTTCATATTTAAACTTGCTCCACCTCCACTCAAACATACAGTCTCCCAGAATTGTGGTTAGAGACCTCAGCATGACTGACAACTAGGATGTTTATTCACAGCAAAAAAATCCTGTCTCAAGTCATTACCATTTAAAAATGTACTTTTCATCCAACATTGATACAGTTACATCTCTAGTCATATGAAATAATACAAGCTTGCCTCATCATCCTCTCTATATAAGCCAACACTGCTACAAATGAGGGTAGGAATGAATCCTTCCCACAACTTTAAACAAGTGAACTGTTAGGACAGCACATAAACCAGAAGAGATTTGTCCTGGTTTTGCTAGGATAGAGTTAATTTTCTTTTTAGTAATTAGAACAGCTGTATTCTAGCTTCAGTGTAAGACTTGTTATGACAAGAACGTTGATAAAAGTACTAATGTTATTAGTTGCTGCTGGAGCTCAAGGCCATCCTGTTTAGCTGCTTCACAGCTGAAGAGCTTATAACCATATCTCCGAGCACGCCATCTAGCTGTCTTTTAAACACCTCCAGGAATGGTGACTCAACCACCTCCCTAGGCAGCCCATTCCAGTGCCTGATAACCCTTTCAGTGAAGAAGTATTTCCTGACATCCAATCTGCACCTCCCCTGGTGTAACTTAAGGTCATGGCCTCTTGTTCTATCACTAGCTACCTGGGAGAAATGCCACATACCCGCCTTGCTACTACCTCCTTTCAGGTAGTTGTAGACAGCAATAAGGCCTCCCCTCAGCCTCCTCTTCTCTAGACTAAACAACCCCAGTTCCCTCAGCCTCTCCTCATAAGGCTTGTTCTCCAGCTCCATCTCCAGATTTGTTGCCCTTCTCTGGACACACTCGAGTGCCTCAATGTCCTTGTTGTAATGAGGGGCCCAAAAATGAATACAGTAATCGAGGTGCAGCCTCACAAAAGCTGAGGAGAGAGGAAGGATGACTTCCCTAGTCCTGCTGGCCACACTGTTTCTGATACAGGCCAGGATGCTATTTGCCTTCTTGGCCACCTGGGCACGCTGCTGGCTCATGTTCAGCCAGCTGTCATCCAACACTCCCAGGGTCCTTTTCCACTAGGCAGCTTTCCAGCTACTCTTCCCCAAGCCTGTAGCATTGCATGGGGTTGTTGTGACCCAAGTGCAGGACCCGGCACTTGGTCTTGTTGAACCTCATACAGTTAGTTGCATCCCATTGATCCAACCTGTCCAGGTCCCTCTATAGAGCCCTCCTACCCTCTAGCAAATCAACACTTCCACCCAGCTTGGTGTCATCTGCAAACTTACTGAAGGTGCACTCAATCCCCTCATCCAGATCATTGATAAAGATATTAAACAGAGCTGGCCCCAAAACTGAGCCCTGGGGAACACCGCTTGTGACTGGCCCCTCTCCAAGCAAACAAGCTAACCAGAGGTCAGCTAATTTTTCCATTTGTGGAAGTGCAAAAAAATATAAGATGAAGGACAGAAAGGGGATGAGTAACTTTGCTTTCATCAGAAGAAAGGTGTGCTTTTATAATGTTTTATCTAATTTTCATCCTTTTCTTTTGTGGTGGGTTGACCCTGGCTGGATGCCAGATGCCCACCAAAGCCCACTCTATCGCTCCCCCTCCTCAACTGGGCAGGGAAGAGAAAATATAACAGAAGGCTTGTGGGTCAAGATAAGGACAGAGAGAGATCATGCATCCTGTCTGCCTGACAGGTCTGTCCCAGGGAAGGTAGGGTGCAGTTCCAGTAGTCTGGCTATCTCTCAGACTCCCTGATAACTCTTCAACCTTCTCACTTCCTCCAGGAGCTCTACCACTAAGCTGAGGAGTCCCTATGCCTGGGCACACCTCCCACAGGTATACTCACTAATGCTGTCCAGTACTGGTGTAAGAGTAGGGCACCCCCTGCAGCCCGACACCTGAGTGGCAGCATGTTCTTGTCAGAGCTTTGTCTGGGAAGCTGCATCACTCATGGCAGGCGCGGAGTTTAGAGAGGACATAGCCTTCTGCTGGTGGATACCATCGCTCCCTGGTCGAGATGGCAGAGCTACAGCGCCCCACCTGCACGCCCTTCTGCGCAAACTGCTACGCCACGCCTTTGCTGATGCGCCATGCGCTGTTTGCCCATTCTGGTCACAGTGCTCCAGAGGGGCTTGGCCGCTGTTGCTCTTGGCCCTGCCCAGCTCTTGTCAGCTGCTGTTGTGTGAGCTGCAGGCTCCTAGCGGCTCTCACAGCTCCCCTGAGTTTTCCCCAGTTCAGGAATCCTCCCTGTACACTGTGCTAGAGCGCTCTGCTTCAGATCATGCGGGCACCGGAGCTGCTCACCTCAATGACTGAGTGCTATTTTCGGTTGCAGTGCATTTAAATCTCCTGTCATTGCTCCTGTCCCTGCCTAGGTCTTGTCATCCACTCTTGCATGATCTGCAGGCTCTTGGAGGGTCTCTCAGCTTCCCTCAGGTTTCCCTGGTTCAGGAATCTCCCCTGTACACTATGCTAGAGCACTCCGCTGCAGATCGTGATGGCTCCAGAGCTGCTCATCTTGGTGACAGTATTTATCTTGAAGGCATTAAGCTCATAAGTAAAATCTTGTTACATTAAAAAGTTTTATTAGCAGAACCAGATGATGGAAAGTTCAAAGAAATTAGGAATTAGTACAAATGTAGCAGAGTAGCAATGATCAGTATAGTTTCTATATTTCATGGTGTCATGTAGAAAAACTATTAAAACTAGAGCCCAAATTAGAATTTTGATCAGAGAATTTTTATAAACTATTTTTCCTCAATGTTCAGACTATGAGGCACATTACTAGAGACAGAAGTTTTAAAGTACTTTCTGTACTCCTTCAAAAGCCATCATTTCGATTTAAAATTAATTTTCCTAGGATTGCAAGTGTATTTGGTATATGTGGCAAGATTTTGGTAGCGGACACACATACACACACACATGACGACATCTGCAGGAGTGGTCTCAATGAGAAATCAGGGGTTTCCCTGTGCCAAGACACAGCTGGTTCCAGCTGGCTCGGCAATCGCCCTACTGCGGGCCAAAGTTGAGCCAATCAGTGAAGTTGGTGGTGCCTTTGTGAAAAAATATTTAGGAAAGGGTAAAAAAAAAAAAATAATACTGGAGAGGCAGAGAAGGAGGGGGAAAAAAAAGTGGAAAAAAAAAGTGCGAGAAAACAGCAGAGGGAACATCAAGTTCAGAAAAGGAGGTAGTTCATGGTGCTAGAGCAGATATCTACACTGCAGCCTGTATAGGACCCATGCTGGAACAGTTCGATATTTCCTGAAGGAACTGTGGACCATGGAGAACCCACACCAGAGCAGAGTTTTCCTGACAAGACTGCCCCCCCCTGGAAGAGCCCATGCTGGAGCAGATTTTCCTGACAGGAACTGTGGCCTGTAGAGAACCTACGCCAGAGCAGGGGGAAAGTAAATACAAGAGGGAAGGAGCGGCAGAGAATAACCGTTATATATGGACTGTAAACTCCCTTCCCTGATTTCCCCTGTACCACCCTGGGGGTGGTGGGTGGTAGTGGAGTCTGGAGTAAAGGAGTGAAGTTGATAATGGGAAAGGGAGGAGGAAAGGTGTTATTTTAATGTTTGTCTTCCTGTTTCTTACCACCTGAATTTTTTTTTTTAATTGACAATAAATTAATTTTCCCCAAGTCAAGACTGTTTTGCCTGTGACAGTAACTGATAAGCAATCTCCCTGTCTTTATCTTGACCTATGAGCTTTCTCATCCTATTTTCTCCCCCTGCCCCACTGAGGAGGGGTAGTGAGTGGGTGGGTGGGAGTTTGGCCCACAGGTAATTATAACCCCCACCATAACAAGTTAAAGTGTGATCAGAAATTCACAAGAGATAAGTATAGTGCTCATTAAAACTGCAGATACAACCTCCACCTCAAAGTCCTTGAACTGACAGCTATGAGAAACCTGGAGAGCATAAGGAAGATTTTATACTTAAACTGTTTTGTGCACTCGTTCCTTACGTACCAAGGGTGGAAAGGATGAGAGCTGAGAGACTACTGACTGATCTGACACAAATATGGTCAGCTTCATATTCACAGAGATCATCACTACCCCTTGACGCTGACAGAAGACTCAGAACTGCCCTTTTGTAGCTGACCTATAACCATGGGACCTCCTTCCAAAAGGGTAAATGCTTAACTACCATTTTAGTTAAGAAGAGTTCATAAGACTAATCCACACAGCTCATTTTATCGCTTCCTCAGTTACTGAACCATGCCCTATTCCATCCTGTTGGCTCTTCCCTCCCCTATGAACTTCTGAACCTAGTTTAGAATCTCCCCTATGGCCTTTAAGTGCCAGTAGACTTGTTCCTCTCTTTCTTTAAATGAGGAATGTAAAAGTCATCATAACTAAATAAATTACAAAGTATGCATTACTAATTCGTGGTCTGTTGTAACAGCTCATAGTAGTATCAGCATACATTCTTAAATAGTGACTCATATCCCACTTGCTTACTATAAACACATCTACAGCACTACTTACTGTTCATTTAAAAAACGTAAGCAATGAATATCAAATAAAAATAACTCTATACTAGTCTCTCATTCTCAGAGAAGTCAGTGAGCAGCACACAAAGTCATTTTGGTTTGGTTCAAAATAAAACCTTTACCAAATGATTCTAAAACAATTAAACTAGGCTAAAGTAACATAAAACTCAGTTGGGTGCTTAAGTTAAAAGCCTCAAAATCATGTAACTTAGGATCATGACTAAATATGCCCCATAAAAGCCTTTATACAACCTATTTAGATATTTAAATAAGTGTATATCAACACAACAATAAAGACAAATCTAGCCACCCTCAAGTACAAAAGGCAACCCACCTCTGATAGTCTTCCCATCATACACTCCTTTCTCTGAGCGGTTGAAAAAGAACAAGAGAAATTAAATTTTAACTCTACCTGTCACTAGACAAATAAATGTTTATCTTTGCCTTGTAAGGAGATAGACAAGACTGAATAGTGAAGAGTTCATGGAAGGAATTAGAGTGGTTTTACAGCAGATGGTGTGTCTGGAAACAGTTAATACGAATTCAAATGTTAATCACAGAAGATATTTCTGCCAGACATATTGCTTTGGATTGATGCATGTTGTATAACACCACTATAGGACTACATACTCAAAATATAACTAGTAGTATTTATAATAAATCCCACCTTTCCCCAGTTTATTTTAGAGTTCACTCAGCAGAGATGCAGCCAGATGCAACATCTAGTTGTTAGACACTAAGGTCACTCATGTCTAAGCTATTACCTCTATCTATCTTTTCACATTTACTCATAGCAGCATTTAGCTGCTACTATTTCAAAATAGAGAGAATAATACATGTCATGAATGTATAGGATAAGCAAGTATCCTTCACACAAATAGCAACCACCTTATAGAAGTACTTCAGTATCTTCTTTATTTAAAAAAAAAAAGAAGTGAAAAATCCTTTTAAAAAACTAAAGCTGTAATGAACCCTAGAATACATGTGCCCAATTTCTGGTTTGCAACCTCTTGTCTCCAAATTATAGAGTAAAATACAGAATTGTATTGACAGAATAATTTCTCTGAGAGTAACATTCAAAATTATGTTTAGAACTCTACCAATGGTGCGTTCTTTCCCACCGTCCTCCCAAAAGAATTTAAGTCTGACTTTATACACATACACTGTCTGAATACTACTCCACATGATTTTCAAGAGCAAAATGACTGGAACAATACAGATACATTTCTAGAACGGTACTTCCAGTTATTGAGAATTATACTTTAGGAAATATATTAAGCAACTTACTTGTGGGAAGTTCTTTTCTTCATCATGCTTGCAGAGACTCTTGCATGACCTACAATATAAATGATTTATACACAGTGTCAAAAAGGTATCTTACAGAAAAATTATCCTTTTCAAGTAAAAAAATTTAAACACTTCATTTTGTGATTAATCAATAAGCTCCTACAATGGAAGGAGGCTTTGAGGAGACAGGCAAGGACTACGTACTCATGAAGCTAAGTGAAGAAGTAGGGAGTGACTGATGACAACTGTTACAAAAAGCTGAACTTAACACAAAGGAGATGGGAGGTAGTCTTTGTTCTAGATAAATGACTACAACAATTGAGGGAATCAAATAGCCCTGTGTAACTGCTCTTGAGTTAATAATAATCATCATCATCATCATCATTTAATACATATCTTTCTGAGTTAGCGAGGTCAGAATGGGTGGGTGTATACATGTCTCAGCCAAACTGAGTATAAAAACTCAGTATAGAGCCAAAAACTTGTATAAAGACTCAGTATAGCATATACAGTATAAAAATTTTACAACTAACAGAAAGGACTTTGAAAAGAGCAACAGGCTTGAGCTGGTTTCAACTCACATATTCCTTTCCAATGACTGGGGATGATGCCCAGCACCATGATGGAGACCAGTAAGGAAAATCACATCTGTATTGTGATTCAAATGTATATTGCAGCTAATATACTCTGCTAAATGTAACTTGTACATGCACTGTGATTTAAGTAAATTGCTGTATCATTCTGCTAAATCAGAATGTTGGACACATGTATGTTATAAATAAAAAACCCCCTCATGTATCTGTAGAAACACATTCAGAATTTAATCTATGGATGTTTAAATTCACACCTATAGAGAAATACTTAACTGAGGTTTCTCTACAGATCCAAACAAATTCTTTAACATTATGTTTAACACCCTGGATTTCAGGAGAGCAGATTTTGACCTCTTCAAGAACCTGCTTGCTCGGGTATCATGGGATGAATTCTTGGAAGGAAGAGGGGCTCAGGACAGCTGGCTTATACTCAAAGATCTCCTCCTCCAAGCCCAGGAAAAGTGCATCCCAACAAAGAGGAAGGCCGGCAAAAACAGCAGGAGGCCTGCATGGATGGACAGGAAGATCCTGAACAAACTTAGGATCAAAAAAGAAGCCTAGAGATGGTAGAAGAAAGGACGGGTAACCTGGGATGAATACAGAGAAATTGCCTGAGTGGCCAGGGATCAGGTTAGGAAAGCCAAAGCCCTGACAGAATTAAATTTGGGCGGAGGTGTCAAAAAAAAGCTTCTATAGGTATGTCAGGAAGAAAAGGAAAACTAGGGAAAATGTGGGCCCTCTCCGGAAGGCACCAGGAGATCTGGTCACCCGGGACATTGAAAAGGCTCAGGTGCTCAATGACTTTTTTGCCTCAGTCTTCACCGGCAAGGGCTCGTGACACACTGCCCAAGTCCTAGAAATCCAAGGAAGGGTCCAGGAGAATGAAAAGCCACCCACTGTAGAAGATCAGGTTCATGACCACCAAAGGAACCTGATGGTGCACGAGTCCATGGGACCTGATGGGATGCATCCGCGGGTCCTGAGGGAACTGGCAGATGAAGTTGTAAAACCACTATCCATGATATTTGAGAAGTCCTGGCAGTCTGGTGAAGTTCCCACAGACTGGAAAAAGGTGAACAAAACCCCCATTTTTAAAAAGGGGAACAAGGAAGACCCGGGGAACTACAGGCCAGTCAGTCTCACCTCAGTGCCAGGCAAGATCATGGAGCAGATACTCCTAGAAACTATGCTAAGGCACATGGAGAATGAGAAGGTGATTGGTGACAACCAGCATGGGTTCACAAAGGGCAAATTGTGCCTGACCAATCTGGTGGCCTTTTTTGATGGTGTCACAACATTGGTGGATAAGGCTAATGCAACTGATGTCATCTACCTGGACTTGTGCAAGGCGTTTGACACTGTCCCACATGGCATTCTTATCTCCAAATTTGAAACACATGGATTTGATGGATGGACCATTCAGTGGATAAGGAACTGTCTGGATGGTCGCACTCACAGAGTTATGGTCAACAGCTTGAAGTCCGAGTGGAAACCAGTGACGAGTGGTGTCCCTCAAGGTTTGGTATTGGGACTGGTGCTCTTCAATATCTTTGTCAGTGACATCGACAGTGGGATCGAGCACACCCTCAGCAAGTTTGCTGATGACAACAAGCTGAGTGATGTGGTTGACACGCTGGAGGGATGGGATGCCACCCAGAGGGACCTTGACAGGCTTGAGTTCAACAAGGCCAAATGCAAGGTCCTGCACCTGGGTCGGGACAATCCCAAACATAAATACAAGCTGGGCAATGAGTGGCTTGAAACCAGCTCTGAAGAGAAGGACTTGAAAGTATTGGTGGATGAGAAGCTCAACATGAGCCGGCAATGTGCGCTTGCAGCCCAGAAGGCCAACTGTATCCTGGGCTGCATCAAGAGAAGTGTGGCCAACAGGTCGAGGAAGGTGATTCTCCCCCTCTCCTCTGCTCTTGTAAGACCCCACCTGGAATACTGCATCCAGTTCTGGAGCCCTCACCACAAGAAAGACATGGACCTGTTAGAATGAGTCCAGAGGAGGGCCACGAGGATGATCCGAGGGCTGAAGCATCTCTCCTATGAGGACAGGCTGAGAGACTTGGGGATGTTTAGCCTGGAAAAGAGAAGGCTCCAGGGAGATCTTATAGCGGCCTTCCAGTACCTGAAGGGGGACTACAAGAAAGCTGGGGAGGGACTTTTAAAAAGGCAGGTAGTGATAGAACAAAGGGAAATGGCTTTAAACTGGAAGAGGGCAAGTTTAGATTAGATATTAGGAAGAAATTATTCACTGTGAGGGTGGTGAGACACTGGAACAGGTTGCCCAAGGAAGTTGTGGATGCCCCTTCCCCAGAAGTGTTTAAGGCCAGGTTGGATGAGGCTTTGAGCAACCTGATCTAGTGGAAGGTGTCTCTGCTCATGGCAGGGTGGTTGGAACTAGATGATCTTTAAGGTCCCTAGCCATTCTATGATTCTATGATTCTATGTGTATGTTCCAAGCACAGCTTTGGTATATGCATTTTGAAAATTAATTTTCATAATAGCAGTAGTGTTACACAAGACTTACGTACTAAAAGTGCAATTAATCTTAAAAGTTTTAATAAATATTTATTTTTTTTATTTTAAGATGGAGAAATAAAGAGGATGTATATCAAGTTATAGAAATGTCAGATTTAAAATTAGACTACATACACCTTGTTTCCAACACTCAAGCTTGTACTGAATCCATGGAAAGATGCATCTCTAGTTTTAACAACAGCTGGCATTTTAAGTTTTAAAAAATGAAGCCCTCCATGTGAATAGCTACAGTAAAGATCCTATTTGCAATTTTTTACTATTAAAATACCAAGTAAATAGAACTTCCCTTTGAACATGTTTATAAGAAGTATCAGCTAGAAATTAAAATAAAAGATATCACAAAAAGTCTGACTAGAAACCCAAAAGACATTGGGACTTGACTTCAACCACTAAATAAGCATTCTCATCATATAATTAGCCACTACTTAGTTGTAAAAAAAAAATATTAAAAACATACTTTTTTAAAAAAAATCCATTCTCACAAAGCAAAAGAATATGAACACACAGATTTCATGTTTTTCATTACTGATTGATGAGACAAAGAAAGATTTAACTAAATCAGCTCAAGTAGTTAAAACACTGTAGAAAAAGCACCCACATATTCAGCAGGATGATTCAGCACAAAACTCGTTTTCTGTCCTCAGCTCAGAGACTCTGAATCTTATTATATAGTGCAACGCATTTAGCCTTCCAAAACAAAAGGAACTCTACAGGTACACAGAAGGAAGATCTATTACTGAAGCTGCAAAAAACACAAAGGAGAAGCTATGCAAGCTACTGAGAATGAGGGTTTGCCCTGTTCAGTAACTGCTCACCTTAGGCACCTCTTATTTTTGATAGGACTCAAGCTCTACAGCCAGATGTCTTTTCTCTCAAATTTACTTAAGTCCAAAATTTCTTGGCTATCCATACACAATCTCCATGCGTGAAATGATATGTACTAAACTAAAAAATATTTACAGCAACAATGAACTAAGGGTTTGAAAAGAGACTATACTTTTTTGCTGTCAGGTGAAAATGAGCTTGACAGTTCCTGACTAATTTCAAGAACTTGTTTGTTCATGTACCTAGCTCTAAACAAAAACCAACTAAGCAAACTGAGTACTGCTCAGTTTCTTGTGTTAGTAGCTTAAGGTAGTGCCCAGTTTAAAACAAAGATATAGCATTTAGATGAATAATGTAAATATAGCTGTGGTGGTTTGAGTGGATTCACCCTTTTTGCTTGCAGATTGCAGCCAAACACATCCTGCTCTCTCACCCTACCCCCTCACTCGCCCAGGAAGTAGAGGAGAGAACTGGAAAGAAAAGAGAAAGGAAATTCACAGGTTGAGATAAAAACTATTTACTAATTAAAATAAAATAATAACGATAACAGTGATAACAGACTATACAAATGAGTGATACACAGTGCTCACCGTCCACTGACCAATGCCCAGCCTGTGCCAGCCAGCGATCCTGAAGCCGAGACAGTCCCGAAACCAAAACCCTGGAAGAGCGAGCCCGAGTGATCCCCGAGAGAATATCCCCATCTTCTGGTCAGCCCTGGTTAATATACTGGCATGACGGGATATGATATGGAATATTTCATTGGCACATCCAAATGCCAGTTTTGGGTTTTGCTATTCACTGCGCTTCTCCCTCCCAGTCCTAATGCAGCTGTGAACCAGCCAAACACAATGGCCTTGAGCCCCAACAGCAACTAATAACACCAGCACTTTTATCAAAATTCCTCTCATAACAAGTTCTGCTGAAACGAAAACAAATCTCTTCTAACTACTAAGAAGAAAATTAACTCTATCCTAGCAAAACCAGGATAACCTACTTACAAGAAGAGATAATAACAAGGTACATGAAGATCCCAGCACAAGACATATATCTGTTGGAGCGAGCCCAGAGGAGGGCCACAAAAAATGATCAGAGGGATGGAACACCTCTCCTATGAGGAAAGGCTGAAAGAGTTGAGAAGAGAAAGCTCCAGGGAGACCTTACTGTGGCCTTTCAATATATAAAGGAGGCTTACATGAAAGACAGAGAGAGACTTTTTGCCAGGGCCTGTAATGATAGGACAAGGGACAATGGTTTTAAAGTGACAGAGGGTAGATTTAGATTGGATATAATAAAGAAATTCTTTACGATGAAGGTGGTGAGACACGAATAGGTTGCCCAGAGAAGTTGTGGATGTCTCATCAATGGAATTGTTCAAGGTCAAGTTGGACAGGGCTTTGAGTAACCTGGTCTAGTGAAAGATGTCCCTGTCCAAGGTAGGGGGATTGGACTAGATGATCTTCAAAGGTCCCTTCCAATCCCAACCACTCCATGATTTTGACAAAATCATCCTAGTACTGACTACAAGCCTATTGGCCATAATACACATTTGTATTTTGTATTGTCTGACTACATTAATGTCTCAAGGAAATGCAAACCCCTTTAAAACACATCTCAGCTTAAACCGTATAGCACTTAACATCCTTTGAAATTGTAACAGGAGTTCACTGAACAGTGAATATTTCTCTCCCCTATAGCAACTATAAATAGGACAAAGTAAGGCCAAAATCAAAATTACCCAATGAATCTGCCTGCCTGAATCTATCTTTATTCAGGCAAATTACCTCAGCAATATAGCTTTTCCAATGTAAATGAAAGAAAAATCCCACAAGAACTCTACAAACTACTTGTATGGTCCAAGTTCCATAGCATCCAGATGTTTGGAATTGTATCTAAACTTCAACTACTTCTACTACTTTATTTCTCACTCTGGAAAGCATTTTCATTACTACTAAAGCAGTACACCAATAAGCCTTGCAATCATTAGTGAGGATTTTGAAATCAAGACAAGTCCAATAAAGCATCAAAAACAAAGTGTTTACACAGTTCAAGCACATGTAACAAATTCTGATTTAGCACTTGCATTAGTGGAGCAGTTAAACATACAATACAACAAATCTCCCTGCCTGATCCCCTTTCAGTCACAGGAAAACTCATGTCAGAGAATACTGGGACTCCAAGTGCCTAATAACGCAAGTACAATTTAAGACAGGTCGGAAAGAAGCTTTATTAACTATGATCACAGTGAGAGAACATTTGGGCAGCATTTCCCCCTTTTAAATTTAAATTTTTAAATTACAAAGTATTTAATGCTTTTAAATACTAGCCAAGATAATTAGAGATAATTTAAAATATCAAGCAAATAGAAGTTTTTATACCTCGGGAAACTGGTTTTACACTTGAAGACTATACTCTGAACAGTGTTCTTACCATCAAAATTGCATCAATAAGTTGTACATATTCCTATCTGTATAACAGAAGCATGTGAAAGACTGTTTCCCTAATAGGTGCTTACACTAAAGTCCAGAGATAGCACAAAAATGCAATATAGAATAGAAAAGACTAGACTATTTTTTCAGTTGAAACGGACCTATAAAGATCATCTAGTCCAACTGCCTGAACACTTCAGGGCTGACCAAAACTTAAAGTATATTATTAAGGGCATTGACTTGATATGTGAAAATATAAAATATAGTTAGATTTATTCATTTATTTTCTGTATTAAGAATTAGATTTTAGAAAATAAGCTTAGCTTCATTTTGTCTCTGTGTTAGGTGGGAAACTTCAAGTTTAGATCATTTTGTCTGTGTTAAGTGGGAAACTTTTCCAATAACTAACAAGCTATTCCACACTATCAGCAAAGGCCTTGCAGTGCCTGGTA
Organism: Caprimulgus europaeus; assembly: GCA_907165065.1. The sequence continues at coordinate 9,843,242 of OU015537.1, forward strand.
TGCGAGCAGTCTGGAGCAAGAGAAGAAGGAACTGGTATGCAACACCTGCAGTCTGAAGCAAGAAAGCTGTCTTTGTTTGGTCTAGAGGTCTACAAGGGTGCTAACAAGCATCAACAGGAGGCAGTGCGCAAGCGTGAATGGGAGTGAACTCATGTTAAAAATTTATTGGAACTAATTAGCTTAACCCATCCTAAATTTAATAAATGTGTGTGTGTGTGTACTTTAAATAATGCCTTTGTAAAAGAGTGGGGTGTGCAAGGCCTTTATGGAGCGATCCACCCTGTCGCCTGCCGGTGAATAAAACATACCTGCTTTATAACTCTCTACGAGTTGTAAGGTTTGACTCCTCATATCAGGCCAAATGCCTCTTAAACAGATAGGCATGGGGCATCAGCCACCTCTAGAGAGGTGTTCCAGTGTCTGACCATCTTCTCCATAAAGAAATGTTTCCTAATCTCTAGTCTGAACCTTCCCTGACACAGCTTTGAACCATTCCCATGTGTCCTGTCACTGTCACCAGGGAGAAGAGCTCAGCACCTCCCTCTTCACTTCCTCTCCTCAGGAAGCTGTAGAGAGCAATGAGGTCACCCCTCAGCCTCCTTCTCTCCAAACTAGATAAACACAAAGTCCTCAGCCACTCCTCATAGGACATGTCTTCCAGCCCTTTCACCAGCTTTGTTGCCCTCCTCTGGACGCATTTGAGTACCTTCACATCCTTGTTAAATTGTGGGGCCCAGGACTGCAAACAATACTCAAGGTGAGGCTGCACCAACACTAAATACAGTGGGATAATCACCACTTTTGACCCACTGCTTATACTGTGTTTGATGCACCCTGGGAAGCAATTTGCCCTCTTGGCTGCCAGGGCACACTGCTGACTCATATTGCGCCTGCTGATGACCAGCACCTCCAGATCCCTTTCTGCAGGGCTGCTCTTCAGTCTCTCCTCTCCTAATTTATACTTGTGCCCAGCATTACTCTGTCTCAGGTGCAGAACACAGCATTTGGACTTGTTAAATTTAATACCATTAATCATAGCCCAGTGCTCCAATCTATGTTCCAACATTAGTAATCAGACAAATAATTAAATGCACACCATGCAAGCACCATATATCGGTGGTAAAAACATGGCGAAACACCACCATCAACAAAGGAATAGTTACAAACCAAAAAGGACGTCCATTACTTTCACCCCTTACTTGTGAAATATTTTCTGACCCATGAAAAGATAAAATGTTTCCATGTGAAGCAGTCTTTGAATGGCTGCAAGTACTATTCCTTCAAGTGGTAAAGCTCATTAGAACAAATTCACAATAGAAATGCTGTTCTGTTTTTCTTTTCCCTACAGGAATTTAAAGATGAATTGGCTATCTTTAGTCCGATGTATTTAATTTTTTTCCCCAAGATTAAAGGAAGAAATAAACTCTCACAATATAAGATAAACATAAACCTTATCTTACTAAGGCAACAAATCAGCTTTGCAGAGGACTTTTACTTCTCAATTTAGAATTTCAAACAGTTTGTACAGTTTCTTTACAACAATGTTTATTTGTAAATGTATGATGTTGCAAGTATTACTGTGTCTTAATGACTTAAGACATTTGAGAGCAGATAAAAATATTTTAATATAATTTTTAACATATGTCAGTGATCATCTCCTTTAGCAGAGAATGACAAACAACAAGCAAAACAGCAACTTTGCTTACACAAATTATCCTGAAACGTCTAATACCACCTAAATGGCTTGTGATAGAAGCATAATTAGCATTTGTCATTCCTTGTCAAGTGCCCAATTCAAAGACATTTAAAAATTTCCCAACAATTTCAAGGGCAATACATTCACACAAATCTTTCAAGTGAAAAATTAGTATATCAAGTGTTTTGGGGTCAAGCATGGTTTGGTCTCAAGCAATAATGTGATTTCAAAGATGTTAATAGCAATTAGAGAACAATAATGGAGAGTTATCAGATTCTATAAAGCATGAATATAATTGAATAGATTTAAGTTCATATCCTTTACTTCCTTCTGACTATGGACTAGCATATTCCATGAAATTCCATGTTTTAGACATTATTCAAAATAAACTCTGTACAACTAAGTTTCCATTAATATAAAAACAGAAGTTAATACTGAACAACAGCAACAAAAAATCCTAAATACACACACAAAGTGATTGGATTTGTTTTATGCTTCTTTGTAATAAGCAGCAGAGTCAAACTTTGATAGATCTGAGGAAGGTGAAAATATTTATGGCTCAGTCTCTTATAACTACAAAATTAAATATTTTCCATAATAAAAAGTCAACACAAACTCCCAACTCCCAGTCAAGAACAAAATAATTAAGCATTTAATTGTCAGTTGGCCTTTGTTTTTTGAGCCTGAATTAATTCTGCCTAATGTATCCTTAAAATAGACTGAGAATTCAATAGCAAAATTAGTATTCATGTTTCTGAATGCTTCTACCTTACTGTCACAGAGAAAGAAAATGGGTAGGACAACAGAGAAGTAAAATTAAACGTATTTTGAGGGTGTGGACTCTAAGAGGGAATACACACATTTCAGCTGGTGGAAATATGAGGAGAGAATCAAAAGAAGAATGGGAGAAAGCTACAAGCAATGTTTTTAATTGTTGTCATATCAGATGGTACTCTCCATTCAGTCCTTCAAAATTAGATGGACTCTTCAAAACACCACAGCTTCTTATTTTTCAGAATATCTCCTGTCTTTATGACAGGCAGCAAAAGCTGGACATATTAAAATTATATTTCAGAATCTGCTCTGGAAACATCATATAATCACATGAGAATTATTCTTGATCTGATGGCTCTTTCAGGATTACTTTGAGGGACCTAAAAGTTCCACAGACATGTTTATTCACATCTAATATTACCCAATGTCAATGTTAAAGAGTTTGGGAAACTGGAGCAGGAGAAGAGTGGTAAAATGAATACCCGACTCTGCCAAAAGATTTCATTGCATTTTTAAGCAAGTCGCATCTGGGAGTGAGATCTCTTCTTAATTCACAAGGACAGTACCAGTAACAGCTAGAAAGGACTGTAAAGGACAATGTCTTACACTTCTACAGTATAAAACAAGTGATCAGTAGACTCAAAAGACAAAATATAAATGTAAACACAACAAAGGTAATCACAACTTATCTTACAGGCAATTAGATTATGTTAATGAAAAAAATCAAGATTCACCTATATTGAGGAGAACCATGTACTAATTAGAAGCACAGGCATAATGCCAAGTACAAAGTAGCTGGCTGATCTACTGAAACTATATCCTGGAAAGCTGCTCTATATTTTAACAAAATAATTGAGGCTGCAGACACACACTACTGTTGTGAAAAAATAAGAAACCGGTTTGGCTTTCCTTCATTTCTCCATCTTTTGTGTTATACTTTATTTCTCAAAATGGAACCATTAAGTCTGTTTCCCAGTAGAGGTAGACTTCAAAAACCTTGATATTTTAGTCAAATGTATTTTTATCCTCTTTTAAAACTACTTTACAGCAAATAAAAGCCTTTCCTTTGTAGGCAGGAAGGCTAGACAGAGGAAAACTAGCTTTTTCAAAGAAGCCACCACATCTAAGTCTTTACTACTGATTTGGATTTCTAATTCCAGCTCCTTGTCACTTGACCTAGTTGTGCTTTTTATACTTTTTCTCTTCCATTTTTAAAATTTTAATAAAATACAATGAACTCACTATAATTTTAATTTATATCACATTGTAAGGTCTTTCAGCCTTCAAAATATTAATTTTATAAACTCTGATTAAATCAATTACTGCTTTTGCTGTTCTTTTCAAATAATTTGACCACTATCTGTGAAACTATAATGATAAACAAATGTTCTATCTTTCCTGCTCAGTAGTTGTATGTTTAAAAAAAAAAAACCCAACAAACACACACACAAACATTATAGAGTTGGTTATGCAGTCTCCTAATAATGGCTACCTGGTACACTCTTTCCTAATATACATCTATAATTAGGAAACATATAGCAGATAATTCCATCATCACACAAGTTTGTGTTTTTTGGGGATTTTTTTTTGTTTTTAAAGGAATAAAGGCCAAGTACACACAGCCCATGAAATATGATCAGCAGAAGAAGCAACAACAGCAAGGTCAGAATATATATATATATATATATATAAATATATATATTCAGATGTTGGAAGCTAGCAATACCCAAGCCTAGATGACGACTAACTATGTCAAATGTTGAGACTGATCAAATGCATATGACTTGGAGACGTGTATTAAAAAGATAGTGATACTACATTAATCAGTGTTTTGCCAATTGATGGGGTTAGCAAAAAGGACACAGACACCAACTTGAAAACAAAAACAAACTTATTTTACTTTAGTTCAAAGCAGGGGGGGTAAAGCAAGGTACAAAGATAAGCAGGGTAACCATTACTACATAGGTTAACTACAGTGACTAAGAGATACATCACCAATTGCCCAAATACTTTATCATCATCCAGATCCATGTTTCAACTAGGGAGCCCCAGTCACAGCGAAGGATCAGAGAACCTTTCCTGGCAATTGGAAAGTCCTACGCAGTGTGTCCACTTGTAGGTGAGGTCTCCATCTTTGCTGTGAGAGGGTCCTGCTTTTATACACTCTAACAAACAAATTACTCGGACAGAAAGGCACGGTAACATCTGGTGGGTTGGCTTCACTTCACTCAGGCACATTCCAGATCTGGCCAGGATGTGAGATGTGTACAGGAAGCTCGCGGTTTCGTAGAATGCACCTGGCTTTGTATTGTAGGAGGAAAAGTCTCACGATCGTATTTCATGCTGATATGATACAGGTTGGGAAGTTCACTCAAAAGTCAACTCTGGTTCGAGGCCTATGGTTTAAGCCTTTGTATGTTGTAAATCATTGAAATGGCTTAGGCCCCTTGGCATAAATCAGAGAGAATTAGCAGAGATCTTCAGTAGGCCTCTTCTCCTTGAGAACTTTAGACAAAACAATTCTAATCAAGCTGGGAAAAAAGGGAGTATCCTGTTTTTGCCCTTTGAAGTTCAACTGAACAAACACCACCTGTTGTAACGAGGAAAGAGTTCTCAGGAGAATGAATAAGCCAATCAGTGTGGATTTATAAGAACGTATGTGGGCTTGGTTAACAGATTGTATATAAGAGACATGTGTGTGATCAATAAATGGGGAAGTCTGATGATTCTCATATTGAGCGTCCGGATTTTTCCCCCCGTCGCAACATTTGTATATCAATCAGACAGGAGGATAAATTAAGGACTCCAGTTAAGATTAAACAAACTTCATAAAGAAAAAAGTAAAGATCTAAATATTAACTGTTGTGTAGGGATATTAAAAAGCAAAAATGGCATCTAAAGAAATCTCAGTGTCAGTTATAATGATTTTGCATGGTGCAAAACGAACATGCCAATTATAGTATAAAATATAATAAAATAACAATGAAAAGTGTGACCATGTAAAATAAGTATTTATTTTTTTAATTAAGAGGACAAATAGTGATTATTTTCTACTCAACACGTAAAGTAAAATTACCTATTTTCATTCACAAAAATCACCCTCTACATAAAGTTGACACTGTGATACCTCAAATGTGTTGTAATGTTATTGTTTATTGTCTTGCACAATTAGATTGTTAGACAAAATTCTTCTAAAAGTTACCTTTAAAAACCTAATGTCTAAATTTTTTTCAACTCTCACAGTACTCAGCTAATACTTAGAAGTGTACCATACTAATATTAAGTATCAGCTTAAAGCCTACTTTCCTTTCTTTTCTATTACAAATAAAATTCTCCTTCCATAAATATTCTGGTGGTGTCAATAAGAAGGATGACTCATATCAGCTGGCTAAATGAAAAGTCATTGAAGTAAACGTCTAAAACTCCGCACTGGGTTTCTACTTTAAAATTATCTATTAAAAATACTTTGAGGAACTATCTTTGAAACTGCTAGATGTTTCAAATGAGTGACAGCAAACTAACATTAATGCAAACTAATCAAAAGTAAAAACGTTTTTGAAATTCTAGTTTTGAAACCAAAAGGTTTCAAAGAAATATTACAATACCAGTTGCTTCACTTCCGAATGAATTGGGTAAATATTTTAAAGCACTATAATGGACTATCACTTGGATATTTCAAAAATTAATTGAGCTTTACAAATTTCATATGAAACTAATCTGGTTTAATGAGATTTTTTGGAAAGCACCAATAAACAACGGTCAGGGACAGATGATGTGCTGCACCATTTGTCTACAAAGACTTTCACTGTGCAGGTCACTAGTGAGTTTTGCAGTACAAAATAGGAAGGGCATCATTTTCCCCCACCAAAGAACATGAAGTAATTCCAGAAGAGAGAAAACAACTACAAAGAAAGTGACACTACTCAGCTAAGTTAAACTAAAACTCATATAATTAAACAGAGGAATGAACAAACAGCATTCACTTTCAACAGTGTGGTGGGCTGACCCTGGCTGGAAGCCAGGTGACCACCAAAGCCGCTCTATCACTCACCATCCTCAGCTGGACAGGGGAGGGAAAATATAATGAGTGTCTCGTGGGTCTAGAGAAGGATGGGGAGAGATCACTCACCAATTACCGTCATGGGCAAAATAAACTAGAGTCAAGGAAATAAATTTAATTTCTTAGCAATCAAATCAGAGTAGGGCAATGAGAAATAAAAACTAAATTGCAAAGCACCTTCCTATGGTAGTTTCAATCCTTTGGCTAGCAGCCAAATACAACTGCTCGCTCACTCTCCTTGCCCCAGGGAATAGGGGAGAAAATTGTAAGGGTAAAAGTGAGAAAACTCATGGGTTGAGATAAGAACAATTTACTAAGTTAAATAAAACAATAATAATAAATCCGGTCAACTCTCATTAATACACTGAACATGACGTGATATGATATGGAATATCTCATTGGCATATCCAAATGCCAATTTTGGGTTTTGCTAATTACTACACTTCCCCCTCCCAGTCCTTTGCACTTGCAAACTAGCCAAACATGATGTCCTTCAACTTCCAGCAGCAAATAGAAATATTAGTATGTTATCAACATTATTCTCATAACAAATCCCATATTGAAACCTAAACACAGTGCTTTCTAGGTACTAAGAAGAAAATTAACTCTATTCTAGTAAAATCAGGAGAGTATCCACCCCTTATTCCATACCATTTACGTCATGCTCAGGTTCCACACTTTTTAATACATTTTTATATATAGATATACACACATACACACACACACAAATATCACTCCCTTAGTTTATGGGCCATTCCTTCAAAATGTCTACTGAGTTCTTTTAGTCCACAACCTTGGGTTCCATCTGTCATGACAGCCTTTCAAGGCAGGAGAAACGATGTGAAGTTTGAACAGTCAATGGAGCAGGTGACATTGGACACAGCAGAAGGATGGTGTATAGTCTCTGTTGCATGCTGCATCCAGAGCTCATAGCTGGAGCATCTGATGTGGTCCATGCCCAGGGTCTGCAGGTTGAAGATGTTAGTCTTGAAGAAGTTGTTGGGCACCAGTTCTGGTTCCATTGGAGTTCAGTCTGCATTAACCTGAGGGAACTCTTAACATAAAGCTGTTAGTATAACACACATCAACAACAGCAATGATGATACAGCAATTCATCAGAAATTTTCACCCAAAATCAAATTCCCCTGAGGTACACATCGGACTTACCCATCTTTCTCCATCACGCACCAAGAACACCCAGGTTCTCGAGCAAAAGCAATCCCACAAATGGGTTTACCTTTACCTGAGGCAGGAATAACCCAGACTGTTTTCCCCAGCATATTTTTAATGTGCACTACAGGGACTTTATCCCCTTTTCCAGTACGCAAAAGTCTTGATTGGGCAGGTCCGGATCGGTTGGCAGATCCTCTGGTGTTGACTAACCAGGTGGCTTTTGCTAAATGTGTGTCTCAGTGTTTGAAAGTTCCACCACCCATTCCTTTGAGTGTGGTTTTTAACAACCCATTGCATCATTCGACTTTTCCGGGGGCTGGTGCATGATAGGGAATGTGGTACACCCACTCAATGCCATGTTCTTTGTCACAAATGCCTATGAGATTGGTTTTTTTTGGAAATGAGTCCTCTTGTCTGACTCAATTGTCTCATTGTCTGTGGTGCCATGTCACCACAAGACTTGCTTTTCAAGGCCTAGAATAGTGTTTCAGATTGTGGCATGGGGCATGGCATTTGACTGCAATCATCCAGTGGTCACTTCCACCATTGTGAGCACAGAGCGCTTACCACTGTGGGTTTGTGGGAGTGTATCACACAATCTGCCAGGCCTCTCCATATTTATATTTTAACCATCATCCTCCATACTTGTAAGGTTAAAACCTCTTGGCTTGCTTTATCGCAGCACGTCTCACATCCATGAATAACCTGTGCAATATTGTCCATGTTTAAGTCCACCCCTCGATCACGAGCCCATCTATATGTTGCATCTCTTCCTTGGTAGCCTGAGGCATCATGGGCCCAGAGGGCTAAAAATTTTTCACCCTTATGTTGCCAGTCCAAGTCTACTTGAGACACTTGGATCTTAGTAGCTTTATCTACCTTTTGGTTGTTTTGATGTTCTTCAGTAGCTCGACCCTTGGGCACGTGGGCATTACAGCTAGCTTTTCTAGTCGAGCAGCAATGTCTTGCCATAATTCAGCAGCCCAGATGGGTTTGCCTCTGTGCTGCCAGTTGCTCTTTTTCCATTGTTGTAACCACCCCCGCAGGACATTTGCCACCATCCATGAGTCCGTATAGATGTAGAGCACTGGTCATTTCTCTCGTTCAGCAATGTCTAAGGCCAGCTGGATGGCTTTTACCTCTGCAAACTGACTCAATTCACCTTTTTCCTTCAGCAGCCTCTGCGACTCGTCTGGTGGGACTCCACACAGCAGCTTTCTACTTTCGATGTTTTCCTACAAACCCATCAGTGAACAAGGAATATTGCCTCTCAGTATTTGGTAGCTCATTATATGGTGGAGCCTCTTCAGAACGTGTCACCTCCTCATCTGGTGACATTCCAAAATTTTTGCCTTCTAGCCAGTTCATGACGACTTCCAAAATTCCTGGGTGACCAGGGCTTCCAATTCGAGCCCTTTGTGTGATCAGCGCGACCCACTTACTCCACATGGCATCATTGCATGATGCATAGAGGGAACGCTCCCTTTGAACATCCAGCCCAGCACGGGCAATCGGGGCACCAGGAGGAGCTGTGCTTCAGTACAGATCACTTCTGAAGCAGCTCGAACTCCCTCATATGCTGCCAATATCTCTTTTTCAGTTGGAGTATAATGGGCCTCAGATCCTCTATATCCCTGGCTCCAAAATCCAAGGGGTCAACCTCGAGTCTCCCCCTGGTGCTTTCTGTCAGAGGCTCCAGATTGGTCCATTCTCCTCGGATGCGGTGTAGAGCACATTTTTAACATCTTGCTCTGTCTGGACTGGCCCAAGGGCTACTGCATGGACTATTTCCAGTTTGATTTTTTCAAAGGCTTGTTGTTGCTCAGGGATCCATGTAATACCATTCTTCTTTCGGGTCACTCTGTAGAGAGATCTTATGGTCTGACTGTAATTTGAAACGTGCATTCTTCAGAAACCCGCAACGCCTAAGAAGGCTTGTGCTTCCTTTTTGCTAGTTGGTGGAGACATAGCTGTTATTTTATTAATCACATCCATTGGGATCTGATGACATACATCTTGCCATTTTATTCCCAAAAATGAATCTACTGAGCAGGTCTCGAGCTTACTTTGTTTTATGGCAAAACCGGCTTTCAGAAGGATTTGGATTATTTTCTCTCCTTTCTCAAAAACTTCTTCTCCTGTGTTGCCCCACACAATGATGTCATCAATGTATTGCAGGTGTTCTGGAGCTCCACCCTGTTCCAGGGCAGTCTGGATCAGTCCATGGCAAATGGTGGGGCTGTGTTTCTACCCCTGGGGCAGTCGATTCCAGGTGTACTGGACACCCCTCCAGGTGAAAGAAAACTGTGACCTGCACTCTGCTGCCAAAGGAATGGAGAAGAATGCATTGGCAATGTCTATGGTGGCGTACCACTTGGCTGCCTTGGACTCCAGTTCATACTGGAGCTCTAACATGTCCAGCACGGCAGTGCTCAGTGGTGATGTGACTTCATTCAAGCCACGATAGTCCACTGTCAGCCTCCGCTCCCCATTTGACTTCCACACAGGCCATACGGGGCTGTTAAAGGGAGAGCGAGTCCTGCTGATCACTCCTTGGCTCTCCAGCTGACGAATCAGTTCATGGATGGGAATTATGGAGTCTCGGTTGGTGCGATATTGCCACCGGTGCACTGTTGTGGTAGCAATTGGCACCTGCTGTTCTTTGACCATTAGCAGTCCCACAACAGAAGGGTCCTCTGAGAGACCGGGCAAGGTGGACAGCTGTTTGATATCCTCTGTCTCCAGGGCAGCTATGCCAAAAGCTCACCAGTACCCTTTTAGGTCCTTGAAATAAATACCCTCTCCTGAGGTCATCTGTGCCAAGGATGCATGAAGCATGTGGGTCAGTCACAATGGGGTGTTTTTGCCAGTCATTCCCAGTCAGACTTATTTCAGCCTCCAACAGTCAGTTGTTGGGACCCCCCTGTCACTCCAGAAATACAAATGGATTCTGTCCCTTTAAAGTCTGATGGCATCAGGGTGCATTGTGCTCCAGTGTCCACTTGATTGTCCCTCTCCTCCACCTGGCTGGACACAGGGCTCCTCTAATCTTGATCATACTGCCCGTCATCAATATACGAGTTGGAACAGTTCACATGGGTTAGGCCCCCATTCTCTTCATTCACGTCTTGTAGATAGGGATCCAAACACCATCTATGCTGTCTCGAAACTGGAGCAACTTTCCTGGAAAAAAACCCTTTTGTGTTTGGTTTCTTCGCAACTCATGTAATCATGCCTCTAGGATTGAGGTAGCTTTCCCATCCCACTTTCTCATGTCCTCTCCATGGTCACGCAATTCAAACCACAGTGTGCCCCGTGGCGTATGCTGTTGCTCTTGGGCAGAGGAATGCTTGTTCTTATCAGGTGAGACCTTGGTACCCTAAGGGGAATCAGATAGGAATTCCTGGAACTCTTGGGACAGTTTCTCTACAGCCAAGACAAGGAAAGAAGAGAGACTGTCTCCGCATTTCTAGAGTTGGCACGCCATTTCATCCACCTTTGGCTTCTCTCCAACTTTGAAGCTCAGTACTGCCAATGAATTGGCATATGATGATGGTTCATTCTGTAGAACCTTCCACCACATGGCTTGTATTCATGGGACTTCATCTGGATCTTTAGGTAACTGCTCATCATTCAGGTTACTATAAATCACTTCCAGCACAGCTAATTCTTTAAAGCACTGGATACCTTTCTCTACGGTGTCCCATTTATTTAGATTACAAAAAAAAAATCATCCTTAAAGAGGAACCTTTCCTTCACGCTTGACAGGAGTCACTTCCAGAGGTTGAGATTCTGTACCTCTCTCCCAATTGCTTTAATGGCACTTTCCCTAGCAATGGATCCCAACCGCTTGGCCTCCCTACCCTCTAGTTTCATGTTTTTGGCCCCATTGTCCCAGCATTTAACCTCTGGTTCTGGTTCTTCCTCCAGTTCCTGTGATGATCCTGATTCATCTTCATCCCTCTACTACGCGAACTGGTTTCTTTGTGTATTTCTTCTTCTGTGCCAGTATCAATCATTCCTATACAAGTTTGTTGTCTGTTTTATCTGTGGTGCTTTTCACCACAGTTTGAGTAACCTTAGCAGGTGCCAGGGTTGGAGTAACTATAGTGGTGCCTGTTGCAGGGGTTGAAGGGGCCCCAGTGTTCGTCGCAAAGGGTAGAGTGGTTGCAGTGTCAGTTGTGGGTGGTGGAGTGACTACAGTGTTTGTTGCAGGAGCTGCAGTAACTGTGGTGTCTATTGCAGGGGTTGGAGTGGCAGCACAACACTCACATCTGCACCACGCACCAGTAGCAGATCCAAGCAAAATCACAGTCTGACACACATTCAGCAACAGGGTGATGGCAGTTTGAGCACCAAGGACATCCGAAATTCTCAAGATGTTTTATAAATGATCTGGAGGAGAAGGGGAAAACGAAGCAGATGTCCCCTCCCTTTATTGGCTTTGAGAACACAGAAAATGTTCTGATCAGCAATGACCAAATCAGAGGCCACATAATGAATGCTTATAGCAGATTTGTTTTAAAACACTCCAGTCAAATCAGTTGTTATCTCAACCCTTCGGGCCCCGCACTGGTCACCAAAAAAGAATGTGGTGGTTTCACTCCTTTCGCTAGCAGCCAAACAGCTGCTCGCTCACTCTCTTCCCCAGGGAATAGGGGAGAGAACTGAAAGGGTAAAAGTGAGAAAAACTCGGGGGTTGAGACAAAACCAATTTACTAATTAAAATAAAATAATAATAATAGCAGTAATAATAGAATATTCCAATGAGTGATGCACAGTACAATTGCTCGTCACCTGCCAACTGATGCCCAGCCTGTTCCCAGCTAGCAAAGACAGTCCTGAAATCGAAACCACAATCCCAGAAGAGAAAGTCTGAGCAATCCCCAAGAGAATCCCCAACTTTTCAGTCAACCCTGGTTAATATACTGAACATGACGTGATATGATATGGAATATCTCATTGGCATATCCAAATGCCAGTTTTGGGTTTTGCTAATTATTACGCTTCCACCTATCCCAGTCCTTTGTACTTGCAGACTAGCAAAACAGATGTCCCTTGACTTCCAGCAGCAATTAAAAATATTAGTATGTTATCAACATTATTCTCATAACAAATCCCATACTTAAACAAAAACACAGCTATTCTAGCCACTGAGAAGAAAATTAACTCTATCCTAGAAAAACCAGGACACTTCCCCTCACTTCTGATAAGCGAGCATATAAAATATAGTTAGATTTCAGAAAATGAGTTTAAGATTTTTTTCTATATTTGCAGAGGTAAAAGCCTGCTTTATAACTCTCTACGAGTTGTAAGGTTTGATTCCGCAGATCACTTCTCCCTTCTTCCTGGGCTCAACTTCATTTCCAATTTTTCTACCTTCTCCCTCCTGAGCGGCACAGGGGGACAGGGAATGGGGGTTGTGGTCAGTTCATTGCATGTTGTGTTTGCCACTCCTTCCTCAGGAAAAGGACTCATCACACTCTTCCCCTGCACCAGCATGGGGTCCTCCCCACAGGAGACAGTCCCCCATGAACTTCTCCAACGTAGGTCCTTTCCACAGCGTGCAGTCCTTCAGGAACAGACTGCTCCAGCGTGGGTCACAAGACCTGCCAGCAAACCTGCTCAAGTATGGACTCTTCTCTCCATGGGGTCACAGGTTCTGCCAGGAGCCTACTCCAGCACAGGTTTCCCATGGGTCACATCCTCCTTTAGGCACATCCATTTGCTCCTGCATGAGGTCCTCCACAGGCTGCAGGTAGATATCTGCTCCACCGTTAACCAGCATGGGCTTCAGGGGAATCTCTATTCTGACCCCTGGAGCACCTCCTCCTCCTCCTTCTTCACTGGCCTTGATGTCTGCAAGGATTGTTTCTCTCATACATTCCCACTCCTCTCTCTCCATTGCTACTGTTCCACACAGTTGTTTTGGTTTTTTTCCCCGCCTTCTTAACTATGTTATCAGAGTGGCATTACCACCATTACTGATTGGCTCGGCCTTGGCCAGTGTCGAGTCTGTCTTGGAGCCAGCTGGCATTGGCTCTGTCGGACATAGGGGAAGCTTCTAGCAGCTTTTCACAGAAGCCACCCCTGTAGCCTCCCTGCTACCAAAATCTTGCCATGCAATTTCAATACAAACATACTACTCAATACTACTCTGCCCTGGTGAGGCCGCATCTGGAATACTGTGTCCAGTTCTGGGCTCCCCAGTCAAGAAAGACAGAGGTGGTCTAGAGAGTCCAGCGGAGAGCCACAAAGATGATGAGGGGCCTGGAGCATCTACCTTATGAGGAGAGGCTGAGAGAGCTGGGACTCTTCAGCCTGGAAAAGACTGAGAGGGGATCTTATCAATGTCTATAAATACCTGAAGTGAGGGGGACAAATGGATGGGGCCAGGCTCTTTTCAGTAGTACCCTGTGACAGGACAAGGGGCAATGAGCAAAAACTGGAACATCACAAGTTCCACACAAACTTAAGGAAAAACGTCTTTACTGTGAGGGTGACGGAACACTGGAATAGGCTGCCCAGAGAGGTTGTGGAGTCTCCATCTCTGGAGATGTTCAAAACCCGCCTGGACGCTTTCCTGTGCAACTTGTTGTAGGGAACCTGCTTTGGCAGGGGGGTTGGACTAGATGATCTCCTGAGGTCCCTTCCAACCCCTACTATTTTGTGTCATCACTGATAATCCTTCCTACAGAGTCCACAAGATTTATGAGATTCATTAGTCTACTGAGCTACAAAACTTCAAATTAGCTTAGCCAGTCATAAAAGGCTAAGTGGCTACTCATATTTTGAGTTTCTTCAAATAAAGAATTATTTAAAATACTTTGACTAATTATTTGAATTTACGAAACACACAATGTAGCAATAATCTCTGTGTACATTTAGAAAAACCTTTCTGAAGTGTTTCTGAGGGATGCTCTTTCACAATTACTATCTGATCAATTTCTATAAAATCATTAAAAAACTTACAGCAAGTTATAAATATGTGGTGAATAAATTAGTGTTTATTTTCCTGTATTTCTGAGATGAGCAAAATAAATTTTCCCCTTAAAGTGTTAGTCTATGTTATAGAATATCCCTTTGGTCATTTGAGGTAAGGTGTCCTGGTTGTGTCCTCTCTAAACTTCTTATGCACCCCTAGCCTACTTGCTGCAGGGGGGCAGCATGAGAAAATGAGAAGGCCTTGACACTGTGTAAGCACTGTTCGGCAATAACTGAAACATCAGTGTGTTATCTATCTACACTGTTTTCAGCACAAACCCAAAACATAGCACCATGCAAGCTACTATGAATAAATGTAACTCCATGCCAGCCAAAATCAGTACGACTTCTTACATATGTGTCTGTACAGTTTAATTAAATTTATGTATATCCTTTCAATTCCAGTTTTTATAATGAAAACAATAATTCTTATCTTAAAAAAAATACACAAAAAACCCCTCACAACCACAAACAGTAACAACTTCATAAAGCCATGAGTACATAAGAAAATCTATAAAATAAGGACATTTTTTTTACCCACTAAAAAAAACCAAACAAAACCCCCAAATTCAGTAACACCTCACCTGCATCAGCTCTGGCCCGCTGACCTGGTGATTTTCCAAATGGGGTCTTCATTCATCTGTATTTAAGTGAGCAGCAAAGCTGCTAGACTAGGGTGAAAATCCGGTTCTTACCAACTCCCAAAATATCTTCTTATTCTCGTAATACAAAAGCTACTTATTAATCCACCATGCAATCATCAGTTTGTTCTTCGTCAAATCTAGAAGTACTTTCAATTATATCACTCTGAAAAACAAAACAAAAAATAGTCTGATTTGAGACCTGGTTAAAATAAACATTGAGTGCAACAAAACATGTATTTTCTTTCATGCTCAATGAGAAATATCTTCATATTCTGTTATTCTGAACACATTCAGTAAACAGAGGGCAGGAAGGCAAGGAGACAGCCAAATATTAAGGCTCATATTTTTCCCCATATTCTCAATGTAAGTTCTGTATCAAAGTCATCCACAGACAGATACAAAGAAAAAAAACCTCATTAAAAAAACAAACTTTGCTAAGTATATGAAAGAATGACTACTACTTTTAAAACCCTGTCTGAAAGCAGAAGAAACTGTACTACCTTCACTAGAGGTAAAGCACAAACCAACTAATTTGATTTGTTAGAAAAGAAACCAAAATGCTTCACACCCACACATTAGAATTCTTTCTCTACAGATACCTTAAAAAAAAAAAGTAGAAAAAAAATCTTAACATTTAAAAGGTAAAATACCCACAGATTCTGTTGCAAAACACAAAACTACTAAGTCATTAGTTTATAGAAGGTCTGCAAAACTCATTGGTGATTCGCTAGACCTAAATTCAGATTCCTGAAACATTTAGTAAACACATCCCTCTAGATTAGGGAGATATGGGAGAACAATGCTTCAAAGCAAGTTTGTTGAGGACACCAAGCTGTGTGGTGTGGTTGACACACTGGAGGGACAGGATGCCACCCAGAGGGACCTTGACAGGCTTGAGAGGTGGGCCTATACTAACCTCATGAAGTTCAACAAGGCCAAATACAAGGTCCTGCACCTGGGTTGGGACAATCCTAAGCACAAATACAGACTGGGCAATGAGTGGCTTCAGACCAGCTCAGAAGAGGACTAGGGAGTGGTGGTGGACGAGAAGCTCAACATGAGCAAGCAATGTGCACTTGCAGCCCAGAAGGCCAACTGTATCCTGGCTGCATCAAGAGAAGCATGGCAAGCAGGCCAAGGGAGGTAATTCATCCCCTCTACTCTGCTCTTGGAAGGTCCTAACCTGGAGTACCGCATCCAGTTCTGGAGCCCCCAACACAAGAAAGAAACGGACCTGCTAGAACAAGTCCAGAGGAGCGCCACAAGGATGATCCAAGGGCTGGAGCACCTCACCTACAAGGACAGGCTGAGAGAGTTGGGGACATTCAGCCCAGAAAAGAGAAAGCTTAGAGAAGATATTATAACCGCCTTCCGATGTGGTTTAACCAGGAAGGGTCCCTGCCCACCTCACCAGTATGGGGAGGAGATAATATAAACAAATGGGGCTCAGGGTTGAGTCACAAGCAGTTTACTCAAATAGTAAAGGAAAAAAAAATATCAATCAAAAACAGTACTAATGGGAATATAAAACATAAAAGAAAAAGCAGAACAAAAAACAGCCAATAACAAGAAAAACTCACAAAACACCAACCCCCTCTACCTAGAGCTTCTCTATTTAAATACTGAGCAGATGTCACCTGGTATGGAATGTCATCAGCTGATATAGAACACCTGCCTTGGACACCCCCCAGACCAGCTGCCCTGGCAACCCCCCCATCTCAGTTCCCTGAGAACAATTAACTCTATCCTAACCAAACCCAGGACACCTTCCAGTACCTGAAGGGGGCCTACAAGAAAGGTGGGGAGGGACTTTTCACAAGGCCAGGTAGTGATAGAACAAGGGGAAATGGCTTTAAACTGGAAGAGGGTAGGTTTAGATTAGATATTAGGAAGAAATTCTTTACTGTGAGGGTGGTGAGACACTGGAACAGGTTGCCCAAGGAAGTTGTGGATGCCCCCTCCCTGGAAGTGTTCAAAGCCAGGCTGGATGAGGCTTTGAGCAACCTGGTCTAGTGGAAGGTGTCCCTGCTCATGGCACAGGGGTTAGAGCTAGATGATCTTTAAGGTCCCTTCCAACCCAGACCATTCTATGATTCTATGATTCTAAATGCTAACCTCTTCTAGTTAAGAGGCGCTCCCCTGCAAAATTGGTTCTAATTTTCCACATAAACAAGAACACATGTTCAAATACTAGTTCTTGCTTGTCTTACATTTTTTTTATTACATTTTACTTACATTTTACTTTCAGTACTATTTTATTATTCTCACTCTTTCAATGAAATCTGGGAGAAACATTTATACTACCAGTTGATCCACTCAACTGTTATCTAAAAGTCAGCTTTCTTTGCAACAGCTGTGGTCAGTCACACCCTGCATTATTCTCTGAGCTTATTTCCAGCTTATTGCTGGAAATACAACACAGTGGAGAGGAGGCAATCTTGGAGGTTCCTGGAATGTGTGGAAGGCAACTTCCTGACACACCTGCTGAGGGAACCGACCAGGGAAGGTGTCCCACTGGACCTGTTATTCACTAACAGAGAAGGACTGGTGTGTGAAGTGGTTGTTGGAGGTCGTCTTGGGTGCAGTGATCGCGAAATTATAGTTTTCTGTTCTTGGAGAAGGCAGAAGAGGGGTCAGCAGGACTGCCACCTTGGACTTCATGAGGGCCAACTTTGGACTCTTGAAAGACCTGCTTGGAGGAATCCCATGGGCTAAGGCTCCGGAGGGAAGGGGGGCCCAAGAGAGCTGGTTAATTTTCAAGCAACATTTCCTCCAAGCTCAAGATCGCTGCATCCCTAAGAGTAAGAAGTCTAGCAAGGGAAGCAGGAGGCAGCGCAGGTGCCTACCAATTGGCAGCGCAGGTGTAAACCCATCTGGGCTGCTGCATTGTGGCAGGACATCACTGCTCAAGTAGAAAACATGACTGTAAAGGTACATCACGAAGATGCTCACGTGCCTAAAATCCGTACCACAGAAGAACATCAAAACAATGAACATGTAAACAAGGCTGCAAAATTTGAAGTAGCTCCTGTGGACTTGGACTGGGAGCATAAAGGTGAGCTATTTGTAGCTCAATGGGCCCATGAAACATCAGGACATCTAGGGAGAGATGCAACATATCGATGGGCTCGTGATCAAGGGGTGGACCTGACCATGGAAGCCATCACACAGGTCACTCATGAATGTGAAACATGTGCTGCAATCAAGCGAGCCACACGAGTAAAATCTCCCTGGAACAGAGGGCGGTGGCTGGGCTTTCGATACGGTGAGGCCTGGCAAATTGACTATATTGGACCACTGCCATGAACACGCCAAGGCAAGCGCTACATACTCACCATGGTGGAAGCAACTACTGGTTGGCTAGAAACATACCCTGTAAGCCATGCCACTGCCAGAAAAACCCTCTTAGGCCTTGAGAGACAAATATTGTGGCAACGTGGTACCCCAGAAAGAATTAAATAAGACAATGGGACTCATTTTCAAAATAACCTCATAAACTCGTGGGCAAAGAAATATGGCATTGAGTGGGTGCACCACATCTCCTATCACCCACAAGCCTCTGGAAAGATTGAAAGATACAATGGACTGTTAAAGACGATGTTGAGAGCATTGGACAATGGGGGATGGAAGCACTGGGATGTAAATTTAATGGAAGCCACTTGTCTGGTTAACACCAGAGGATCTGCTAACCATCCTGGGCCTGCACAAAAAAAAACCCCTACATACTGTGGGAGGAGATAAGGTCCCTGTAGTGCACACAGGGAAGTGGCTGGGGAAGGCGGTATGGATTGCTCCTCCCATGGGAAAAGGCAAACCCATTCATGGTATTGTTTTTGCCCAAGGGCCTGGGTGTACTTGGTGGGTAATGCGAAAGGATGGGGAGACCCGGTGTGTGCCTCAAGGAGATTTAACCTTGCAGGGAAACTAATCTGTGATGTGAGTTGCATGTTGCAGGAAGGAATGTAGCAGGAATGACCTGAACTGATAGAGAGTGAGTTTCACAAAGAAAGGAACCAGAGTGCAATGATGACCCGAACAAAGCGTTTAGGGAAGTGGTTTGAGAAGGTGGTATGGATTGCTCCTCCCATGGGAAAAAACAAACCCATTCATGGGATCGTCTTTGCCCAAGGGCCTGGGTGTACTTGATGGGTAATGTGGAAAGATGGGGAGACCTGGTGCTTGCCTCGAGATTTAACCTTGAGGTGGGGGGAACTAATCTGTGATGAGAGTTGTATGTTACAGGAAGGAATGTAGCAGGAATGACCTAAACTAACAAATATTGAGTTTCACAAGGAAAGGAACCAGATGGGTGCAATGATGACCCAAACCAAGCCGGTGTTGGCACCCAACAATCAAACATGCTGCTCCTCCTGTCCTGAACATTTATCTTGAGAGAAGAGGCCCAAGTCAAAGCCTGTTTGTGAACATCTGAAGGAATGGAGGAAGCCCATGGGATATCTATCTGATAAAGGACAGGGGGGCAGAGCTAATAAGAATGTATAAACCTGCATGTTGGGTATAAATTATGTGGGACCTGAGCATGATGGAAATGATATGGAATAAGGGGTGGAGATTGTATTGGCTCTCGCTGGGATGGAGTTGATTATCCCTGTGGCAGCCCTCAGAGTGCTGTGTTTTGTATTGGTGGCTCGCGGGGTGTTGATAACACACCAGTGTTTTGGTTACTGGTGAGCAGTGCTAGCACAGCACCAAGGCTGTCTCTCCAACATTCCCCCCCCAACAGTAGGCTGGGGGTGGGGAAGGTCTTGGGAGGGGACATAGCCAGGACAGCTGACCCAAACGGACCAAAGGGATATTCCATACTATATGAAGAATGCTCAGAAATAAAGCAAGGAGAATGGAGGGGGAAGGGGGGGCATTCATTACTTCCATTTGTCCTCCGGGAACCACAACGCGTAAGAAAACCCTGCTTCCCGGGAAGTGGCCAAACATGGCCTGCTGATGGGAAGTAGAGAATGAATATTTTGTTCTTTTGCTTCTGCGCGCGCAGCTTTGCTTTGCTTCTATTAAACTGCCGTTGTCTCAACTCACGAGTTTGTTTTTTTGTGTTCCATCTTATTTTCTACCCTCCCCATCTTGCTGAGGAGGGGGGTGATAGAGTGGGCTTTGGTGGGCATCCAGCATCTAGCCAGGGTCAACCCATCAGAGAAGGCCAAGGCCTGCTTGGTATTAAATCTAGCAAGGGATGTCAAGGACAATAAAGAAGGGCTTCTTCAAGTACCTCAGCAGCAAAAGGAAGACTAGGGAAAATGTGGGACCGCTGCTGAATGAGGTGGGTGCCCTGGTGATGGAGGATGCAGAGAAGGCAGAGTTACTGAATGCTCTCTTTGCTTCAGTCTTTACTGTTGGTCCTCAGGAATCCCAGGCCCTGGAGGTAAGAGAGGAAGTCTGGAGAGAGGAAGACTTTCCCGTGGTCGAGGAGGATCGGGTTAGGGACCATTTAGCCAAACTCGACACCCACAAATCTATGGGCCCCGGTGGGATGCACCCTCGAGTGCTGAGGGAGCTGGCGGATGTTATTGCAGAGCCACTCTCCGTCATCTTTAAAAGGTCATGGAGGATGGGAGAGGTGCCTGAGGACTGGAGGAAAGCCACTGTCACTCCAGTCTTCAAAAAGGGCAAGAAGGAGGACCCGGGAAACTACAGGCCAGTCAGCCTCACCTCCATCCCTGGGAAGGTGATGGAACAGCTCATTCTGGAGGCCATCTCTAAGCATGTAGAGGAAAAGAAGGTTATCGGGAATAGTTAACACGGATTCACTAAGGGGAAATCATGATTGACAGCCTTCTATGATGGCATGACTGGCTGGGTGGATGAGGGGAGATGTTGGGGCCTTAGCATTATTACATGGCTGTGATACTGGCTAGGCCACAGCTAGGCCGCTTTCAACAACTGCCAGAAGAGATAAGCTGAGAGAAAGGAATGCAGCTACGTATGAAAGACGTGCGAAAGTAATAAACAACTGCTGACAAGATGGATGCCAGCTGGAAATTGCGTCGAGGAAGTGAACCTGAACCAAGATAAGAGTGAACCAGTGAGACTGAGAAAGACTGAGAGGTCAAAGTGTGAATAGTGCTATTAACCAATAAAAATTAGCTTTGTAGTGTGTGGACACGTATGAGGAACTTAACGGGCTATATAACACGCAGCTTTCTGATAATAAAACGGATTTGAGTTGCATCTTGTGGATGTGTGCGAGTCACTCATTTCCCGCTCGCCTGAATGGCCCACGGCAAATGGTGACCCCGACGTGTGAATTGGGGACGCGTTATCACCGTTCCGTGGAGCAGCGAGGCATCCTGTGAGTCAGCGGAGATAAGCTGAGGGCCAGAAGAAAGGCTGAGACCGTGCACGGGGCTAACTGGTGAGTTAGGACAAAAAGCAGGATGGAATATTACTGCGTTTGCAGTAGAAAAAAAGGCAGTATTAGAAAGCCTTTTAAGATTAGTGGAAAAAAACTGAAGCTAAAATTCCACGGCCAACGTAGATTACTGCATTTTTGCAGTGAAGATGGCGGTCGTAAAAAGTCTTCTGAAGCTAGCAGAAAAGACTGAGCCGTAAATTCAACGCGCTGGGGAATGGCAGTCTTATCTCCCTACGCAGGACTTTTATAACAGGGTTTTATGGTAGCGACATCGACCGTAGATAAAGAGTTAACCCTCTCATTACTTAAATGCTTTTTAGAAAAGCGAGATAATGAGTTTTTACAAACTCCTGAGAAGTATTTTGATGAGGATGAGCGGGGAAGTTTTGGAAAAGAACTTTGTGACGCTGTTGAGGAATGTAAAATGGAGCTGGACTTGGCTGCTGTGGACGCTCAGCGGCTCCGGTTTATTTCCGGGGTCGTGAATGCTGCGACATCGACGGCATTCGTTTAGAGAGGCGTGTCGGAGTGACATTCTACGGAGGATCAAATCGCAGCGGCACATCGCGTTTTCCGCTTTTCCCCCTTCCCCCCCTGCGCGGCGGCGGCGGATGCGACGGCGGAATTGCGCGCCCGAGGGGGCGCGGCGCCGAGCCGCGAGCTGATAGGCTGTGGACGCGAATACTTGAGAACTAGTAAAAGCGGCCAGAAAAACAACTTGTAAAAGAAGACAGAAAAACAATAAGAGATTACGGGCTGCGGTAGCAGGCATTTGTTAATTTGTTGATAGTATCTTTGCTACTAAGTTTAACTTTTGACTCCATTTGACTGTCGGTATTATAATGCAAATATTTTTAACACCGATGCAAGCATTGTTATGGTAAACAGTGGCAGCGCGAATGGCGATTTCCGTGGCAACCGGAGAGCAGCCTGGTATCACTAAGTTTTCTGCAGGAGTTTACAGTTTCCAAAGAGTATTTTTAAATTAACAAAATGAGCATGAATCAAATTTTCAGTATAAGCTATGAATTTTTTGTGGAGCTTTTAACTTTTAATTTTCTTTTCTGATGAAAAATAGTGTCACCAGTTAACACCTTTATAATTAAGGCCTGTCATTATTTTCAATGTGAGCTTTTATTTTCAAGGGTATATAACATGACTATAAAGATACTGTAAGCATGAAACTTGGTTTTGAAAAACAATGTCAACTAGCAGGGATTTCTCCTGGGGAAAAAATTTATTGTTTGTTTGTTTGTTTGTTTGTTTGTTTGTTTTGTGACATGGATTATATTTCAAATCAGAAATCAATCAGCAAAGCAGGACCAACCCCATATTATTATTATTATTACTATTGTTATTATTATGAATTTTTTTTATGCTTCAGAAATAGTTCTGTTTTAGGGTACTGTAAAGAATGAAAACTCTGAACTAAGTCTTATTTTGAAAACTGAAGCAGCAAAGGCCACCATAAATGTACATTTAAATTGGCCACTATAAATGTACATTTAGTATTTTGGGTAAGGATATTGGTGTTTAAAATACACAAAACTGTGGCTTGTCATGGAATAAAAGGCAGGTTTTGAATTGCCACTTTTCAAAACACATCCACAATGATAAATACATTCTGCTACACCAACAATTCAGCGATTAATAAGGTATTGACAAATTGGGAATCCTTGAACTGCTCTAACTTGCAATCAACATTAATTTGGATTTTTCTTTAATTCTGCAGATGCATTTTTGTTGAAGTGGTTAAATTGTTTGAAATGTGAAAGTGTTTTGGGTAGTATTTTATATTGATGTATATATTGAAATAGAAATCATTGTAATAATTGTAATAGCTTTTAGTTATAAGTACACTACATCCAGATGGGGCTATACAGTACTGTGCTGTTCAGCACCTAGGCAGGGCTACTGCTTGGAAACAGGTTGCAGTGTCAGTAAACCACGAGGATCAAGTATTGTACCATTCAGACACTCACCAATGCAAAAGGAGAAGAGAAGATTTCAACATGATTACATAGCATTCACACATCTGATAAATTAGTACTTGCAAAAAAAAAAAAAAAAAAAAAAAAAGGAGAAAAGAGTCTTCAGTCTATAATTATTACTGCATTAAGATTTTGTTAATTAGCATTGTTTTAAGACCTTAAGCTGTAGCACCTAGACAAAACATGTAGATAACTTTTGCTAATATAAGGAAGCAAGAATCACTATGCCTTTCACTGGCTAAGCTCAAGGTTCCTTTTAGAACCTGTCTTATAAGAGTGCCTTTGTATAACTTTGCTCACATAGATGTTAGTAGACATTGATAGCATTAGACATGCAGTACTGCAAAATAGAGTGGCAATTGATTTCTTATTCCTAGCACAGGGTCATCATGGTTGTCAAGAGTTTGAAGGTATGTGTTGTATAAGTTTATCTGATCATTCAGAGAGCATTTATAAGCAGTTACAACAATTGAAAGATCGTATGCATTATATCAAGCAAGATAACTCTGGATTAGATTCTTGGTTTACTTCATGGGGCCTTACCGGCTGGATTAAGGATCTCGTGAAACGAGGTCTCTCTGTTTCAATGCTTCTGTTTGTAAAAGCTTTATTAGTGCCTTGTATATTTCAGTATTTACAGAATTGCATGCATTGTATGATAACCTCTGTTGTTAAAGAAAAGGGGGGAAGTGTTGGGGCCTTAGCATTATTACATGGCTGTGATACTGGCTAGGCCGCAGCTAGGCCGCTTTCAACAACTGCCAGAAGAGATAAGCTGAGAGAAAGGAATGCAGCTACGTATGAAAGACGTGCGAAAGTAATAAACAACTGCTGACAAGATGGATGCCAGCTGGAAATTGCGTCGAGGAAGTGAACCTGAACCAAGATAAGAGTGAACCAGTGAGACTGAGAAAGACTGAGAGGTCAAAGTGTGAATAGTGCTATTAACCAATAAAAATTAGCTTCGTAGTGTGTGGACACGTATGAGGAACTTAACGGGCTATATAACACGCAGCTTTCTGATAATAAAACGGATTTGAGTTGCATCTTGTGGATGTGTGCGAGTCACTCATTTCCCGCTCGCCTGAATGGCCCACGGCAGGGAGAGCAGTGGATGTTGTCTACCTTGACTTCAGCAAGGCTTTTGACACTGTCTCCCATAGCATCCTCATAGGTAAGCTTAGGAAGTGTGGGTTAGATGAGGGGACGGTGAGGTGGGTGAAGAGCTGGCTCGGAGGCAGAGCTCAGAAGGTTTTAATCAGCGGTGCAGAGTCTAGTTGGAGGCCTGTGGTTAGTGGTGTTCCCTAAGGGTCAGCACTCGGTCCAGTCCTATTCAATATATTCATCAGTGACTTGGATGAAGGGACTGAGTGTACCCTCAGCAGGTTTGCTGATGACACTAAACTGGGAGGAATGGCTGATACACCGGAAGGCTGTGCTGCCATTCAGCGAGATCTGGATAGGCTGGAGAGTTGGGCGCAGAGGAACCTGATGAAGTTCAATAAGGGCAAGTGTAGGGTCCTGCACCTGGGGAGGAATAACCCCAGGCACCAGTACAGGTTGGGGGTTCACTTGCTGGAAAGAAGCCCTGCGGAGAAAGACCTAGGAGTACTGGTGGATGACCAGTTGACCATGAGCCAACAATGTGCCCTTGTGGCCAAGAAGGCCAATGGTATCCTGGGGTGCATTAAGAAGAGTGTGACCAGCAGGTCGAGGGAGGTGATCCTCCCCCTCTACTCCTCTACCCTGGTGAGGCCCCATCTGGAATACTGTGTCCAGTTCTGAGCTCCCCAGTTCAAGAGAGATAGGGAACTTCTGGATAGAGTCCAGCGGAGGGCTACAAAGATGTTTAAAGGGCTGGAGCATCTTTCTTATGAGGATAAACTGAGAGAGCTGGGCCCGTTTAGCCCAGAGAAGAGAAGACCGAGAGGGGACCTTATTAATGTTTACAAATATCTAAAGGGCAGGTGTCCAGAGGATGGGGCCAGACTCTTTTCAGTGGTGGCCAGCGATAGGACAAGGGGCAACGGGCAAAAGCTGGAACACAGGAGATTCCGCTTAAACATGAGGAAAAACTTATTTACTGTGAGGGTGACAGAGAACTGGGACAGGCTGCCCAGAGAGGCTGTGGAGTCTCCTTCTCTGGAGATATTAAAAAACCCGCCTGCATGCAGTCCTGTGCAACTTGCTCTAGGTGAACCTGCTTTGTCAGGGGGGTTGGACTAGATGATCTCCAGAGGTCCTTTCCAACCTCTACCATTCTGCGATTCTGTGATTCTGTTCATGAAAAGGAGGTTCTGCTTGACCAACCCGATCTCCTTCTATGACAAGGTGACCCGCCTAGTGGATGAGGTAAGGCTATGGATGTTGTCTACCCGGACTTTAGTAAGGCCTCTGACGCTGTCTCCCACAGCATGCGCCTAAAGAAGCTGGCAGCTCATGGCTTAGACAGGTGTACTCTTTGCTGGGTAAAAAATTGGCTGCAGGACCAAGCCCAGAGAGTTGTGGTAAATGGAATCAAATCCAGTTGGCGGCTGGTCACTAGCGGTGTTCCCCAGGGCTCAGTTTTGGGGCCAGTCTTGTTTAATATCTTTATCAGTGATCTGGATGAGAGGATTGAGTGCACCCTCAGTAAGTTTGCAGATGACACCAAGCTGGGTGGGAGTGCTGATCTGCTTGAGGGTAGGAAGGCTCTGCAGAGGGATCCGGACAGGCTGGATCGATGGGCCGAGGTCAATTGTACGAAGTTCAACAAGGCCAAGTGCTGGGTCCTGCACTTGGGTCACAACAACCCCATGCAACGCTACGGACTTGGGGAAGGGTGGGTGAAGAGCTGCCCAGCAGAAAAGGACCTGGGGGTGCTGGTTGACAGCTGGCTGAACATGAGCCAGCAGCGTGCCCAGGTGGCCAAGAAGGCCAATAGCATCCTGGCCCGTATCGGAAATAGTGTGGCCAGCAGGACTAGGGAAGTGATCGTGCCCCTGTCCCCGGCGCCGGTGAGGCCGGGAGCTCGAGTACTGTGTCCAGTTTTGGGCCCCTCATTACAAGAAGGACATCGAGTTGCTGCAGTGTGTCCAAAGAAGGGCAACAAAGCTGCTGAAGGGTTTGGAGAACAAGTCTTATGAGGAACAGCTGAGGGAACTGGGATTGTTTAGTCTGGAGAAAAGGAAGCTGAAGGGAGACCTTACTGCCCTCTACAACTACATGAAAGGAGGTTGTAGCGAGGTGGGTGTTGGTCTCTTCTCTCAAGTAACTAGTGATAGGATGAGAGGAAATGGCCTCAAGTTGCGCCAGGGGAGGTTTAGGTTGGATATTAGGAAAAAAATATTAACTGAAAGAGTGGTTAAGCATTGGAACAGGCTGCCCAGGGAAGTTGTTGAGTCATCATCGCTGCAGGTGTTAAAAAAACGTGTGGACATGGCACTTCAGGACATGGTTTAGTGGGCATGGTGGTGCTGGGTTGACGGTTGGACTTGATGATCTTGGAGGTCTTTTCCAACCTTAATGATTCTATGATTCTTGACAGCAAACATTTCTCCTAATTAATCCATTTATTTCAATGCTGCACATGGATAAAACAACAGGTTAGGGTCAGCTTGTCCTTTTAGTCTGGTTTCCTTAAGAAATGTGATTGTTGTAATCATGTTCTGTGTAATCCGTCAATCACCGGTGGCCTTCTCTTTTTCACTTTTTTTCTTCCCAACAGCAGCTTTGGAACCTGCTGTTAATTTAGACAAAAGGGTAAAAAACAGAGGAATGCCCATAACTAGTGACCCAGCTGTAGGAAAAGGAGTACCTTATGGTCGTGCCTTACTGAACAACAGAATATACAAGGATATGCCTTGAGGTATAGTACAAGTGCTATGCCGAAACTTGCATTTACATCTACTAACACTTTGCCAGTTCTTCCATGAATCACATCCACTAACTCCTAGGAATATTAGATCAATGCAGATGAATATTTCTAGGAATAAAGAGCAATAGAGATACAAACAAAATTAAATACTAGTTTCTGGTGTTTCTAGTTTAAGCAAGTATTTGACGATTTGTAGTTTTTGGAAAGATCTGTGCTATATTTGGAAGAACTAACTTTTTAGACATTCAGTCAGGGGGCAATAGGAATTTGTGAAATTAAACTTAATTATCCATTTAAAGGAACTTATCAGTTTTTCCACATTTCATCTCTTCCTGAAATCTACCCATTATATACACAGTAACGCTGAACAGCACCAGAGGAACAATATTCAAGGTTTAAAACACATTTGAAGAAACAATAGGAAGCAATTAGCTTGTTTAACTATTTTACTAGAACACAAGAAAATATTTTATACCAAAGACATTAAAAATATTTCACTATAGTTTCAAATACACTTCCGTATTCAGTCTTACAAGGACTGTGTACACATGCAAAAGAAATTAACTTTTTTCCTCCAGATTGTATAAGATATTATGGTTTAGAGAGAATCAACTATAATTTAGCATTATACTTTTATACTAAACAAACAAAAAAAATCCCCAACCACACACACATGAAAATCATCAGAACTTAATTAAAATACCTTTTTCCAGTAAGCTGTTGACTTGTCATCCAGGAAGTTGCAAATATTTCATAACATCTGTATGTATTATATGTGAGGGTTTTTTTCAGATTTCCAATCCATAGCTGCCAGAGTTCAATGCTCCCTGATCAGGCTCTTTATATAGTCCACGCATGGTGGGCGTGATGTTTAATATCAAAGCTACTTTTTTGAAAACAATGGATGTTACATGGGATTTCTGATTTAACAGAGTGATCCAGCAATATACTCAGATCACAGTACAAGTGTAAGTTACACTTAGCAAAATACAGCAATTCCAATACACAGTTCAGTCACAATACTAGAGTGATCCCTATTACTGGTCTCTATAGTATGCTCAACATCATGATGCTGGGTGTCCCCAATCACTGGGAAGGAATACATGGGTTGAAGCCAGCTCAAGCCTGTTGCTCTCTTCCAAATTCTTTTGTTAGTTGTTGGATTGAGCCACCTATTCACTCCTCTCATGCTGCTCTGGCTAACTCAGGGAGACATTCACACTCTTTCAATGAAATCTGGGAGAAACGTTTATACTACCAGTTGATCCACTCAACTGTTATCTAAAAGTCAGCTTTCTTTGCAACAGCTGTGGTCAGTCACACCCTGCATTATTCTCTGAGCTTCATAGGCACATCACCCTTGCCCTTGCCCAGCTCCACTGAGCCTTCTTCCATTGTAGGAATTTGTTGGCCAGTCACAATGACAAAAAGAAATTGTAAAATACTATTTTAGTTTCATTTTTTGTTAACTAGCTATATTTACAAAGAAAAATGAAACAACACACAAGTTTTAGCTTTCTAACAGTTAGTAAGCATTTTACTGGAATGTTCTGTCCCAAATCACTGCTATGCCAACAAAGACATACCTCTTAGGAAGAAAAAGGCTTCCTAATCCTTTTAGTCATAATGCATTTGCTAACACTTAAAGCAGCGTTTCATTGTGCTCTCTGGACCTAAGGACACAAGACTACTGAAATAAAAAGCTGATTCAGCAATTCAAACATTTTATATAAACTAAGCCAAGTAACTTCCACAAATTCAGCACTTAAGATTTTCACAGTAAAGAAATGAAACTTAAATTTTCCTAAAATTAGTATTCCAAATTCTTTACATGTCAGTTTCACATTGACAGTTCTAAAGGCATTAATAAGGAGGGATAAAATGAGATTTTCTGAAGATCAACTGATATACTTTGAGAACATCTTGAAATTTAAAGCGTATGTAACAATTTTTGAAGTCTTGTTTGCTGCCTTAAAATAAACCAGAAAAATATACAACTTATATATATATATATTTTTTTTTTCTTTGCAATAAAGTTTTGTAACAAAAGGTTTTAAATTTTGTGGGTTGATTTTTTTTCTTGATAATTTTCCATATTAAGGATTTGGAATATTTACACAATAGCATTAAATGTGCTGTTGTAATTAATAATATTTATAAGTCTAAGAATGCCGTGTTCCACACAAAATAAATTTGTAATGTGCTTCTGACGTACTAAGTAACATTAAGGCAAACTGTTAAGGAAGAATAGAAATTTATTGGTAGAAGGATGTACATAAGATGATTTATGAAACCATCATCTTCTGAGAGTAATTCTGTTGACATCACTAGAGTTTAGTATTTGAGCAATTTAAAATGAGAAACTGCTAAGTCACTTCAAAATATTTCAGTATGACTTCTGAAAGTCAGCCTTTTCAATAACAGTTTAGTGAACCAATTCTAAAACCACTACTTTGTTCTTTCATATAGCAAATAAAATACAGGTAGCTTTTTTTGATCCAAACTGACACATCCAGAACATACTATAATAGCCTTTACAGACTACCAGTATCTTTTAGAAAAGTATCACAGTCCATTACTAGTTAGGCACTGATTGCCCCCACACCTGACTGCACAGGTCACCAACAGCTCAGTTGCAGGTTTCATTTAAAGAACATTCTTCTGATTAGCCATCAGTTGCAAATACTCACCAGCCCAAGTGTTTTGCTTACAAAAAACCACCACCAACAACAAAAAAACCTGTGTGTTTTCTTTCTTAGATCAGAACACACTTATGAAAAACAATGTGCAAGTTAGATTAATACTTTGTATGATACTGTTCTAATTATTTTGGAGTGTTTCACATAAGAAAAGTTAAATGATGGATTAAAACCAGCAAGGTCTACAAATTGTCAGTCATCATACTAGCTTTAATGATAATAGTACAATCATGCTATCAGGGTAAGGAGGAAGACACAATATCAAGACATTAAAATAGAGCTATATTTATTTAATTATTTTTTTATTAATTTTTTTTCAGCATAAAGGCAAAAGAAGGGAAAAACCAGCATGTACTCTTAGAGCATAGGTTATGCAGTTTTCCTCATGAACCAGTTTAATCCCCTCTGTAAACCCATGAAACTATTCTGCTGTGAACAAAGTAATTCTGAAAGAAAATATGTCAGATGAAGAGATTTCTTGGTACATAATATTTTGATTTCCATAACTCAATTCAGAATTGCCATTATACATTTCAGCTAAAGTAGTATAATGCTTTTGTCACTAACAAGTTGGATGAGGCATTTCTGTTATTTAGATTCCCTAATTCTTATCATTTGAATGGAATGGGTGACCCTATGCAAGTCTTCTGTACACCTACCTCCCCCCAAGACAATCAATGTTAAAATATCTCCTAAATAACAGGGAGGAATATAAACATATACAACTGCTTTTAGTTTGTGTTGGACATTTTCACTTTCCCGAAGTATGAAAATTCAGACACTCAAATTCCAAATCTGCGTGAAAGTATCCTACAGGCTCATCTGGCATATCAATTACAAAGAACTTTTTTCCACTAACACTAGGATTTAGTAGGAGTAGTAACATCTGACATTCGGGAAAAGAGATTATAGTAAACAAGCTCTGCAAACACAAAAATTATTTACAACTGACAACCACAAAGAGCAATACATTTCAATGATGGATTTATCAGTTGACAGACCCAAATCGAGCACTACTTTCCCTCCCCTCTGATATCCTCTACAGCTTTTCCTCTATTCATAGATTTATTGTTATTTGCCTAGAAGTGTACAGAAACAAGCAGTACTGGTATACAACTCTGTGTGTGTGTATATATATTTATATATAAAAATAAAATTGCAAATTACATTTACTCTAAGATGCTATATTGATGTAACTGTAGATTATTAAACAGAAGGTTGAAATAATCTGAAATTTGTACAAAATGTCCCTTGTTGACAGGGTGCCTATACAAGCGACTCTTGTTGACAATGGGACTATAAATGCTGTACCATTACTGCTAAAAGGAAAAAAAAAGTGCTACCTGAAGTTCATCTGGCTTTCTTTTGCTTTTTAATATATAAAATATCTAGAAAAACAATGCACTGTATACGGATGTTCTCAGTAAAAGCCAGCATAATAAAATACATTCTACCATCATCACAGTTAAAACATCTTAAAAAGTGAAGCCAGAAGAAAAACAGAACAGATTATATTCAGATAAATACAGGCTTTTATCTTCAGCACGTGCATACACTCAATGAATTCAGATTATATTTTATAATGATCCTGGAACTGAATGAAAAGGTTTTTAATATTTTTGTAAACTTTTATCTTTCAACTTTGTTTCAACAACATCGAATGCAAGAGAAAGTACATTGCAGTTTATTTTTAATAACAATTTTAGCATAATCAAATGTATAAATTAGATGAGGATTTTACCATATTGTAGAGCAAAAAAATGTTTTCTGAGAAGGTCTGGAGACAACAACTCCCTATTATGGCATAAAACTATGGAAGTCGATATAATTTAGGAGTTCTAAAAAATCAAAAAACATAACTGGAAGAACAATTATTAACAGCAATATTAAATTGAGCTATTATCCCAACATTCCCCCCCCCCTCCCCCCTTTGGGTAATACTCCAAATGTTTTGGAACTAAGTAGGCAGCTTTACAAAGGATATTAACCTTTCAGAAACCGTCTATCTGAATCAATAGTTTGAACAAGTTTTGTCTAAATCACCTTTCAACACACATCCTTAGCTTAGCTCCGCTGAAGCTAGACATAGTATTTCAGGTGAAACATGAGGTTCACGATCTTGAAGCATTAGTGTGGTTTTATGAGAACACATGTAAATGGTAACCCTCAAAGACTGCATTTAAAGTTCATTAAAAAAAAAGGACAGTCAGAAATCCTGAAAGTACCATTTCCAATGTTTCCTGACATACTTGTTCTTCCCCTTGAATTAACAAGATATAGTTGTTATCGAGACAAGCAGCATAGGTTTTTTTTCTCTATTTCTACTGGATTTTCTTCATGACATACATTGTTAAAGCACTCAGTCAGTCTCTCTCACTTAATTCAATTTATCATTTAAGAGGTCTTATTTTTGCAATAGATATATTTTGAAATAATCATAGATGGAGTGTATACTTAACTCAGGTTGCAGTAAAAGCAACAGTAAGAACTTCATTAGAGTCGCTATTATAAAATAGTATTTTAATGAGTATTTTCGTTACTAATAAGCTTAGCATTTTAAGTTTCAGGAGATCAATGAACACACTCCTAACTTCCAAAGAGTATCATCTCACAAGACTAATTTTCAGAACTCACATACTACATTTGAAAATTGTAATGAAAACACCAGTAGAGAGAGCATGAAAGCATAGGATTCTCACCTCCCTCAAGTCACAAAGCACCTATTTCTGTTTCAAAAATTTTATTGTAGTTCAAGTACAAAACCCATATTTCCTCCATATTATATTAAACCATATTACAGAATAGTTTTTAGCCTAGTCTGTAGAAAACTTATGCTTACATGGATGGTTACTGTGGGAGATACAAGGCACGGGATTTAAGCGTGTTCTTATCTGCATTACAGCACCCATCTGTCAATAGACTTGAACAAAAAAGCCAAGTAGGATTTTTCCACCTTCTATGGAAAAAAAAAAAAGCAAACAAAAAACCCAAACGCAGAGTTATTACATTTGACACTGCGACCCTGGACAACTGCTCTAAATTACAGGAATACCATACTATATCCAATTCAAGGACCAAGAGTTTAGAGATATTTCACTAGCATCTGTACCTTCAAAAGCTTTGTATTACTGGGAGAGACATCAGTTTTGAGGTTAATTCTAAGCATTTTACAATGAAGGGTAGAGTGTCTGTCTCACACACTCACAGAAGTATACATTACATTCTTAAAATAAATAAAATCCACATATGAAAACAACCATAAAATGTGAGATTTCCCAAATGTTTTCCAGCTCAAGAACACTAGCGCCACATCACTGAAATTGACTACAAAAGTTTAGCTGTTTACAAATTAAGCACTGAAGGAGGTAAATTTTTCCCAGATATCAAGAACTACTTCTTTGAAAATTTAGTATATAGAATTGAACCTCTACTTCTTAGAAGCATACCAAGAAGGAACTTTTTCAAGCACTTCTAAATACTACTGCAATCAAAGGATTATTTCAGACATCCTAGCAATCTACAAATTAAGGCAATGTCACCTAATCTACATCTGACTGGCTTGATATTTTGTTAGCCTTAATAATACAGTGGAAATTCCATACCCAACATGAATGTGGGATTTTGTTCTTAAAAGTGGCAGCCTCCATAAGTGGCAGACAATATATGCAATTCCAAGGGATTGCTAAGAACAGCACTGCATTTACAAGTATCAAAGATTTCACTCAGTGGGCCACTAGTGGAAACAGAATAAACAGTAAACTGTTGTATGGGATTTAAGTGGGAAAGGTTTAGGGAGCAGGGGGGGGCTGCAGAGGTGGCTTCTGTGAGAAGATGCCAGAAGCTGTCCCCAAGTCGGACAGAGCCAGTTCCAGCCAGCTCCAAGATGGACCTGCCACTGGCCAAAGCTAAGCCAGTCAGCAATGTGGGTAGCACCTCTGTGACAAGATATTTAAGAAAGGGTAAAAAATTATGCACAGCAGCAGCTGCAAGAGAGGAGTGAGACAATGTGAGAGAAACAACCCTGCAGACACAAAAATCAGTGCAGAAGGAGGGGGAGGAGATGCTCCGAAGACAATGATAACGCAAGAGGTCCCCCTTCAGCCCATGGAGGACTCCATGCCAGAGCAGGTGGATATCGCCGCGGGGAGCTGCTCCAGAGCTGGCTTGATCTGCAGTAGTGTGGCAGATCTGGGTGCACGGGTGGATTCCCTGAGGCAGGGAAATGCCAGGGCAATGGAGAGACCCTCCAGGAGCTGGCAGCTCTCCTGGAAGACACTGACAAGGCCTGGGTGTTGCCAGAGCAACCACGGCCACCCCTACACGTAAAAAAGCAGCCTAGGGAGCATTAGCGACCAGGAGCACTGCAAACAGAGCGGGCAAACAGAGTGGGCAAACAGGGCATGGCACATCAGCCAGGGCGTGGCACAGCAGTTTGCAGGGAAAGGCATGCGGGAAGGGCCTAGTCACCCTACCAGCTCAAGAGGTGAGTTCCATGGGTGGTCATCACCTTCTCAGAAGGAGTTTAGCTATGGTGTACTCCCAGCAGAAAGCCATGTCCTCTGCCCTCACCAGAATGCATGTGGCAACCCAGACAGAGCTCCCATGAAAACATGCAGCTGCCCAGGTCTCAGGCTGCAAGGAGTGCCAGAGCCTTTCCCTGGTAATGGATGGCAGTAGTGAGAACAGCTGTGTGAGGTACAATCAAGTTGTTAATCTGCTCATCCTGGCATAGAGCCATGCTCTGCACTCCCTGAGACAGAAACAGCCACCAGAAAAAATGCAAGATCAAGGGGATCCTCCCCCCGCAGGCTGAAGGCAAGGGGGAACGGAGGCAAGTCCACATTTGGGGCAGCAGGCAAATCCCCTCCTTGCCCACCTCGCCTTCCCAGGTGCCTCTGTACAACAGATATGAGGCTCTGGATGTGGAAGGCCAGTCAATGGATGATGTGGATGACAGTCAATCTACACCAAGGTCAGAAAGGCCTACCTCCTTGTATCACGACCACCTCAACGAGGAAGAAAAGACATGTTATAGTGATAGGCAACTCCCCTCTGAGGGGAACAGAGGGTCCAATATGCCGAGCAGATCCTCCTCTTAGGGAAATCTGCTGCCTCCCTGGGGCCCGGGTTAAGGACATCACTAGGAAACTTCCTAGCTTGGTACAGCCCTCAGACTATTATCCATTACTGCTCTTCCATGTGGGTAGCAATGAAGCCACAACGCATAGTCCAAGGGCGATCAACAGACTTCAGGGCCTTGAGATGGTTGGAAAGGGAATCTGGAGCACAGGTTATTTTTTACTCTATCCTTCCACTTGCGGGCAGCGACACTTGAAGAAACAGACGGACCCAGTCTATTAATACATGGCTCCGTGGCTGGTGTCACCACCATCATATCAATAAAGTCTCATAATTAAAGAATAATAAAAACAGTATATAAAATTAGTAATGTGGAAGATGCAATCAGAACTCTATTAAAAACAAGATGTACAATTCCTTCAGCAGCTTGTCCCACCTCCAGACTTTCATTCTCCATGAAAATCTTAGCAGAGTTCCACAGTATCTTTTGCCAAATTCAACTTTTGTGATGATTTAACCTTATCAGGGAGGTCAGTCTGCATTCATAATCTGTGTTGTCAACGTTAAGAGTATTATAGAAATGCTAACCTCTTCTAGTTAGAAGAGGTGCCTCTCTCTTCTGGGAGAGGCACTCCCCTGCAAAATTGGTTCTAATTTTCCACATAAACTTGAACACATGTTCAAATACTAGTTCTTGCTCAAGTCTTACATTTTTTTTTATTATAATACTCTCAGTAATATTTTATTATGAAGAAGTGAGATGAGAGATCTAGTTCATGGGCACAATGAAAATGAGTTTGTTTTCCATGCAATGAATTTATTATAGTTTTAATGAATCTTAATTTGATTTTAAGGCAACCTCACAGACTAAAACCAACTGCTACTGAAGCTAAAAAGTTAAAGTTGAAAAAGGTAAAATAAACCTTAAACATTATTTTTAACCACACAGTCTTTTTCTGCCTATAAAGCATGATCGTAACATTTAAATTTTTACAATTAAGTAAGAAGTTTCGGTCATTTTAAAAAATATTATGAAAAATGACTACATAATTAAGTTCAAATTGGTAACTACCTTTTAAAAGGCCTTGGTGAGAGCAAAGAGCATTATAAATGCAGTTACAAATCAAGCAGCAGCTATGTATACTTGTAGTTCAACTTTTTCTTTGTCTGAAGGCTGTACTACTAGACAGCCACTCATTCTCATTTGTAGTGGTTCATATAGCAAGAAATATGATTTTCAAAAGAATACATTGCCAAAGAAAAATCCACAATTTTGAGTTTTTCGATAATGAGATGGACTACATGGCACCAGGTTTGCTGGCGTCAGATGGGGTTCACCTTTCTCAAAGGGGGAAGAGGATCTTTGCTCATGAGCTAGCAGGGGTCATTGACAGAGCTTTAAACTAGACTTGAAGGGGGGATAATATCAGGCTTGCCTGTGAGAAGCTGTGGGATGACACATCAAGGTTAGAGGGTGTGATTAAAAAAAAAACCAAAACAATAAAAAACAGGACAGAGGGATGGGGTGCTAGTGAGGGCCCTCAGCCTGTTGCTCTGATACATGCCGGGTACACTGCAGCACACTCAAAGTCTTGCAGAGATGAGCCAGGGGCTCCTGAGGTAACAGGAGTCAACAGGGAAACACCAGTGAAATACCTCAAAGGAATTAACCGGTGTTCCTCTAAGAAGGTGATATGGCCGACAGCCCAGCTGAAGTGCCTCTACACCAATACGTGCAGCATGGGCAACAAACAGGAGGAGCTGGAAGCCAATGTGCTGCTAGAAAGCTACGACCTGGTTGCCATTACTGAAACTTGGTGGGACAAATCCCGTGATTGGAGGGCTGCTATCAATGGCTACAAGCTGTTCAGAAGGGACAGGTGAGGAAGGAGGGGTGAAGGGGTCGATCTCTACATCAAGAAATTGATAGATTGTGAAGAGCTGTCTCTGAAGAATAGCCATGACCAGGTTGAAAGCTTATGGGTAAGAACTGGAGAGTGAGGCAACAAAGGGAACTTTGTGGTTGGTGTCTACTACAGGCCGCCCGATCCAGGGGAGCCTATTGACGAAGCCTTCTTACACCAGCTACAGGAGGCATCATGCTCTCGTTCTGCTGGGGGACTTCAACCACCCTGACATCTGCTGGAAAAGTAGCACGACATGCTGTAGGCAATCCAGGAGACTCCTGGAGTGCATGGAGGATAACTCCTTAATCCAGGCGATAGACAACCCTATCAGAGGGGATGCGATACTGGACCTGATGGTCACCACCGCAATCAGAGACATCAAGATTGGAGGCAGCCTTGGCTGCAGTGATCATGCACTGGTGGAATTTACAGTCCTGAGAGACATGGGTCAGGCAAAGATTAAAGTCAGGACCCTGAATTTTAGGAAAGCAAACTTCCAGCTCTTCAAGGAGCTAGTCAATAGGACCCCCTGGGAAACTGCCCTCAGGGACAAGGGAGCAGAACAGAGCTGGCAGATCTTTAAGGATGCTTCCCATAGAGTTGAAGAGCTCTCGATCCCCATGTGTAAGAAATCAGGAAAGGAAGGCAAGAGATTGGCATGGATGAGTCAAAAGCTGCTAGTCAAACCAAAGGGCAAGAGGGAAATGCACAGGCAGTGGAAGCAGGGACAGGTACCCTGGGAAGAGTATAGGGACACTGCCCAGTTGTGTAGGGATGGGGTCAGGAAGGCCAAGGCACAGCTGGAGCTGAACTTGGCAAGGGATGCAAAGAGTAATAAGAAGGGCTTCTATAGGTATGTCATCCAGAAAAGGAAGGTCAAAGAAAGCGTGATGAACACGACTGGAAAAGTGGTAACAACAGACAAGGAAAAGGCCAAGGTACTCAATGACTTTTTTTCCTCAGTCCTCTCTGGCAACCTCTCTTCTCACACCTCTCAAGTGGATGGACTGCAGGGCAAGAACTAGGGGAGCAAAGTCCCTCCCACTGTAAGAGAAGATCAGGTTCATGACCACCTGAGAAACCTAAACATACATAGGTCCATGGGACCTGATGAGGTGCATCCCAGATTCCTGAGGGAATTGGCTGTTGTAGTTGCCAAGCCACTCTCCATGATATTTGAAATGTCATGGCAGTCAGGTGAAGTCCCCAGGGACTGGATAAAGGGAATCCTCACACTCATTTTTAAAAAGGGTAGAAAGGAAGATCCTGGGAACTACCAACCTGTCAGCCTCACCTCTATGCCTGGGAAGATCATGGAACAGATCCTCCTAAAAGCTATGTGAAGGCACATGGAGGACAGGGAGGTGATTAGAGACAGCCAGCACGGCTTCACCAAGGGCAAGTCCTGCCTGACCAGCCTAGTGGCCTTCTACGATGCAGTGACTACATCACTGGACAAGGGAAGAGCTACGGATGTCATCTATCTGGACTTCTGTAAGGCCTATGACACGGTCTCCCACAACATCCTCCTCTCTTAATTGGAGAGATATGGATTTGATGGGTGGACTGTTCAGTGGAATTGGTTGGATGGTTGCATTCAGAGGGTAGTAGTCAACAGTTCAGTGTCCAGGTGGAGATCGGTGACAAGTGGTAGTCCCTCAGAGGTTCATACTGGGACCAGTACTATTTAATATTTTCCCATGGGGACCCACACTGGAGCAATCCATTCCTACAGAACTGCACCACGTGGAAAAGGACCCATGCTGGAGCAGTTCTTGAAGAACTACAGCCCGTGGGAAGGACTCACGTTAGAGAAGTTCGTGAAGGACTGTCTCCTGTGGGAGGGACCCCACGATGGAGCAGGGGAAGAGCATGAGGAGGAAGGAGTGGCAGAGAGAAAATGTTATGAACTGACCATAACCCCCATTCCCTGTCCCCCTGCGCTGCTCGACGGGAGGAGGTAGAGAAGTGGGGAGTGAAGTTGAGCCTGGAAAGAATGGAGAGGTAGGGAGGAAGGTGTTTTTTAGATTTGTTCTTCTCATTATCCTACTCTGATTTGATTGGTAATAAATTAAAGTAATTTCCCCAAGTTGAGTCATGACGTTGTGGTGTATTGACCTGGGCTAGCCACCAGGTACTCACCAAGCCGCTCTATCGCTCCCTCTACATCAACAACACGGGGGGAGAAATACGATGGAAAGCTCATGGGTTGAGATAAGGACAGAGATCACAACAATTGCCATCTCTCTTCTGCTGGACTATCCAGCACAGGTCCTCCATGAAGTTCAGGTCCATCCAGAAAAGTTGCTCCTGCATAGGGTCCTCTCCACAGGCTGCAGGTCCTGCCAGGAGCTTTCTCCCGTGTGGGCTCTCCATGGGGTCACAGCTTCCTTCACAGCACATCCACTTGCTCTGTTGTGGGGTTCTCCACGGGCTGCAGAGTGGATATCTGATCCCCTATGGACCTCCATGGGCTGCAGGGGGACAGCCTGCCTCACCATGGTCTTCTCCATGGAATGCAGGGTGTATTGGGTTTGTGTGGTAAGGTTTTGGTAGCAGGGGAGGGGGGGCATAGGGGTGGCTTCTGTGAGAGAAGCTGCCAGAAGCTTCCCCCATGTCTGACACAGCCAATGCCAGCCAGCTCCAAGACGGACCCGCCGCTGGCCAAGGCTGAGCCAATCAGTAACCCTGCCACATAAACACAATACAGACAGTAATTGCTGAGTAATCTCCTTGTCCTTATCTCCACCCACGAGCTTTTCATCATATTTTTTCCCCTGTCCTGTTGAGAAGAGGGAGTGATAAAATGGCTTGGTGGGCACCTGGCAGCCAGTCAAGGTCAACCCACTAGAACTGTCCAGGATAAACTGACCTGAGATGACTCAAATGGAAGGTCAGCTGTTAGCCTGGTAGAGAATCATAGAATCAAAGTGGTTGGAAAAGACCTTTAAGATCATCCAGTCCAACTATTAACCTACCACTACCAATCCCATCTCTAAACCATGTCCCTAAGCACCTCATCTACCCATCTTTTAAATACCACCAGGGATGGTGACTCCACCACTTCCCTGGGCAGCCTGTTCCAATGTTTGACTACCCTTCCTGTGCAGAAATTTTTCCTCATATCTATTCTAAACCTCCCCTGGTGCAACTTGTAGCCATTTCCTCTCGTTCTGTCACCCATTACCGGGGAGAAGAGACCAACACCTACCTCTCTACAACCACCCTTCAAGGTAGTTGTAGAGAGCGATCAGGTCTCCCCTCAGCCTCTTCTTCTTCAGAATAAACAACCCCAGCTCCCTCAGCCACTCCTCATAAGACTTGATCTCCAGGCTCTTCATCAGCTTTGTTGCCCTTCTTTGGACACGCTCCATAGCCTTGATGTCCCTCTTGTATTGGGGGGCCCAGAACTGAACACAGTACTCCAGGTGCGGCCTCACCAGTGCCGAATACAAGGGGACAATCACTTCCCTACTCCTGCTGGCCACACTATTCCTGATACAGGCCAGGATGCCATTGGCCTTCTTGGCCACTTGGACACACTGCTGGCTCATGTTCAGCCAGCTGTCGACCAACACCCCCAGGTCCTTTTCCTCCAGGCAGCTTTCCAGCTACTCCTCCCCAAGCCTGTAGTTTTGCATGGGGTTGTTGTGATCCAGGTGCAGGACCCAACGCTTTGCCTTATTGAACTTCATGCCGTTGGCCTCA
Organism: Caprimulgus europaeus; assembly: GCA_907165065.1. Next base: position 9,884,198 of record OU015537.1, read on the forward strand.
GCCCATCGATCCAGCCTGTCCAGGTCCCTCTGCAAAGCTTTCCTACCCTCTGGCAGATCAACACTGCCACCCAGCTTGGTGTCATCTGCAAACTTACTGAGGGTGCACTCATTCCCCTCATCCAGATCACTGATAAATATATTGAACGGAACTGGCCCCAACACTGATCTCTGGAGAACACCACTTGTGACCAGGCACCAACTGGACTTAACTCTATTCACCAGAACCCTCTGGGCCCGGCCATCCAGCCAGTTCTTTACCCAGCGACAAGTATGCTCGTCCAAGCCATGAATGGCCAGTTTCTCCAGGAGAATGCTGTGGGAAATGGTGTCAAAGGCTTTACTAAAGTCTAAGTACACCACATCCACAGGCCTTCCCTCAATAGGCATCTGAACATCTGTACAGTGATAGCATAGATGTACCTCAGATACATTTTGGCTTATCTTTTTTTTGTTGTTGTTGTTGTTTTTAATCTAGATTAAAGGTAGTACAGATATGTCCTGGTTTCAGCTGGGATAGAGCTAATTTTCTTCTTAGTAGCTAGAATAGTGCTGTTTTGGATTCAGTATGGGATTTGGTATGAGAAGAATGTTGATAACATGCTGATGTTTTTAGTTGTTGCAAAGAAATCAAGGACTTTTCAACTTCCCATGCTTTGCTAGTGTGCAGGTAGGAGGAAGTATAGCCAGAGCAAAAGATCCAAACTGGCATTTGGATATGCCAATGGGATATTCCATATCATGCAATGCCATGCTCAGTATATAGATGAGGGTTGGCCTCATCTATATACTGAGCACTCTCTCTCTTCCAGGATTGCGGTTTCAGGATTTTCTCTCCTCTGGAGTAGCTAGCTGGAGAACGGGCTGGACATCAGTCGGCGAGTGGTGAGCAATCGCACTGTGCATCACTCATTTGTATATTCTATTATTACTGTTATTATTTTAACTTTTATTTTATTTACATTATTAAATTGGTTTTATCTCAACCTACGAATCTCCTTACCTTTACCTCTCCAATTCTCTACCCCATCCCCTGGGGCAGGGGAGGGTGAGGAAGTGGCTGCATGGTGTTTGGCTACTGGCTGGGTTAAAACCACAACATGATAATTAGCCTCTTTACAGCAGTCAAAACTAGACAGCATGTACGTACTGTAGTACAGTCTGTGTGGATTTCATTATTATTTGCTTCCCTCTTTCTCTCTCAGTTCCTTGCCACCAATTTTCATATCATATTTTATCTACCTAAATGTGTAGACAGGCACTTTTGCATAATATATCATTGTCTTCATCTGCTGTTCAGGTATACCCTTAGAAAGAATATAGGCCTTTCTTCCTTTGCAGAACCTTCTGTGTGTATAGACACAGTATTTTCATCCTATTCAAACACAATTTAACCTTTTAAGTATGTCTGAACACATCATAAGATAACCAGTATTTATTTTCAGGGTTATGACACCCCAGGTTGTACTAATTTAGATTTTCATTTTTGTCTTCAGTGGGGCAGGAAAAAGCTTTAAAAACAAGATGTCTAAAGATTCTTAGTAAGAAAATACAGAAATTGAAGTCTTATCCATCAGAGACATGGAAGTGTCCTCTTAACTTTCCTAAGTATAAAGTTAGGCAGGAATCTCAACCTGTGAAAAATCCTATTTATTAACTCACTGATCTCTTTTCTTTTAAATATAAAATAAATACAAAAAATTGAACCTTATAAAAATTTGCATTTAAGTACAGTTCAAAAACCAATCCCCAGAAACATAAAATTAAACCTCTTTGCATACAAACATTGCTTGATAAATAACAAAAACAAACAAACAAAAAACCCTATCACCCACACCTTCTGAATTCATTATAAATACTTATTTTTTTCTTCCAGAGTTTTATTCTACAGGAGCTTCTGGGAAATTTTTCTGTTGCTCTAAATTATGTAGCTAAATCATTGCAAAATTTTTCTTCCAATAGGATCCTCGGTGCTTTGAATGCACAATACATTACTATTTAATAAGAGTTAAACAAATATTAAAGGCAGTCTTGCACGCATTACATTTACTTCACTCTAGTCACATACTGCTTTGAACTAATTATTGACATGTTCTTTAGAGCTCTGCTCTACTGAAAGTCCACAACATTTAAAATATCTGGATTTTAACTGTTTTAGAGGCAAGATAAGCCTTAACGAGTGCACAAAAGTGTCCATTAATACTGCATACATAGATTACATTCTAAATCTGTAAGGGTACTTAGCCTTCTTCAAGTGTTCCTACCACAGCTCACAATACATCCAAGCGCTTCTATTGAGGGTATCGGGTTAAGAAGTCCCTGCCACCGACAGTATCTAGTTTGCCTGGCTCTGCCCACACGTATTACACATCAGTTTTCCTTTCAGATTGGCTAGGTCTCTTGACCTGCCAAAATCATTTGTCTTTAAACCACAGTTATTAAAGCTACCTGCCCCTCCAGAATACTGAGTTCAAACAAACCAAGAAGTCTTTAACTTCTTCCAAAACTTGTTTTAAAGACCTTACTTTCCAAGCATTGCCTTACACAAATGTTCCTGCTGCATTATCCTTCTCACCAGCTTCAGCTTCCATCCTTCCATCCAAGTCATTTTACCATTGCTTTATGGAAAAATTCTTTCAGTCATCTGCCAACAAACAGTCCAATCACTTGCCTAACTTTTCTGCATGTCAGTTCCTCATCTCAGGATCACTGCAGTATTTCTTCCTGACCTAGCCTTTTTGCACAGCAAGCTGCAATACATGGCCTCCCTGTGGTTTCTGGTTTCTCACTGAGGGCTGCTTGTCACAAAGAACTTGTAGCTTTCACCTCTGAAAAACTCTGCATTTCAGTCAATACCTAAACCACATAAAGACTGCAAAGCAGAACACAAGACAAATGCAAAAAGTCTCTTTGGTCTTCAGTAGCACAACAAATGCCACACTCCCCAATTACGGTTGCAATTCTACCCCCCATCCCACATGATGCTGGATAGAAAGAAACATATGTGTGGACTTCAGAGAGCTTTGCTGCCAAACCCCATTGAGTCGTTGCTAAACACGCATGAACAGCAATTAGAATCACAGAATGGTTTGGGTTGGAAGGGACCTTAAAGATCATCTAGTTCCAACCCCCCCCTGCCACGGCAGGGACACCTTCCACTAGACCAGGTTGCTCAAAGCCAGGTTGCTCATTGCTTTTTTGTCCAGGATTGATTTTTTTTTTATTAGTAGGTCACAACTTCTTCTATTAGGACAAGCTATGTCCTTATCAAAGATATATGCACTCTAAAATTTAATCTCTCTGTTTTAAAAGTTAAGATATTAGATTCAGAAAGGCTACAGTTCTTTCTGTGGCTGAAGTTTTCTTAGAAGTTCACTCTAAGTAGCTTAAAGCATACATCTATAATGAGAAATACAAGTCTTAATGGCTGATCTTGGGCATTTGAAAGCAATTGCAAAGAAGGACTTCCAAATTTAAATATGAAGTAGCCTCCAGCATAAACGAAGCCATGGACAGACTCACAGCATTATTTTTATTTTCTCCCGGTTGTGTTGGGTTTGTGTGTGTGGGAGGGCTGTTTTTGGTAGTGGGGGAAGGGGCTACACTGTGAGAAGCTTCGCAAAGCTCACCTGGCTCCAAGATGTACCCCCCCCCAGCCCCCCCGCCCAGGCTGAGCCAATTAGCAATAGAGAAACGCCTCTGCGAATCCATATTTGTGAGGGGAAGGACTGTCTTGAAAAGAAGAAGGTGGAGAGAACTTGGAGGAGAGGACATTGACCTGAAAAAAAGACAAACATCGGCCTAAACAAAGAGAGAGCTTCCTTGCCAGGAACAAGGAGGAAGAGGGGGAGGACAGAGAACCTCAGACACCCAGTTCAACATGCATGCAGTAAGAGAAGGTAAATGAGGTCCCCTGCAGCCCATGGAAGTTCAACGGCGGAGCAGATACCCCACGTGTAGGCTATGGAGGACTCCACGCTGGAGCAGAAAGCTGAGCCTGAGGGCAGGTGTGACTGAATTGAGACCCCAGAGACGCTCAACGCCAGAGCGGGGGTGGACCCCCAGAGCCAGGGGGTGAAGAGGTGCGCTGGACCAGAGGCCCGTCTGCAGCCCGTGGATGTCCCCTTGCCGGAGCCAGGAGCTGTGCCCAAAGAGGTCCGTGACTCCATGGGAAGCTCGCTTTGGAACACTTTGGTCCTGGACTTTCACGCCGGGACGAGCAGCAACGGTGAACTGACTGAAACCCCCATTCCCCGTGCCGCTGAGGGGGAAGAAGGTAGAGAAATCAGGAGCAAAGTAATTTGAGCCCGGGAAGAAGGGAAGGGAGGGGGAAGTTGTCTTAAAGATGGGGTTGTTATGTCTCACTGTGCTACTCAGATGATTGGTAACAAATTAAATTGATTTTTCTTCCCCAAGTTGAGTCTGTTTTGCCCATGACCATAATTGGTGAGTGAGCCGTCCCTGTCTTCATTCTAATCTGTGCCCCTTTGTTGCGATTCCCTTCCCATCTCACCGGGTGGGGGGAGTGAGTGCAGGACTGCATGGTCCTACCTGTGGGTTAAACAACCACACCAGTACCAAAGGATTCTTCTATGCCTTCTTTAGAAGCATTTCCCACCCTAGCATGCTGCATTAACTCTGAAATAAGAGGACACTGTTTTGAATCCTTAACCTTGGAGTAATCCATATTTTGACCAGCTCCTAGACACTGGTGTTCCCATTCTGTTAGAGGAAGCATATTTCTTCAAAGTTTTAGAATCAGTGGCGCTTTCCCCGCCTTCCACCTGGTGATCTCTCATTTACAATTAAATTTCCAAACTGCTGCCAAACTATTTCCTTTGTCCTTTAAACCAGAGAAATTTTTTCATTATAGTGCATAAAACCCAACAGCTCATAGTTATTTTGGATTTTGGGGGGTTTTTTTAATCTTATATTACTAACCAGCTTTAAAAAAACCAAAACCAAAACAAAACAAAAAAAAACCCAAAACAAAACCACAAGTCACTGGATATGAGAATGGTTTGTATTTTTTTGTTTTGTTTTAATTTTTAATTTGATTCCATTTTGAACAAATAATTTTACCAACAAGTTCTGCAAATGGACTAAAATTAGTTAATACTGTTGAGAAGCTAAGTCCTGCCGAGTAACCTCAAAATCACTTTATAAGCCCTAACCCTGACAGCCTTTCTCCCCTTGATAAGTGAATGTGCATCAGAAAACAGTTGTTTTTCCTCACTGTTCAGCAGCCAACAGTTATGAAGAGAATCAATGAAAACAAATACTGATCAGAATGAACTTTAAGCACATGTATCCTCCATGTATACACAACTGTTTACATTAAAAGAGAAAGAACTATATCAGTAAGCTCAGGTGAGCATTTTACCTTATGAATCTGAAAGGTGAAACACTCTACAACCACAAAGAACTTGATAGCTAGTACAGCTGAAAACAAGTTAAAATATTAGTAACAAATATGACAGATATACATACAGGCATACATTAAGCAACTGAGAGTTTTAAGGTATACAGAATGAATAGTATCACCAATATTTCCAGAGAAAGAGCAAACAAGCTTTCCTATTTTATAGTTAAAGCCAGTAAATTAATTAAGACACTCAGTTGTAGATTGCCAGAAAGGAAATCCATTCCTGTTCCAAGTACAAAGCAATTTTTGAGGGGGGGGGGGGGGGGGGGGGGAAACATAGACACCGTTTCCCTTCTACGGGGAGGCAATCCCATAATATCCTTCTTTCATACCTGATTACCACTCATTGCTTTGTTGAAACAGTATATATTCAAGCATATGACTACTAACTACACATTAGTTTCTTCCCTGTTCTCTGCAGCTGAAGTTTTCAGAAGAGAAATGGTTCCTTTAGTGTTCTCTCATTTCCAATAGTATATTTTTCAAGTTTTAGACATGACTTTTTTCCTCTACATAGCGGGCAACCTGCGACAAGAAGAGCTACTGGTATTAAAAATGCTTCAGACATTGTCAATATCCTTCTAGAGGCAGAATGTTCCAGCTGCAAACAACACACTGAACATCTGGCCAGATTTTCCAGAAACTCAATGTCTGCCTCTCATGCCATTTTTTATAGGATCTAAGCATTTCAAAATTAATCTCCAGTTTCTCTACAAGCATAGCTATTTCTAGAAGATATTCAGAAGCAGCACAAGTAGCTAGCTCCACTAATAATGCTTTTTTTTTTTTTTCTTTTTGAAAAAAAATTAAAATTATTATAATTCAGCCTTGGGTATGAGTTGCACCTCCTTGTAAAATAGTCAGACATAAGGTTGAATTTTGCCTGCCCTCTAAAACAGAAGCTAACGTTTCCACCTATTAATGTCAAAACTGAAAACCATCTGTTTTAACACCTTGTGCAATCATATATTTTAAAAACTAAAACTCCTAGTTTCTATCACATGTAAGATCTGTCCATCTGAAGAGCTTGAATCAAGTTCCATAACCAATGCAAACACTGGCTGAGTTTTCCTACTAATCCAGTATAATTGTTAAGCAGGAAAAGTTAACACTGGGATTTAATGTAATCTTGTTTCTGTGAGAAGTGTTGAATGTTTTTTTCCATATTTGTACAGTTATGGATGAACTCAGCAAATGCCTCTCCTGTAATGACATAAAAGAGATGAACAAGATTTGGTAGAAAATAAACCTCTCCTTTCTACTCCCTTAATTTCCCAGGACATTGGCAATTAAGTTACAACTTCACTGACAAGTTGGTGAATTTTATTTCTTCCACTGGGAGCCTTAACACTTAATTCTGCTACTGTGTAGATAGTCCAATCCCCTAATGAAGTATGCCAATCCTGGCCCTCAAAAGCAAGAAGAATTTATCACACTGTTCAAATATCTTCATACAGCTAAAGAAAAATGTTATCTTAGCTTTTTTTGGAGAATAGCAAAAGGAGCCAACTTTCCTCAGCAGTAAACAATGATCCATACAACCCCATCATCATGATCCATATAACCGCAAATAATTTTTTAAAAAATTATTATTGTGGTGGGTTGACCCTTGGCTGGGTGCCAGATGCCCACCAAAGCCCACTCTATCGCTTCCCCTCCTCAATTGGGCTGGGAGAGAAAAATATAACAAAAGGCTCATGGGTGGAGATAAGGACAGAGGGAGATCACTCACCAATTACTGGCACAGGCAAAACAGACTCGACTTGGGGGAAAAAACAAATTTAATTTATTACCAGTCAAAATCGGAGGATAATGAGAAATAAAACCAAATCTTAAAACACCTCTCCCACCCCTCCCTTCTTCCCGGGCTTAACTTCTCTCCCGATTTCCACCTCCTCCCCCCAGCAGCACAGGGGGACAGTGAATGGGGGTTGGGGTCAGTTCCTCACATGCCGTTTCTGCCACTCCTTCCTCCTCAGGGGGAGGACTCCTTCCCCCACACCAGCGTGGGGTCCCTCTCACGGGAGACAGTCCTCCACGAACTTCTCCAGCGTGAGTCCTTCCCATGAACGACAGCTCTTCACGAACTGCTCCAGCATGGCTCCTTTCCATGGGGTGCAGTCCTTCAGGAAGGGACTGCTCCAGCGCGAGTCCCCCACGGGGTCACAAGTCCTGCCAGCAAACCTGCTCCGGCGTGGGCTCCACTCTCCACGGGCCACAGGTCCTGACAGGAACCTGCTCCGGCATGGGCTTCCCATAGGGTCACAGCCTCCTTCGGGCATCTACCTGCTCCGGTGTGGGGTCCTCCACAGGCTACAGGTGGTCATCTGCTCCACCATGGACCTCAATGGACTGCAGGGGGACAGCCTGCCTCACCACAGTCTTCACCACAAGTTGCGGGGAAAATCTCTGCTCAGGCGCCTGGAGCACCTCCTTCCCCTCCTTCTTCACTGACCTTGGTGTCTGCAAGGATTGTTTCTCTCACATCTTCTCACTCCTCTCTCCAGCTGCAAAGCGTGCAGCTTTTTTTTTTTTTCTCTTCCTCTTTTTTTCTTAATTATGTTCTCACAGAGGCGTTACTGATGGGCTCGGCCTTGGCCAGCGGTGGGTCTGTTCTTGGAGCCGGCTGGCATTGGCTCTGTTGGACACGGGAAGCTTCTGGCAGCTTCTCTCACAGAAGCCACCCCTATGCCCTCCCTCCCCTGCTACCAAAACCTTGCCACACAAACCCAATACAATGGCATGGCTAACTATAAAAAGGATAGGTGATCCCGAGTGGATGAGAGTCATCGATAACAAAGGGAAGAGGGTCTACATAGGTTATAAGGGAGCAGTTGTTCCAGTCCCAAGGGAACCAGAAAGAAAACTTCTCGTCTTCTGCTGCAAAATAGATACAGCTCAGAATTTAATTCTGGTAGAACTGACTAGTGGGAAGAAATCACAGCATTTTGATTAAACCAGCTGCTGTTTAATGCTAGACTCCATGTGTTGTGTGTGGGAGAATCCTAGATTAAATATTAATAGGGTACTTATCAATGTAACTTGTATGCCAGCATTGACAACTGTCTCTCCAAGCACTACATTGCCAACTTCAGCTCCCTTAAGAATGAAGGAGCTGACCCCACAAATATCTGAAATTGGACCATACACCATCAAAAATGTGGGTCAGCAGCAAGTATTGTTTAATCTCTCATGGTCATTAAAATGAGTAGAGTTGTCAATGCAAGTAAATGTTTCCTCCACTAAACCGACCTGTGCACCATTCATAAGTACATCTTCTGCAGGGTGGCTATCTTGGCTACATGGACGAACTTTGTCCCCTGCCAAACGACCAAAGAGAAGTAGGACAAATGTCCTCTCAGGGACAGGAGCAGGACTTGGACTACTTAGTGGTACAGATGCTGCAGTACTTGCAAGCAAACTTAGTGTGACATCTAGCAAGTTGGGAAAATTGGAACACCCCTTACAATCCTCACTGTTAGCATTAGGGACTAACCAATGGCTCATGTCTGATATAATGGCCCAATGGAAGAGAAATAACGAAAAAGACCACCACTTGATTGTAGATACAATTGGAATAGTCCAAAATAATATCTCATTAGCTCTTAGCTGTATACAGGCACAATTATGGATACAATCTACAGTAGCAGCAATTATAAGGGAAGGTGAAGAAGGCATTTTACCCACTAAGATTCGAAAAGTGATTTGGGATAATGCAACTAAATTTGAAAAAGAATTCCAATCATGGTGGTATTTAGTTAATTTAACTTATAACCCAGTCAACCAAAAAGCCACGGCTTTTCTTTTAACAATATATAAAGCATTGATACTTACTATATATCCCATTACAGCATTAGGGTTAAATCATGGAGAAAACATACGCTATCCAGTAGAACATAAGAGTATGGGCCCATCAAAAAGAGAATAAATGGCAAACAATTGACACAGACATATGTATTGTGCAAAAAAACCCAAGGGTTTATTTGTGAAAATAATGACATTGAAGCTCAGGATATATGTTTGGATACCAAGCAAAAGGTCTGCCAATCTGAAATATATCCTATTGAAACCACAGAAACTAAACTTGTATATACCAGAAAAGGATGTGTCTGCATAAGAACTTGTTGCTATTTTATATTTGTAGACGATAATTTTGTATGTACAGATAACTATTCAAATACTTGCATTTGTAACTTTGCTATGATCATGGAGTACGACTTTAATTATTCATCTCCCGTCACATCCCATCAATTACTACAATCAGGTTATACCTTGTATCAAGACTTGTCACCCACTTCCATTGGAATGAATCGAATGTTTATAAGAAAATTGTTGCACCACAGAGAACTGAAGCAGATATTAAAGAAAGTAAAAGAAAATGGACAAAAAACCTTGGTCACTGCCCACCATGGTGCAGAAGAAATCCAGAGTCCTTGAAAGAGTGGAAAAGGATGGAGACCACCGATGGTGGGAAACTCTCTTTGGGTGGTCACCAACAGTTATGGGAATCTATAATCACGTGCTCCACCTAGTGGTGATCTCATATGCTCTGACTGTATTATGCCTGCTACTTGTAATAACATTGTACGTCAGACTATAGGTTAATAGTTAAGCGCATTGAAAGACTTCAGGAGTTCTTTCTGACATACTAGCAGCAATGCTTAATAAAAACAAAGGGAGGACTGTTGCAAGTTAAGTTTAGTTAACTGAATTCTTTTAACTGTATTCTTTTGTCTGAATAGTTTTGCTTAGCATGAGTAGCTAAAGTCACTGAAGCCTTAGGCCGCAAGCTGCAAGCTTTCACCCAGAAAAGTTAAAATGTTGCTTAGTTACGTGAAGGAAGGCCCTAAAACCAGTGCAAATTGGGAGATATGGAGGCTGCGACTATCAGCAGAAGCTGCAACCTGTCCAGATAAGAACACCTAGGGCAGCCCGCCTGGAGACAGAGAAGGAATCCAATAAGGAACAAGAAGACCTCAGACCAGAGGATTACCATTGGACCAAGAGGCACATGCAAGGCTCGTGAACAGCATGAAGAATGAGTGCATAGACTGTAAGGGTATAAACGCCCAGGGATTTCTTTGTTCTGGGTCCCTCTCCGGAGGCACCCAGCTCAAGCTGCTCCTATGGCCACACCACTCAAATTATTTATTTTCCTGAATCTGGCTTTGAGACTCTACTGTGGGAAACCTAGGGCCTTTAACACCTCACTACCCTTGGGTGGATCCCATCCAGCCCCATAGACTTGTGTATAACTAAGTGATGTAGCAGGTCACTAACCATTTCCCGTTGGATTATGGGGGCTTCATTCCGCTCCCCATTCCTGTCTCCCAGCTCAGGGGGCTCGGTACCCTGAGAACAACTGGTCTTACTACCAAAGAATGAGGTAAAGAAGGCATTAAGTACCTCAGCCTTTTCCTCATCCTTTATCACTATGTTTACACTTGCATCCAATAACGGATGGAGATTCTCCTTAGCCCTCCTTTAGTTGCCAATGTATTTATAGAAGCATTTTTTGTTGTCTTTTACAGCAGTAGTCAAATTAATTTCTAGTTGGGCTTTGGTCCTTCTAATTTTCTCCCTGTATAACCTCACAACATCTTTGTAGTCCTCGTGAGTTGCCTGCCCTTTCTTCCAAAGGTCATAAACTCTTTTTTTTTTTTTTTTTTCTCTCCTCCTGAGTTTCAGCCAAAGCTCTTTCTTCATCCAGGTCATTCTTCTTCCCCGCTGGCCTGTACTTCAGCACATAGGGATGGCCTGCTCCTGCACCTTTAAGATTTCCTTCTTGAGCAATGTCTAGCATTCCTGGACTCCTTTGCCCTCCAGGATTGCCTCCCAAGGGACTCTGTCATCGAGGCCCCTAAACAGGCCAAAGACTGCCCTCTGGAAGTCCAAGGTAGCAGTTCTGCTAACCTCCCTCCTTACTTTTCCGAGAATCAAAAACTCTATCATTTCATGATCACTGTGCCCAAGACAGCCTCCAACCATCACATCACCCACCAGTCATTCTCTGTTCACAAACAACAGGTCCAGCGGGGCGCCTTCCCTAGTTGGTTCACTCACCAACTGGATCAGGAAGTTATCTTACACACACTCCAGGAACCTCCTAGACTGTTTCCTCTCTGCTGGATTGTATCTCCAGCAGACATCTGGTAAGTTGAAGTCCCCCATGAGAACAAGGGTTAGCAAACATGAGGCTTCTCCCAGCTGCTTACAGAATATTTCATCTGTCCCTTATCCTGGTTGGGTGGTCTATAAAAGACTTCCACCATGGTATCTACCTTCTTGGCCTTTCCACTCATTCTTGCCCATAAACACTCAACCCTATCGTCACCACTGTCAAGCTCTAGACAGTCAAAACACTCCCTAACATACAGAGCTACCCCACCGCCTCTCCTTCTTTGCCTGTCCCTTCAGAAGAGTTTATATCCATCCACTGCAGCAATCCAGTTGTCCGAGTCATCCCACCACGTTTCCGTGATGGCAACTATGTCATAGTTTCCCAACTGCACAATGGCTTCCAGCTCCTCCCGTTTGTTGCCCATGCTGCCTGCATTGGTGTAGATGCACTTCAGTTAGGCTACCAATCCCGGCACTTTTTTTTGGGGAGAAGCCCTAATTCCTATGTGACTGTTCTCAGGTGCTTCCATGGTTTCTAACACATCAACAACCTTTGCGTCTTCGCTGCTGCATGCATCTCCATCCCCTACCTCCACTGAGGTGGCTAGGCTAGGGTGCTGTGCGCATTAGTACTGGGACATTTCAAACGTGCTCCAATGTACTCAGCACATCATGGAGCAGACCAAAGGACCTTGCTAGCACACTGTCCTTCAAACATTGGCGTGCTGCCCCCAGGCTTATCTCTAGCGAGCCTGGTTTTATCCCTTTCTCCCTTCAAATCTAGTTTAAAGCTCTTTCAATAAACCCTGCTAACTCTTGTGCAAAGACCCTTTTCCCTCTTTGAGACAAGTTATGTTTGGTTTGTGTAGGGGGGGGCATTTTTGGTAGTGGGGGAAGGGACTACAGTGATGGCCCCTGCGAGAAGCTTCGCGAAGCTCACCTGGCTCCAAGGCGTACTCACCTACAGCCCAGGCTGAGCCAATTAGCAGCAGAGAAATGCTGCGGCGGATGAAGAAATGACCAACACCGAGATGTGTTCAGGCATCAGCACTTTATTGAAGCTTTGCACTGCTTATATATCCTTTTTTCGCCTCCAGCACGCCCCAAGCACGCGGCACCCTTTCACTTTTGAATCCTTACCCGTTATCTCACACGCGCCTAAACAACTGACATGATTGGATAATTCCACCTGTTCACGAGCCATTCTTTTACTTCTGACTGGTTACTGATTACAGCTCACAATGAGCCCTTATCTTGTCTCGCACACATTCTTGCTTGTTATTCTGTTTTTCTGGTTTTTGTTGTTTCATTTTATCTTTGCTCAAGGTCAGGAATTAATTGCTCAAGGCTGAGGCCGCCTGCAGCTTCAGCTCTTAAAGCACCAACAAAACTCCTCTTCGAATCCATCTTTATGAGGGGAAGGACTGTCTTGAAAAGAAGAAGGTGGAGAGAACCTGGAGGAGAGGCCATTGACCGGAACAAAAGACGACCATCGGCCTAAACAAAGAGAGGGCTTCCTTGCCAGGAACAAGGAGGAAGAGGGGGAGGACAGAGAACCTCAGACACCCAGTTCAACACACATGGAGCAGGAGAAGGTAAATGAGGTCCCCTACAGCCCATGGAAGTTCAACGGTGGAGCAGATACCCCACATGTAGGCTATGGAGGACTCCACGCTGGAGAAAAAAGCTGAGCCCGAGGGCAGGTGTGACTGAAATTGAGACCCCAGAGATGCTCAGTGCCAGAGCAAGGGGGGCAGGGACCCTCAGAGCCAGGGGGAGGAGGTGTGCTGGACCGGCAGCTGGTCTGCAGCCCATGGACGTCCCCATGCCAGAGCCAGGAGCCGGGAGCCGTGCCCAAAGAGGTCCGTGACTCCATGGGAAGCTCGCTTTGGAATACCTTGTTCCTTTGCATCACGCAGGAGGGACTTTCATGCCGGGAAGAGCGGCATAGGCGAACTGACTGCAACTCCCATTCCCTGTTCCCCTGTGCCGCTGAGGGGGGGGGGGGGGGGGGAGAGAAGGTACAGAAATCAGAAGCAAAGTAATTTGAGCCTGGGAAGAAGGGAGGGGTGAGGGGAAGGTGTCTTAAGATGTGGTTGCTATATCTTACTATCCTATTCGGATGATTGGTAACAAATTAAATTGATTTTTCTTCCCCAAGTTGATTCTGTTTTACCCATGACCATAATTGACAAGTGAGCCCTCCCTGTCCTCATTCTAATCCACGGCCCCTTTGTTGCGATTCCCTTCCCATCTCACTGGGTGGAGGGAGTGAGTGCAGGACTGCATGGTCTTACCTGTGGGTGAAACCACCACACAAGTGTATCCCGTCTCTCACCAGCAGGCCTGGTGTCATGTAGACTGACCCATGATCAAAAAATCCAAAATTCTGCCGGTGACACCAGGCTCAGAGACAGGTATTGATCAGCTGGGTCTGTCTGTTTCTTCCCTCATCATTCCCTGCAACTGGAAGGAGAGAGGAGAACACTACTTGTGCTCCTGATCCCTTAACCAGTCGTCCCAAGGCCCTGAAGTCTCTCTTGATTGCCCGTGGACTTCTTGTTGCAACTTCATTGCTGCCTACCTGAAAAATAAATGATAGATAATAATCTGAGGGCCGTAACAGGGTAGGAAGTTTTCTCGTCACATCTTTAACCCGAACCCCAGGGAGGCAGCAGACTTCCCTAAGAAGTGGGTCTGGTCTTCATATTGGGCCTTCTGTTCCACTCAGGAGAGAGTCTCCTATGACAATAGCTCATCTTTTTTTTTCTTTATGGAAGTGGTTTTGACATGCTACATAGGCCAACTTAACCTTGGTGACATCAGTCTGGATGAACCATCGTCTTCATCATTGTTCGGTTCAACTTGCAGAGCCTCCTACCTAATATGCAAGGGCACCTGGGAAGGTGGGGTAGTCATGGGGGAAACTCCTCAACCTACTCACCTCCTCCAGGAGCTCTGCCACTAAGCTGAGGAGTCCCTATGCCTGGGCACACCTCCCACAGGTGTACTCACTAATGCTGTCCAGTACTGGTGTAAGAGTAGGGCACCCCCTGCAGCCCGACACCTGAGTGGCAGCATGTTCTTGTCAGAGCTTTGTCTGGGAAGCTGCATCACTCATGGCAGGCGCGGAGTTTAGAGAGGACATAGCCTTCTGCTGGTGGATACCATCGCTCCCTGGTCGAGATGGCAGAGCTACAGCACCCCACCTGCACGCCCTTCTGCGCAAACTGCTACGCCACGCCTTTGCTGATGCGCCATGCGCTGTTTGCCCATTCTGGTCACAGCGCTCCAGAGGGGCTTGGCCGCTGTTGCTCTTGGCCCTGCCCAGCTCTTGTCAGCTGCTGTTGTGTGAGCTGCAGGCTCCTAGTGGCTCTCACAGCTCCCCTGAGTTTTCCCCAGTTCAGGAATCCTCCCTGTACACTGTGCTAGAGCGCTCTGCTTCAGATCATGCGGGCGCCGGAGCTGCTCACCTCAACGACTGAGATAAACACAGGCATTTTTAAAATTAGAGTTTTTAAAATTTGGATTTTATACAAAACAGCAACTAAAACATATTGACAGATTTTGCCACCTCTTCCGATAAAATTCCCCCTGACATATCTCACTGTATTTAAGAAAAACACTTTTATTCCAATAGGTAACATGTTTTCCTTCCCAAAATTCAGGAAAGCTTTTCACACCATTGTGACCAATCCGTATGAAACAAAATTGCAAAAACTTAATAACAATGATGGGGTAACGATAAACTTCCAGAAAGACATTTTGTTACACAATACCTGAAAAATCGCTACATATTAAAGTGTAAGTATACCTCAACACAGCCAAAAAATATATTTAACGCAATTAATTTCAATTGCAACTAATCTCTTTTGACCTCACAAGCTTTCAATAGCAGCATTTGATTGGAGGGACACCTCTCACCCTCAATCAGGCAGCAGTGACATACGGTTCATTAATTCTAAGGAGCAAAACAATCCAAGAGGTGGGACAATTCACTATCAATTTTCAAAATCTGTTTCCTAAAGAAAAGTAAAAGATTGGCTAAGTTACTTAAAGCTAAAGTAAACTCAACAGAAAGCAAGAACTCCCTACAAATTAGTTCAGACAAATTAGCATTATTCCAACCCACTAGTGACCGATTTCACTATTTGAACTGTTCAGAGAAGATTCCCAAATCATCGGGAGAAAGAATAATTCCTTCTGCGCAGCAGAGAACTGTGGAAACCTTCAGAAATATTATGCTCCAAAAAGATTTGTGAACGTGTAAACTTCCATAAAATATTCTAGCAGAGCTCCACAATAACCTTTCAAGTTGAAGTTTTATTTATGTATTAGAGATACAAGTCACTAAAGTTAAGACAACAAAAAATAACTTTTATACTTTTTGTATTAGATACAACCAACAAATTAAAACACTTCTCTGAACTTTAGGAACTTACACAGCATACAGATTCATCCACATCTGGATATACCCGTATACACTAAAGCTAAGGGACCTTCACAATAGCACTGGAAATCATAGAATCATAGAACAGTTTGGCTGGAAAAGATCATTACGATCATCTAATCCAACCGTAAACCTAGCATTGCCAAGTTCACCACTAAAGCATGTCCCCAAGCACCACATCTACACGTCCTTTAAATACCTCCAGGAATGGTAACTCCACCACTTCCCTGGGCAGCCTGTTCCAATACTCGACAACCCTTTCAGTGAAGAATTTTTTCCTAATATCCAACCTAAACCTCCCCTGGCGCAACTTAAGGCCATTCCCTCTTGTCCTATCACTTGTTATTTGGGAGAAGAGACCAACACCCACCTCACTACAACCTTCTTTCAGGTAGTTGTAGAGAGCAATAAGGTCTCCCCTCAGCCTCTTCTTCTCCAGACTAAACAATCCCAGTTCCCTCAGCCACTCCTCATAAGACTTGTTCTCCAGGCCCTTCACTGTGGGAAACTGGCAGAACACTGCACACATCTGGTGTAAGTGCTGATATGCCAGGGTCAAGATGCCCTCGACATTTAACAAAGCAAACTACAGAATGCCTGTGGTTAATCAGGCACGAGATAAGAAGAACTGAGCTAAACACGTAGGAGAAAGTTTCCCAGGAAAATTAATAAACCAATCAGTATGGGTCTTTAAGAATATGCATGAGCTTGATTAACCACTGTATATAAGGAGCACATATGTAATCAATAAACGAAGCTTGCTGATCACTCATATTGAGCGTCCGGGTTTTCCCTCCGTCGCAACAAATGGCGCCCGAACAGGGACCCTAAAGAGGGCGAGGATCGGACCCTATAGAGGGCATCCTGCGGCCACGACGCACGGAGCCTGTACCGGTCCCTTTGCAGCGAGGGAGGCTATAAGAGGCTGGTACCTCCGAGCCCTGGAGCACCTATAGAGGGTCCTGCCAGTCATGCACCACCGAGGTCTTGCAAAGGCTGCAAGGTTTTCTTCCCCACCGGTTTGTTTTTCGGCACGTGGGGATGGCCTGCTCTTGCACCTCCAGGATTTCTTTCTTGAAGAGCGTCTAGCCTTCTTGGTCTCCTTTGTACTTCAGGACTCCCAAGGGACTTTGCTGACCAGTCTTCTAAACAGTCCAAAGTCTGCCCTCCGGAAGTCCAAGGTAGCAGTTCTGATGACCGCCTTCCTTGCTTCACCAGGGATCGAAAATGCAATAATTTTGGGATCGCTGTGCCCCAAGCAGTCTCCAACCATGACATCTCCCACAAGGCCTTCTCTGTTTGCAAACAACAGGTCCAGCAGGGCACCTTCCCTAGTTGGTTCACTCACAAGCTGTGTCAGGAAGCTGTCTTCCACACACTCCAGGAACCTCCTAGACTTTTCTTTCTGCTGTGTTGTATTTCCAGCAGACATCAGGAAAGTTGAAGTCTCCCACAAGAATAAGGGCTGGCGATCACGAGACTTCTCCCAGCTGCTTGTAGAATATCTCTTCTGTCTCTTCATCCTGGCTGGGCAGTCTGTAGCAAACTCCCACCACAACATCTGTCTTATTGGACATTCTGCTGATTTTTACCCGTACACACTCAACCCTATCATCAGCATCACTGAGCTCAAGGCAATCGAAACATTCCCTAATGTAGAGAGCCACCCCACCACCTCTCCTTCCTTGCCTGTCCCTCCTGAAGAGCTTATAGCCATCCGTTGCAGCACTCCAGTCATGAGAGTCATCCCACCACGTTTCCATGATTGCGACTATGTCATAGCTACCCTGCTGCACAATGGCTTCCAGCTCCTCCTGCTTGTTGCCCACGCTGCGTGCATTGGTGTAGATGCACTTGAGCTGGGCTGTAGATTTCACCCCCAACAACTGCATACTGCCCCTGGGCTCATCTCTACTGAGCCTAGTTTTATCTCCTTCAAACCTAGTTTAAAGCCCTCTCAGTGAGACCCACCAGCTCATGAGTGAGAATGCTTTTCCCCTTTGGGACAGCTGAAATCCATCTGCTGCCATCAGACCCAGTGCTGTGTAAACCTCTCCATGATCAAAGAAGCCACAATTCTGCTGATGGCACCAGCCTCTGAGCCATCTGTTAATCAGGTGTGTTTGCCTGTTCCTTTCAGTATTCACTCCTGCCACTAAGGGGATTGAGGAAAACACTACCTGTGCTCCCCATCCTTCAACCAATCGCCCCAGTGCCCTGAAGTCCCTTTAGATTGCTTTTGGATTTCTCTCTGCTACCTCATCAGTTCCAACCTGCATGACCAGTAGTGGATAATAATCAGAGGGCCGTACCAGACCAGGGAGTTTCCTAGTGACATCCCTTACCCTGGCCCCAGGGAGGCAGCAGACTTCCCTGTGGGATGGGTCTGGTCGGCATATTGGCCCCTCTGTTCCCCTCAGAAGGGAATCACCTATGACAATTGCCCTCCTTTTTTTCTTAACAGAGGCAGTCAGAATGCATGGAGCAGACTGCCTCACCTTAGGCAACCCCCTGGATGGGCCCTCGTCTATGTTTTCATCTTCATTTGCCGGACTCTCCATTTCCAGAGCCCCATACCTGTTGTGTAAGGGCAGCTGGGTAGGTGAGGGAGGCCTGGAAGGAATTCACCTGGCCCCCCAAGCAGAAGCTTCTTTCCATTCTCCTCGGTATCTTAGGTCCCCTCCTTCGGCCTGGTGGCAAGAGGGTAGGAGATCCTCCGCTTTTTGTGGAGTCTCCATCTACTGCCTTTGTCTCAGGGATGATATGGTGTGACTCCACCAGTCGATCTCCCTATCACACTCCCTGATACTCCTTAACCTTTCCACTTCTTCTTTCAGCTCTGCCACCATGCTGAGCAGATCATTCACCTGGTCACACTGGTGTTGTCTCTGCTGCTCTCCAGTGACAGGGGCACAATCACTTCCCTACTCCTGCTGGCCACACTATTTCTGATACAGGCCAGGATGCTATAGGCCTTCTTGGCCACCTGGACACGCTGCTGGCTCATATTCAGCTGGCTGTCAACCAACACCCCCAGGTCCTTTTCTGACAGGCAGCTTTCCAGCCACTCTTCCCCAAGTCCATAGTGTTGCATGGGGTTGTTGTGACCCAAGTGCAGGACCCAGCACTTGGCCTTGTGGATCCTCATACAATTGGCCTTGGCCCATCGATCCAGCCTGTGCAGATCCCTCTGTAGAGCCTTCCTACCCTCAAGCAGATCAACACTCCTGCCCAGCTTGGTGTCATCTGCAAACTTACTGAGGGTACACTCAATCCCCTCATCCAGATCATTGATAAAGATATTAAACAGAGCTGGCCCCAAAACTGAGCCCTGGGAAAAATAGATGTACAAAAAAAAAAAAAAAAAAAAACCCTAAAAAAAAAACCTCAAACAACCCAAACTAATTCCTTCCCCTCTCCAAGCAAACAAGCTAACCAGAGGTCAGCTAATTTTTCCATTTGTGGAAGTGCAAAAAAATATAACATGAAGGACAGAAAGGGGATGAGTAACTTTGCTTTCATCAGAAGAAAGGTGTGCTTTTATAATGTTTTATCTAATTTTCATCCTTTTCTTTTGTGGTGGGTTGACCCTGGCTGGATGCCAGATGCCCACCAAAGCCCACTCTATCACTCCCCCTCCTCAACTGAGCAGGGAAGATAAAATATAACAGAAGGCTTGTGGGTCAAGATAAGGACAGAGATCACTTACCAACTTGGGGGAGTGTGGGGGAGGAGGGAATCAATTTAATTTGTTACCAATCAAATCATAGTAACATAATGATGAATAAAAACATATCTTAGAACACCTTCCCCCCCCACCCCCCCTTCTTCCCAGGCTTAACTTTTCTCCCTATTTTCTGCCTCCCCTCCGCTCCTCTCAATGAAACCCAGTAGCTTTTAGCACTGTACTGGGGCTTGGCCTATGGCTATCAAGCCAGAAATCAGTACTATCAGGGAACTGTGGTTAAGACAGGGACCCAAACCACCTCTGAGAATGCAATGACTGAGACTGGGATCTAATCTACATCCAAGAACATAATAGTTGAGACAGGGACCCAAACTACATCTGAGGACACCATGGTTGAGACAGGGACCCAAAAAACAACTACAGCAATTTGCAGTCTCAGGAGGCGACTCCTCTCCAGTGAGGGAAAGATATCCACTCAAGGAAGGCCTTGTAAACTACCAAGGAAAGTGGACTACCATGGACAAAGACATCCAGTATCTGAAAGACTTAATGGTGCTGGAAGTCATCTGTGATGACACAGACAACAACGATGTCTCCAGAGATCTGGATGACAACCTGTGTATACAGGCTATGTGGAGAATGGTGGTCCAAAATGCAACAGTATCATTCTAACAGCTTGGCAACAATATATTTCCCAGATCTGAATACACTAACTGTGGAGAGAGCAGCTTCCTGGCTCCAAAACATTGAAGAAAATCCCTCTCCCTCCCTGTTGCCAGAGGCCAATGCCTTGGCTGTCTGAGGCATGCAACAGAGCCAGTCCCCTCCCACTCTGTTTAGAGGAAAGGGAGCCCCAAGCACATGCCATATAACACTCTAAGGTTCTGTACTGGTTTTGGCTAGGATAGAGTTAAATTTCTTCATAGTAACTAGCATGGGGCTATGTTTTGCATTTGTGCTAAAAAACAGTGTTGATAATACAGAAATGTTTTAGCTATTGCTGAACAGTGCTTACACAGAGTCAAGGTCTTTTCTGCTTCCCTCGCTGCCCCATCAGTGAGTAGGCTGGGTATGCACAAGAAGTTGGAAGGGCATACAGCTGGGATAGCTGACCCCAGCCGAGCAAAGGGATATTCCATACCATATGACATCATGCTCAGCAACAAAACTTAGAGGAAGGTTGGCAGGGACTTGCTGGGCATCATTTGGTTGGCGGCAATCAGTTGTTTTCAATTGCACCGCTTGTCTTTCTTGACTTTTATTTCTTATTGTTATTTTCCTTTTCATTACAATATATTATTTTAATTATTAAACTGTTTTTATCTCAAACCCCTGGGTTTTCTCACTTTTACCCTTCCGATTCTATCCCCTATCCCACTGGGGATACAGCAGCTCTGTAGTGCTTAGTTGCCAGCTGGCATTAAACTACAGAAGTCCCACTCAAAATAGTTCTTTCAGGTTACTCAATAGAGAGGGCTCACAGTATGACTATAACCTGGAATATGCATTCTCCAGAATCACACAAGGACTGGGAAAGCTTGTGTTTCTTGTTAGCTGGTAGATACATAGTTGCCAGATTACTGATCGCACCCATATGGGCATGACAACATCCATCCTAATGTTTTGTTCCCAAGAACTGAATTTTCTGTGCTGGTCCTTTGACCTGGTGTGCACTTCCCCCCTCCCCAAAAGTCAGGTTTCACAGGAATCTGAATTACTTTTTTTTTTCCTTCTTAAAACACTTCTACCTTGTTTCCCCACGCACTGATGTCATTGATGTATTGTAGATGTTCAAGGGCATCGCCCTGTTGCAGTGCGGTTTTGATTATTCCATGACAATTGGTAGGACTGTGTTTCCACCCCTGAGGCAGTTGATTCCAGGTGTATTTGATACCTCTCCATGTGAAAGTAAACTGTAGCCTGCACTCTGCTGCCAAAATAATTAAAAAAAAACCCCAAACACATTGGAATTGTCAATTGTAGCATACCCCTTGTCTGCCTTTGACTCCAGTTCATATTGGAACTCTAGCATGTCCAGTATAGCAGCACTCAGTGGTGACATAACTTTGTTCAGGCCATGATAGTCTAACTCCATCAGACTTTTGCACTGGCCATACAGGACTCTTAAAGGGTGAGTGAGTCTTACTGATCACTCCTTGGTTCTCCAGTTGAATCAGCTTATCGACAGGACCCAGGGAGTCTTAGTTGGTACAATATTGCTCCCAGTACACTGTCATGGTAGCAGTTGGGACCTGCTGTTCTTTGACCTGCAGCAACCTCACAACAAAATGGTCCTCTGAGAGACCAAACTAGATAGATAATGTTTACTTTTCACTGTGTTCATGGTGGCTACACCAAAAACCCATTAGTACCTTTTTTGGACTTTGAAGTGCCCTCTCCTGAGGTATTCTATGCTATGTCTACACAGGGCCTCCAGGCAAGTCAGAATAGGGTTCTTTCGACACTTTTCTCCTGTGCGTTTACGTCTGCCAAAGCCTTGTACTTCTGTTGGTCTGATGTTCTAGGCCATCAAATCTACACAGTCCAGTATACTCAGTCATCCTTTTCCTCTTCCTAGCTGAAGGCAGGGACCCTCTATTCCTGTTCAAGTATTCACTGTCTGACCCACACAGTACCAGACCAGAAGTCCCCTCACCAGGGTTAAGGAAGGTGATATCAGTCCTTCTTCTATGGCTGGGAGATTGCCAATAGCCTTCCTGTGTTTCTATAGCAACTAAACTGACAGCCT
Source organism: Caprimulgus europaeus (assembly GCA_907165065.1). Next base: position 9,906,629 of record OU015537.1, read on the forward strand.
TCTTGGATGACCCCTTCTTAGCAGCTGTCTTCCCCCTCAGTTCACATACACAGGCTTCCAGCTTAAAGGTGGGTTCACCATCCCACTTCCTCATGGCCTCCCCCTGGTCACACAGGAAGCACTTGCCATGGTTTAACCCCACTAGGCAGCTAAGCACCAGAGTCACTTGCTCACTCCTTTGTCCCAGGGGGATGGGGGAGAGAATCAGAAGGGTCCCCCATATGTGTCCCCTCCCAGCTTCTTGTGCATCCCCAGCCATCACTGGTGGGGTGATATAAGGAACAGAAAAGGTCTTGACTCTGTATAAGTACCGCTCAGCAATAACTAAAACATCAGTGTGTTATCAACACTGGTTTTAGCACAAATCAAAAACATAGCCCCATACTAGCTACTATGAAGAAAATTACCTCTATCCCAGCCTAAACCAGCACAGAGGCCCTGAGCAATAAAAAGCCTTTAAGCAGATGAAACAGGAAAAAGCTTGTGCAGTAGCTCTTGGGTCTATCCAGACAGGACCAGCTGTGCAAAGTGTACTCAACACTGTAATCAGTGAGAACAGTCTCAGCTAGAGAAAACACCAGGAGAAACCTAAGGTTGACCTCTAGGGTTTTGGAGCAGGGGGTATCGAGGATCAGAAGCCCACTACACTCCAACTGAAAAGGAGATACTAGCAGCATATGAGGGGGTTCGCTTGGCTTCGGAAGTTGTTGGTACAGAAGCGCATCTCCTCCTGGCACCGCGATTGCCTGTGCTACACTGGATGTTTAAAGGAAATATCCCTTCTACACATCACACAACTGACGCTACACGTCCTAAGTGGGTAGTGTTAGTCACACAATGGGCTCAAACAGCTAACTCCAACTGCAGAGGAATCATGTAAGAGATCATGGACTGGCCAGAAGGCCAGAGATTTTGAAGCATCACTGAAGGAGGTGGTTAGTGCCCAAAAGGCACCACTATATAATTAGTTATCAGAAGATGAAAGGCATTATGCTGTGTTTACCAAGGGATCCTTGTCATGTTATAAGAAAGCATCAGAAGCAGAAAGCTGCTGTGTGGAAAGAACAGATATCTCTGCCTTTCACGGTGTATCAGGTGTCTGTGGCAAGGTCAGGGACAGCCCTGTGCCTGTCACAGCCAGTTCCAGCCTGCTCAGCAACAGATCCACCAGAGGCCAAAGCTGAGCCAATCAGCAAAGCTGGTGGCACCTCTGCGAAAACATACTTTAAAAATGGGAGAAGACACCAGAGAGAGGGGAGAAGGGAACAAAAAAGTAAAAAACAGAGGGAACACCAAGGTCAGAATAGAAAGAGCTCCATGGCAAAGCAAATATTCCTGAAGGAACTGCAGTCCGCAGAGGACCCATGCCAGAGTAATTCCTGAAAGGACCACCGCCTGTAGAGAACCCATGCTGGAACAGAGAAAAAGTGAGAAGGAATGAGCAGCAGAGAGAAGCTGCTATATGCTGACCCTAACAACCCCCCCCCCACACACACACTACATCACTGAAGGGACTGAGTGTATTTTGCAGACTAAGAAGGGGCAAGGGGAAGAGTTCAGAGTGAGGCTGAGTCTAGGAAAAGGAGGAAGAAAAGTGTTTTCCCCTGTGTTCTCCACACGCCTTTTAATATTTGTTTTGCTTCTGTTTCCCAATATTTGGATCAGTAACGTATATATATAAAATGGCAATAAATTAAGTTAAATTCCCCAAGTCAAGTCTGTTTTGCTCACAACAGTTAATTTGTAATTGATCTCCCTGTCTTTATCTTGACACATAAGTTTTCTTGTTCCTGTTCTTCCTATTTTCTCCCTCCATCCTGCTGGGGGAAGGAGCGAAAGATCAGCTGGGCAAGTTTGGCTGCCAACCCACCACATCCCTGCTTCATATTTAAACTTGCTCCACCTCCACTCAAACATACAGTCTCCCAGAATTGTGGTTAGAGACCTCAGCATGACTGACAACTAGGATGTTTATTCACAGCAAAAAAATCCTGTCTCAAGTCATTACCATTTAAAAATGTACTTTTCATCCAACATTGATACAGTTACATCTCTAGTCATATGAAATAATACAAGCTTGCCTCATCATCCTCTCTATATAAGCCAACACTGCTACAAATGAGGGTAGGAATGAATCCTTCCCACAACTTTAAACAAGTGAACTGTTAGGACAGCACATAAACCAGAAGAGATTTGTCCTGGTTTTGCTAGGATAGAGTTAATTTTCTTTTTAGTAATTAGAACAGCTGTATTCTAGCTTCAGTGTAAGACTTGTTATGACAAGAACGTTGATAAAAGTACTAATGTTATTAGTTGCTGCTGGAGCTCAAGGCCATCCTGTTTAGCTGCTTCACAGCTGCATTAGGACTGGGAGGGAGAAGTGCAATGAATAGCAAAACCCAATGAAATATTCCATATCATATCACGTCATGTCAGGATATTAACCAGGGCTGACTGGAAGACGGGGATATTCTCTCAGGCTCGCTCTTACAGGGTTTTGGTTTCGGGACTGTCTCTGCTCCAGTTGCTGGCTGTTACATGCTGGGCATCGGTCAGCAGGCGGTGAGCAATTGCACTGTGCATCACTCATTTATATATTCTGTTATCACTGCTGTTATCATTATAATTTTATTTTAATTAGTAAATAGTTTTTATCTCAACCTGTAAGTTTCTTTGCCCTTTTCTTTCCAGCTCTCTCCCCTACTCCCTGGTGAGAGAGCAGGCTGTGTTTGGCTGGAAGCTGCAAGCCAAAAGGGTGAATCCACCCAAACCACCACATTATCTCAACCTACAAGCCTCCTTATCCTTGCCCCCCAATCCTTTCCCCTATCCCCTGGGGGTGGGGGGGAAGTGGGTGAACAGCTGTGTTGACTGCTGGCCAAGGGCTAGCCCAGTGAAACTATCACAAGGTTGCTTGCCCCCTGATAAAATGGGGGGGGGGGGGGGGGGGGGGAAGAAGATCAAAAGATACATAATTCACAAATGCTAACAAAAAAAAAAAAAAAAAAAGACAACAGCAGTCACCTGAGGTGCCCTCAACAGTCAATGAACCAAGAGATATTTCTATCTTGATTCACTTCTAGAAGAAGCCTTTTCCTCAGTAGAGAGAGACAACCCTCTGGTATCTGAGGGCAGCCTCTGTGAATGCTTCCCCTAACTCTCAAGATGTCAAGCATAAGTACCCAATGGTCTCCAGTTTTCAAGTATGTCAAACACCTGTGTACTCCCTAACTCTAAAAGCATTTAAGAGACAGACTTTTAAAAAGTATTTGCACCAGACAAGAGACAGAATTTTCTATTAAGCTGTTTTTTGAAGATACTCTTATCAGCATATATTTTGACAGATCTCTTATAACTGCAGTTCCACTGATGATAAACCAACCATTAAAAAACCTCATGTCTTCTTTCAACATTAAGACAAAGATCTTCTGACTGCCCAAAATACATGCAATTAAGGAACAGGATGGGCAAACAACCATCCAGAATCATACAGATATAGCTGACTGTCTTTTGAGTACAAGATGGGTTAGATAACCTACATCCTTGCATTGGGTTTGTGTGGAGGGGTTTTTGACAGTGGGGGAGGGGCTACAGGGGTTGCTCCTGTGAAAAGCTGCTAGAAGCTTCCCCACCTCCAAGTCAGACCTGCCTCTGGCCAAGGCCAAGCCAATCAGCAATGGTAGTAGTGCCTCTGCAATAAGATATTTAAGAAGTTTAAAAAAAAAAAAAAAAAAAAAGAGAGAAAAAACACCCAACAAATTACTGCAGGACCCACAGCGGAGAGAAGAGTGAGATGTGAGAGGAACAGCTATGCAGACACCAAGGTCAGTGAAGGATGAGAAGGAGCAGTGCCAGAGCAGAGATTCCTCTGTAACCTGTGGTGAGATAGGCTGTTCCCCTGCAGCCCATGGAGGTTAACAGTGGAACAGAGATCCACCTGCAGCCCATGGAGGACTCTCCACCAGAGCAGGTGGCTGCACCCAAAGAAGGCTTTGACTCTCTGGGAAACCCATAATGAAACAGTCTGTTCCTGAAAGACTGCACCCCGCAGAAGGGACCCACGCTGGAGCAGTTAAGAAGAACTGTAGTCCATGGGAAGGACTCACATTGGAGAAGTTTGTGGAGGACTGTCTCCTGTGGGAGGGACCCCACACCAGAGCATGTGTGGCAAACTGACTGAAACCCCCATTCCCCCTGCACTGCTCAGGTGAAGAAGGTAAAGAAATCAGGAGCAAAGTTGAGCCCAGGAAGAAGGGAGGGGTGGGGGGAAGGTGTTTGAAGATTTTGGTTTATTTCTCATTATGTTACTCCAATTTGATTAGTAACAAATTAAATTGATTTTTTCTCCTCAAGTTGAATCTGTTTTGCCTATGACCATAATTAGTGAGTGATGTCTCCCTGTTCTTATCTCAACCCACAAGCCTTTTGTTACATTTTTCTCCTCCCCATCCCACCAGGGTGAAGAAGAGAGTGCGAGTATGGTGCTTAGTTGCTGGCTGGGTCTAAACCACAACAATACTCCAAGCCTTATTTTCATTATTTGTATCATTCCTAGAAAATTAAAAAAAGACCGTTTACTCTCCAAACATTTTACAATTCAAATTGAAGACCACAGATAAGTTGCAGACATACAGAAGAATAGACAAAATGCTCATCAGTAAGATAGGTAGTTATCTAAGCATACCAGAGACCTAAGCACTGTACTAAATTTTAGTAGACGTTATGTTTGACACAGCATTTGAAAAAGGATAGCAAGAAAAATTAACATAAATGTGTTGTGGGGAAAAAAAAAAAAAAGGTCTACTGATTTTTGGAGACTTTTAATCAATTTAATTTATTGTCAATTAAAAACTTCTAATTACCAATTCTGTTACTGAAACAAATAAAAAACCATGCTCACTCTCTCTCTGAAATCGCAAAATCACAGAACAGTTGAGGTTGGAAAGGAACCCTGGAGGTCATCTGGTTCAATACCTCTACTCAAGCAAGGCTACCTAGAGCTAGTTGCCCAGGACTGTGTCCAGACAGATTTTTAATATCTCCAAGGAGAGAGACTCTACCATCTCTCTGGGCAACTTGTTTTAGTGCTCAGTCACCCTCACAGTAAAAAAGTGTTTCCTGATGTTCAAACAGGGCCGCCTCTGTTTTATTTTGTGCTGACTGCCTCTTGTCCTATCATTGGGCACCACTGGAAAGAGACTGGCTCTGTCTTCATTACAGCCTCTCTTCAGGTATTTATATACATTAATAAGATTTCCCCTGAACCTTCTCTTCTCTATACTAAACATTCCCAGCTCTCTCAGCCTTTTCTCAGATGCGAGATGCTCTAGTTGCTTAAACATCTTTGCAGCCCTTCACTGGATTCTCTCCAGTATGTCCACATCTCTCTCATACTGTGGAGCCCAGAACTGGACATGGTATTCCAGGTGTGGCCACACAGTGCTGAATATAAGGGAAAGATCCCTCAACCTGCTGGCAATGCTTTGCCTAATGCAGGATACCATTAGCCTTCTTGGCCACAAAGGCACATTCCTGGCTCATGTTCAACTTTGTGTCCACCAGGACCCCCAGGTCCTTTTCCGCAAAGCTCCTTTCCAGCATATAAACCGTTATCGCAAGGGAACTATTCCAGAACATGCTTTCTTCTATGCTGCTGGGAACTTCCAGATTTAAAAATCTCAACGGCAAGCATAAAACTATACAGTGGAGTTAAACTACCTTTTTTGAACACACTAGGGAAGAATTTTTCATCAAGAAAATAATGCATACTAAACTAGGAAAATATTTTTTGCAACAGAAACAGTTATTTGATTTTAACACATACCAGACCAGAAGTCTGATGTCCAATATGTCTTTCAGTTGTGCTTCTTAGGTTAAGAGGTCATGATCTAGTAAAGTTCATTTTTACATTTAAATGTGATTAATACAAGTTCAGAAAAAAAAAAAATCATTTATATTTTTGAAAGGGAGAGGTCAAATTAAGGTGCAGGTAGGTGATTTATTTATTTTATTTTTTTTTTACAGAAATCAGCACAATGGCAGTATGCTTTAGAACAAGTCAACAAACATAACTGAAGAAGTCAAGCTTACTTCTTCATTTTACAAGTGACTGACAACATCTAGGCAAAGTAATATCACCTTAAGAAGCAGCACCAGTGGTAGACATCAATTTGCTAGGTAACATTATACTTTACATCCTAGCCAGCATAATAGTCTTAGAACAGTTATTCATGTTCCCTATATTCATCACTTGTTCTGACCTAATAGTAATCTAGAGAAAACAAAAAACCCACCAAGCAAAATTGTGGATAGAATTAAAAAGCCACTGAGGTACACATTCAGAGGGAAATGTCATCTTAATAGGCTACACCCAACGTTACATAAGGAACTTGGGATACAAGACTACCTCTGACCCACTAGGATGACTCTGAAAACAGGAGTATGAGAGATCAACTGGTGACTTTAAACATAGCAACACATTTTATTGGAGCACTTTTACCCTAAAGCATTTACAAACTTGCAGATACAAGTAGTCTTAAACTTAAGCAGACAGGCTCCCCAGAACTCTGACACTAAATCAAAAAAACTAAAAACTCTAAGACTAGCCAGGTTACCACACACCACTGATCATTCCCAGGAAATGGAATTGCAGGGATTGAATCCAAGGCACTTCAATTAAATTAGCTGGCACTGTTAGTACAAGGGGACCATCAGCTACAACATGTTCAAAGAATAGGATCTGCATACAGCTATTGCCAAAAGAAGTGATAGTGAAAATAAAGAGATTACTTCAAAGATGGCAAGTGGACTCAACAATTGGTCACAATGATAAAAATATTCTCACTATAAATGGCTACTGCAAGTCATCCATATAAGAGTAACTAGAATATTATTAGTAAACAAACAAAAAGATAAAGTTCTCCTCTGTTCAAACTACCACCTGCAACTGAAGGTCTGAAGTTCAGTAGCTCATCTGCATGTTAAGCATTGTTGAAATCCATAGAGCTACTCCTAAAATTAAGATCTGCTCTCACCACTATTTGGAGGTGCAGACATTGAATAGCACATAAGAGCATTCAACAATTAAAAAAAATGACTATAAAAACCTAGCTGTAAGTGTTTACAGTATCCTGTCAATAGCTCTTATTTTACAGACAGATCTCCAAGAAAATCTCATAATAAAAGATAATTTAACACCACATCTCAGCCACCTTACAGTAACAGCAAATATTAGAATGCAATTAGGTAACACTTAAATCCAATATAGTCGCCACAGTTAATGACAATTTGTAATGGTTCCACAACCTGCTGAAATACATACAATAAAGTTTCCAAGTAAGCAAGTAAAACAAAACCTCACATAACATGAATTTACAGCAGTTTTACAACATACACTGCACAAAAGAACTATAAAAAGGCATTCTCCTCAACCTCTCTGATAGCTGAATTAATTTGCCTCCTAAATTCTGCATACCATCACCAAATTCACATTTTCGATTAAGATAGAAAGTTACATCCAACCACTGTCACATGGTCAAAACAGTAATAAGTACTGTATACTATTCAATAATTTCATCATTACTTGAAAATTACTTTATCAATCCCAAATGCATTTTTCATTGTTCATAGATAAAAATACAAATTAGTTAACTAATTTGATAATTAGTTAACAATAGTTAAGAGTAACCGAATGCTGCACAAATCCACTGACATATCAAGTTAAAGACTTTTGCTCAGACTTTTCCATCTAGAGTTATTACAGTTGGCTTGGGAACCATGACATGAACGCACATTCCAAAATGCAATTTGGACGACTCCACTCAAGTTTTACATTGTGGTAAACTCCACACTATAATTTATTTTCTCCTCCAGTTAATCAACACTTACTAATGGTGATTGAAAAAGTCGGAGAACAAACAAATATAGATTAAAGAAATCATTAATATATGATACTTAATTCTAGTATTAAAATGCAGTAATTACTTTACCTCAATAAAAACTACGATTATCCTATGCCAGTGCTTCTCCACTAGAAGCTTCCAAAGCAAAATAGCCAAAGTAAAGAGTTAGGACATTACTCTAGGGCACTGCCCTGATAGAAGTCATAGCTATTAATGTGTACATGCTTTGAATAAAGACTATGTTTTTAAATATAATATTTGAAAAATGAAACATTTAGCTATGAGTTATAGTAACACGTTTAGAAAGCAATAGAAAGCATCACATCCTTTGCACCTTGAGCATTCATCATTAAACTAAAACCTAGATATGCTGTTCCCCAACAGATCATTTTAGATATGCCTAAGAAATTCAAATGTTATTTTGGCCTTATGTCATAAAAAAAAAAAAAGCAATAAAATATAAGCTATTTTAATCAAAGCCAGGAGAGGATACCCCGAATAACTAAGGCTGAGAGGTGCTGAACTGAACATTAGCCTTGTGTTAGAAGTCAGAAACATGCTGTCTTGTAGTTCAGTATCGCACTTCAGTTCACAATGCTATACCTTTTCTTTCTTAAGAAAAAGTTCTTTTCTTAACAACAAAAAATGCTTCCGTTTGTGCTATTGTCATCACAAGGACAAACTAATCTGTGACCGAAAACTAGCAACACAAAGAGACCCGACGAGTATTAATTCCAGATTTACATCCTGTGATCTGCAAGCTATTTAAGATACTGACAAGGAGATACAAGATAAAGCCAAGAAACCCCAAAAAAACTATACTATGGTATTTAACTACACAATGTCTATTCTAACACAACTAGTGCCGGTCCTTTTAATAAGACTGTGCCGAGTTGATACCTTAGAACTAGATCCTAAAATTAAAGAAACGGCACTAGATCTTTTCGCAAGCACAATACAGTATTTAATCTCCGCTAGCACTTTAGTGCACCAGCCAAGCCCGCCCCTCCCCCTCCAGAGATACGCGCATTCCAATCAAGTCTCCCCCTCCCTCCCGGCCTTGCTAGGTTCCCAAATCTCCTGATTTTAGGTTTCATTTTGTTTTAATCAGCAAAACGAAAGGAGAAAGCCTCCAAAGCAAGGATCCTTACCCTTGAAATCCCGCCATGCACGCAATAAGGAGGGCGAACTGGTTTTCCTTTTTTTTTTTTTTTTTTTAAATGAGAGATGAAGGGGAAGAAACAAAAGCCTAAATAGTGGAGAGGCTAAGCGGCAGAGACAGAGGGAGAAGAAAGAGGAGAGCCTGATGAAGGAGCAGGGCGAGCGTCAGCCATGATGTGTGTGTTGGTCCAGTATTTACAAGCCTGCAGCTGCAGCAGCGTTTTGAGTGTGAGAGATGGGAAAGAAGGGAGGAGAAAAGGAGAGGAGGGAGGAGAAAGAGGGAATCGAGGGAGGAGGGGAAAGCGACAACAGCAGCAGACAAAGGACCTCGGCAAAGCGTGAGCAGAGCGCGCGTGCGTACACATACACACACTCTGGATGTCCCAAACAGCGGCAGTGGCTTGTGCAACCCCAGCGCTGTCAGCCCGGCACGTTAGCAACTTTCCCAGCTCCAGCCTTTAGCTACTGCGGCGTGGCCGAGCCCTGCCACCACCTTCACATCTCCTTCGCCCCATTTTTCTCGCGGGGGGAGCGGACGGATAACGGGTGGGGGGTGAGGCATACCTCCCAACGTGCGCAATCGACAGAGAGGCTTATCTGCCGGGAGCCCCTCGACAGGCCCTAGCTTACAGTACAATAGCTCCACAGAGAGGAAGGGGGGGGGACGTGAGCTGCGACTCCTCCCCTCCAGCTAGGGACGGGGGGATGGGTTGGGTGGGTGTGTGGATACCGAGAGGGGCCGAGTCAAAGGAAGACAGGAGTCCACCGGAGCCAGGAAGAGTGGGGGTTGCCAAGGAGCTGAGGCGCTACATGGGAAGGGAAGATAGAAACGGCAACACGAGGCCAAGGGCTCCCACTCTCGCCCGCCTCCCGCGGCTTCCCGGCGGGCAGTGAAGAAGAAAGGGTAACAGAGACTGAACATCTCAAGTATATAACGTCAGCCTCAGAGGAGGGGAGGGAAAGTTAGGAGCAGCGGCTCCAAGCTCATCCCACAGCGACTCCCTCCGCCTCTGCCCGGTACTAGGCTAGGCTAAGCCAGGCCAAGGGCGGCGCGACAGGCTGCGCTTTCCCCCTCCCCCCCTTGCATTCGCTACTCACCTACTGGGGGGATGGGCGCCTGGGAGCGCCAGGAGGATGGCCTAGGAGCGTTAACGCTGCAGCCGCAGCAGTCCTCCTGTCTCACTAGACTACTCAGATTCTCTGCGGCAGCAGTAGGGACAGCTGCTCCCCTTGTCTCGTTTGTCCCCATCCGCCGCCACTACTGCTGTCTCCTGATCGCCTCTGCCACATTTGGATCTTCCTCTCCGTACACGAGGTCCACCACCAAAATAGAGGCCTACTCACCTTCCTGCCAAATAGTGAGCTACCCGCATCGAGACGTTCAAAACACAGGACCGGACACCGCCCTCCGTCAACGCGCAGGCGCACTGCAAATTACGAACTGCGACAGGAGCGCAGGAAGCAATCCTCTACCCAGTCTACTCGCTAGCGCGCAGTCGCGCCCATAGTTGCCACCCCTCCTCCTCCACTACCGTCTCCCGACGCTCCGTCAACGGTCGTAGCGGAGGGTGGTGTAGGCTCATCCGCAGATGGTTGTCTGTTGGCCCTTCTCCCATAGGAAGGCTTTTGGGTCTCCAGATAATGACGCAACAATTATACACTAATAATGTTCTTAGCTCTTAATCAATGTGTGGTCTCAATTTATATCACATCTACTAGAAATGAAAATAAAGATTTAGACAAAATCATAAAATTAAAATGTGCTGTCACAAAATCAGTCTATTACATTTTCTATATTATTCAAGGATATAACTTCAAGAGCTGTTCATAGCTTTAGATTGTCAATAAAATGAAAAACATCAATAAGTAAGATTATGTTCTCTGTCAAATCAAGTAATTGGTTCAAAAATCAAAACAGGTGAACAGCTGAGGCACAGTCTGCCTTAACAAATCTAATGGGCATTTTTTTTCCAAAGTAGACCTTGGCAAGTATAGCATGACATGATATTTTTCTGTTATGACATCATAAGACAAAGAAACTTTAATGCATGAAGACAGCCATGAAGAGTTGTTTATTTGAGTCAAGGAGAGTTTGATTGAAGGCCATCATATTGTGAAACCAAAATGCAATTAATCTAATTAATAATATCCTGAAAATTTTCCTTTTTTTTTTTATAAAGTGATGTCACCTGACACTACAGGGCCAGATTTGGTTTTTTTTAGGGATCCTTAGCAGAATGATGACAACACTAAGTTGCAGTTTAAATTAAAGCTTTATTTTTTATCAGAATTTTATGATCAGCATAGAATCTTATGATCAGAGTAGCACATGATTATTTTTTTTAATAAGCAGAATCAGTGTAGCACAATTTTATAACTAGCATAGCACAGAATTTTATAGCACAGCTTAGCTTATGGTTTCTAATCACCTGGACCCTCTGCAGATCAGGTCAAATCTTAATACATGACTTGCCATATCAATATAACAATCATAATCTAGACTTGAAATACATAATAATACAAGTCGCTCAGTCCTCGGAAGAAGCAGACGATGGTGGAGGCATCCCTGACCACTGGATGATCATGGGTTTTGCCATCCAGCACCAGTTCCAGTCCAAGTCTAACTTAGGACTTGTAACTGCTTGATTTTATAGACAGTGCTCTGTGTGCTGGTACACTTTCCTGTTCTGTGTCAGGGTCAGCACAACCTGGCCAGGTGCCTGGGACCTTTAAGGCAGTTAAGGAGGGAAGAAGTCTGCCTGGTGTACAGGACCTTCAGGGCCTGATGAGGAGGGGAAAGGGGACTGATACGTGGCCAGCTTGATCACAGAGAATGGCTGTTTACCTTATAAAATGGCATTACTTATGCTAACCATGTTACCAGGGGTCAGGAGCAGAGGGTACCAGTCACAGCTGTACATAAACTTTAGTCTTTTTGGATGCTTTGAAGTACCACCTAGTTTGGTTAGGAATAGAATGGCTGAACTCTTTCAGAAGCTTTGAATGCTACTGAGTAGCTTTGTGTGAGAACTAGGTTCCCTCTGGTCCCAGAAAATTTTGCTTTCTTGATATCCTCCCAGCCTAAAAAGAATCAGCCTTAACTATTGGGGGAAGAAGAAAAAAAAAAAATCAAATCACAGCCCTCTTGATTTCATGCTAGAATCAAGAACCCTCAAAATTCAAGAACCCTCAAAAATCAAGTGGCCAGATCTTTGCTTGATCTGAATTTGAAGGAGGAATGATATCTTGCTTCTGAGCTTGATCTTCAATTAATATTTTAAAATAATTGGATCAATCAGCTACTTTAACCTTAAAGGAGCAGTTGTCCATTTAAGATATCTAGCTGATGCATAGCCCAGCTAGGACACTGCTTCTGACTCCCTGCAGATCTGTGGGATCACAGACCTCCAGCTGGCTCCGGGAACTTCTCAGGGAGATCTTCTGATTCCCAGACTGAGGGACTCAAAGTAAGACCCCCGATAGGTTTAAAAAAAAAAAAAAAAAAAAAAAAAAAAAAAAGCAGCATTCTTTCTGGGGGCCCACCTGTCAGATGGGGGCAAAAATTAGCCACGCAGGGTGAGGCTGGTAATCTGGTATTGTGGCCACTGAGTTCTGGGAGGTTTTAAGGCCCCATCTGGTTTCTGGTGGGGGGTTTAAGGCCCAATCTGGTTTTGGGGATCCCCATCTATTTCTGATGGATTTATCTGGTTTATGTGATGTAACAGATTTGTCTGAATTACGTGACTGCTTTTGCGCTTTTCACAGAATCAAAGAATCATAGTGGTTGGAAAAGACCTTTAAGATCACTGAGTCCAACCATAAACCTAACACTACCAATTCCACCTCTAAACCATGTCCCTAAACACCTTGTCTACCCATCTTTTGAATACCACCAGGGAAGGTGGGCAGCATGTTCCAACGCTTGTCTACCCTTACGGTAAAAAAGTTTTTCCTAATATCCAATCTAAACTTCCCCTGGCACAACTTGAGGCCATTTCCTCTTGTTCTATCTCATGTTACCTGGGAGAAGAGACCGAATCCCAGCTCTCTACAACCTCCTTTCAGGTAGTTGCAGAGAGCAATAAGGTATTCCCCTCAGCTTCCTTTTCTCCAGACTAAACAACTCTAGCTCCCTCAGCCACTCCTCATAAGACTTGTTCTCCAGGTACTTCATCAGCTTTGTTGCCCTTCTTTGGACTCGTTCCAGCACCTCAACGTCTTTCCTGTAGTGAGGGGCTCAAAACTGAACACAGTATTTGAGGTGCAGCCTCACCAGTGCTGAATACAGGGGGAGGATCACTTCCCTAGTCCTGCTGGCCACACTATTTCTGATACAGGCCAGGATGCTACTGGCTTTCTTGGCCACCTGGACACACTGCTGACTCATGTTCAGCCAGCTGTCAACCAGCACCCCCAGGTCCTTTTCTGATGGGTAGCTCTCCAGCTACTCTTCCCCAAGCCTGTAGCATTGCATGGGGTTGTTGTGACTCAAGTGCAGGACCCAGCACTTGGCCTTATTGAACTTCATGCCATTGGCCTCAGCCTATTGATCCAACCTGTCCAGATCTCGCTGCAGAGCTTTCCTACCCTCAAGGAGATCAACATTACCACCCAACTTGGTGTCATCTGCAAACTTACTTAGGGCACACTCAGTCCCCTCGTCCAGATCATTGATAAATATATTGAATAGAACTGGCCCCAACACTGATCCTTGGGGAACACCGCTAGTGATTGTTCGCCAACTGGATTTAACAACGTTGACCACAACTCTCTGGGCCTGGCCATCCAGCCAGTTCTTTACCCAGCAAAGAGTATCATAGAATCATAGAATGGTTTGGGTTGGAAGGGACCTTAAAGATCACCTAGTTCCAACCCACCTGCCATGAACAGGGACACCTTCTACTAGACCAGGTTGCTCAAAGCCTCAGCCAACCTGGCTTTAAACACTTCCAGGGAGGGAGCATCCACAACTTCCTTGGGCAACCTGTTTCAGTGTCTTACCACCCTCACAGGAAAGAATTTCTTCCTAATATCTAATCTAAACCTGCCCTCTTTCTGCTTAAAGCCATTTCCCCTTGTTCTATCATTAATTGCCTTTATAAAAAGTCCCTCCTCAGATTTCTTGTAGGCCCCCTTCAGGTATTGGAAGGCCGCTATAAGATCTCCCCTAAGCTTTCTCTTTTCCAGGCTGAACAGCCCCAACTCTTTCAGCCTGTCCTCACAGGAGAGGCGCTCCAGCCCTCAGATCATCCTCGTGGCCCTCCTCTGGACTTGTTCTAACTGGTCCATGTCTCTCTTGTGTTGGAGGCTCCAGAACTGGATGCAGTACTGCAGGTGGGGCCTTACGAGAGCAGAGTAGAGGAGGAGAATCACCTCCCTCGACCTGCTGGCCACGCTTCTCTTGATGCAGCCCAGGATACAGTTGGCCTTCTGGGCTGCAAGCGCACATTGCCGGCTCATGTTCAGCTTCTCATCTACCACCACTCCCAAGTCCTTCTCTTCAGAGCTGGCCTCAAGCCACTCATTGCCCAGCCTGTATTTGTGCTTAGGATTGCCTCGACCCAGGTGCAGGACCTTGCATTTGGCCTTGTTGAACTTCATGAGGTTAGCACAGGCCCACCTCTCAAGCCTGTCAAGATCCCTCTGGATGGCATCCCGTCCCTCCAGCATTTCAACCGCACCACTCAGCTTGGTGGTCAACCGTACCACTCAGTACATCCATCCAAGCCACGAGTGGCCGGTTTCTCCAGGAGAATGCTGTTGGAAATGGTGTCAAAGGCTTTACTAAAGTCTAAGTATACCACATCCACAGGCCTTTCCCTCATCCACTAAGTGCATCACATTGTCGTAAAAGGAGATCAGGTTGGTCAGGCAAGACCTGCCTTTCATAAACCCGTGTTTACTGGGCCTGATTCCCTGGTTGTCCTGCATGTGATGCATGATGGCACTCAGGATGATCTGCTCTATCACCTTGCCTGGCACCGAGGTCAGACTGAGAGGCCTGTAGTTGCTCAGATCATCCTTCCAGCCCTTCTTGTAGATGGACATCACATTAGCCAGCTTCCAGTCAGCCAGAACCTCCCCAGTTTGCTAGGACTGCTGACAAATGATGGAAAGCGGCTTGGTGAGCACTTCTGCCAGC
Organism: Caprimulgus europaeus; assembly: GCA_907165065.1. Next base: position 9,921,833 of record OU015537.1, read on the forward strand.
TCTCTCAATATTCTGGGGTGGATCCCATCTGGACCCATAGACTTGTGGATGTCTAAGTGGTGCAATAGATCACTGACCATTTCCCCTTGGATTATGGGGGGACATCATTCTGTTTCTCACTCCTGTCCTCCAGCACAGGGGTCTGTGTATTCAGAGAGCAACCTGTCTCACCATTAAAGACTGAGGCAAAGAAGGCATTAAGTACCTCGGCCTTTTCCTCATCCTTTGTCACAATGTTTCCCTCTGTATCCAATAAGGGATAAAGATTCTCCTTAGCTCTCCTTTTGTTACTAATATATTTATAGAAGCATTTTTTATTGCCTTTTACTGATGCAGCTAGATTTAGTTCTAACTGGGCTTTGGATGTTCTAATTTTCTCCCTGCATAGATAGCTTCATGAGGTCTTTTTAGTCCTTGTGAGTTGCCTGTCCCTTCTTCCACGGATCATAAGCCTTCCTTTTTTTCCTGGGCTCCAGCCTAAGCTCCCTGTTCAGCCAGGCCAGTCTTCTTCCCTGCCAGCTCATCTTTCAGCACATGAGGACAGCTTGCTCCTGTGCCTTTAAAATTGCCTTCTTAAAGAGTGTCCAGCCTTCCTGGACTCCTTTGCCCTTCAGGACTGCCTCCCAAGGGACTCTGCCAATCAGACTCCTGAACAGCCCAAAGTCTGCCCTCCAAAAGTCCAAGGTGGCAGTCCTGCTGACCCCTCTTCTGCCTTCTCCAAGAACAGAAAACTATCATTTCACGATCACTGCACCCAAGACGGCCTCCAATGACCACTTCACCCACCAGTCCTTCTCTGTTAATGAATAACAGGTCCAGTGGGACACCTTCCCTGGTCGGTTCCCTCAGCAGCTGTGTCAGGAAGTTGCCTTCCACACACTCCAGGAACCTCCAAGATTGCCTCCTCTCCACTGTGTTGTATTTCCAGCAGACATCTGGCAAGTTGAAGTCCCCCACAAGAACAAGGGCCCGTGATCACGAGACATCTCCTAGCTGCTTGTAGAATATTTCATCTACCTCCTCATCTTGGTTGGGTGGTCTATAGCAAACTCCCACCACAATATCTGCCTTGATGGCCTTCCCTCTGATTCTTACCCACAAACACTCAACCCTGTCATCACCATTATTAACCTCCAGGCAATCAAAACACTCCTTAACATAAAGGGCTACTCCTCCTCCTCCTCTTCTTCCTTGCCTGTCCTTCCTGAAGAGTTTGTAGCCATCCATTGCAGCACTCCAGTCATGCAAAGAATCCCACCATGTTTCTGTGATGGCTGCTATATCATAGTTTTCCTGCTGCATAATGGCTACCAGCTCCTCCTGTTTGTTGCCCATGCTGTGTGCATTTGTGTAGATGTGCTTCAGCTGGGCTGCTGGTCCCATGACCTTATTAGAGGAAGAAGCCCTAATTCACTCATGATGATTCTTGGGCGCCTCTGTGGTTCCTACCTCATCAAAGCACCTTGTTTCTCTGCTGCTGCCTGGATTCCTGTCTCTTCCTCTGGAACAGCAGACTGAAGGACCTCACTATTGCAGCAACCTTCAAGCACCAGTGTGCTACCCCTAGGCTCTGCTCCATTGAGCCTGGCTTCATCCCCTTCCCCCTTCAAAACTAGTTTAAATCCCTATCAATGAGCCCTGCTATCTCCTGAGCCAGGGTCCTTTTCCCCCTACAAGACAGGTGGTCTCTGCCAGTTGCCAGCAGGTCTGGTGTCTTGTAAACCCACCCATGCTCAAAGAACCCAAAATTATGCCAATGACACCAATCTCTGAGCTAGGCATTGATTAGCTGGCTCTTCCCATTTCCTCCTTCATTATGCCCTGTGACTGGAAGGATAGAGGGGAACACCACCTGTGCTCCTGACCCCTTAACCATTTGTCTTAAGGCCCTCTAGTCCCTCTTGATTGCCCTCAGGCTTTTTGCTGCTACTTCATCACTCCCCACCTGAAATATCAATAGTGGATAATAATCTGAGGGGTTTACTAGGGTGGGGAGCTTTCTCTTGACATCCTTAACCCAGGCTCCAGGTAGGCAGCAGACTTCCCTAAGAAGTGGGTCTGGTCTGCATATTGGGCCTTCTGTTCCCTTGAGAATGGACAACAACCTGTCTCTTTTTCTTGGTGGCTGAAGTTTGGATGCAGGGTATAGGCCAACTTACCTTTGATGACACCTCCAGTCTAGGGGCACCATTAGCCTTGTAATTTTCTGGCTCCACTTGCAAAGCCCCATACCTGTTCTTCAAGGGCACCTGAGAAGGTGGGGTAGTTACAGGGGTGACACCAGGCAGGAACTTGCTGCCATTGCCCCTTGTCTTTTGAGTCCCCACATTCATCCAGATGGCAAGTGGACAGGGGATCTTCTGTCTCAGGTGGTTTGTTGGCCTGTCTTAGGGAGGTCAGGGTGCCATCCCAATAATCTGTCTCCTTCTCACACTCCCTGATACTCCTCAGCCTTCTGACCTCCTCCCAGAGCTCAGTCACTAAGCGGAGGAGTTCCTCCACCAGCTCACACCTCCTGCAGCTCTGCTCACTGCTGCTGTCCCATCCCTCCATAAGGGCAGGGCACACTCAGCAGCCAGACAGCTGAGTGGCAGCATGTTCCCAGTGGTGCTCTGTCTGGGAGGCTGCATCAGTCCTGTTAACTGCAGCCCTTTGAGCTCAGAGGCCAGTGCCCACTGTTGTGGTTGAGACCTCAAGCACTTACCTGATTTATGGACCTGTGGGCAGACTGCAGCAGTCTTCCCTGCATGCCTTGCCCATGCAAACTGCCATGCCATGCTCTGTTTGCTGCTCTGTTTTTCAGTTGGATAAATTCTGCATATATTAATTATCTCTGGTTCTTGATTTTGGACTGCTGTATTTGGACTCTGATTTATTGGTACTGCAGTTTATAATCCCTTAAGGATGAGTGCAGGATCCTCCCAAAGAGGGGGAATTCTGAAGAAATCACCTCTGGGGTGTATTTTAAGGCAGACCCCTGGGTGGAGTAGCTACTTGTGAGGCTTTAAATATTGTAATCAGTGGTGGCCCTTGCGTAAGTCAGATGATGGAAAAAAAGTGGCCTTTGAATGGAACTCTGAATTATAATACTTTGTTGCAATTAATGTTTTGTTGGAGAGAAGAAAAATGAGATGAGATACCATATGTTGATTTATTCTTTGTGAAATAATTATAAGAGTTGGAAGGATTGTAAATTAATTACTAAGGATACTAATGTTCTAAGTATAGAAATGGATAATAAAAAGCTCTTCTGGTAATAAAGGACAGAATAAGCAAGTGGAAAATAGAAGGGAAGAAGATTGGGAGGAAAACAGAGAAAGAGCTTTTAGGAGTGAAATTTATAGTCTGATTGCAGGATGGACTAGATGAGGAGGAGCTGTATTCCAAGCCCCTCTGAGGCAGGCAGTAGGACCAGAGGGAGAGCCAGTGTGAGTAACAGTGCCCTTATCTGGAGCTGATTTAAAGGCCTGGAAAGAAATGGCTGGAACATACAGGGAAAATCCTCATCAGTCAGCACAGACTTTGGAAATCAAAAGCTAATTTTATCTGGGGTAAAAAATATAATTACCAGGTTATCCAAGGGAAGAATAAAAAACCTTCTGCATTTTATGAGTAGTTACGTGAAACTGCTTGGAAATATTCTGACTTAGATCCAGACAGAGGGAGATGCTCTGTCACTGGTAAATATATTTATTGGGCAATCAAATCTGGATATTAAAAGAAGGTTACAAAAATTGGAAGGAAAAGATGGGAAATCAATTAATAAGTTGTTGGAAACAGCTTGAAAGATTTATAATAATAGGGGAAAAAAATGAAAAGATGTATTAAAGAGCACATTAAATGAGCTCACTTAATAGCTGCTGCTATAGCAGAAGAAAATCAAAAAGGAGGGGAAAGAAAATAGACAATTGGAAAAGGGAACGGAACTCCATGTACCTCTCTTGAAAAAGATCAGTGTGCAATTTGCAAGCAGCAAGGGCATTAGAAAAGGGAATGTCCTCAAAACAAAATATACAGAGAGAGTCCTAGATAAACTCCCTCCAAAGAGAAAAATAATTCCAGATTGATGGAGTTTCTTACTCTGGGATAGGATTCAGATTGATGGAGACCAGGGACACATTTGGAAATATTCCCAACGGAGTCTCTGGTCACATTAAAGTTAAGGAATGAAAAAGTAAAATCTCTAGTAAATACCAGGGTGACATGTTCCATTTTGAATACTTGTAAGTATAATTTTGGTGATCGAAGTTTAACAGCTGTTGGTGCCACAGGGGAAAGGAAAACTAGGCCTTTCTTTTGTCCAGTAAAGTGTGGATTTGGCTTGTGAGTTTTTACACACAAATTTTGTATATACTGGATTGCCCTATTCCCCTATTGGGAAGAGATCTGCTAAGTAAATTGAATGCACAAATTACCTTTGAGAATAAACATATTCATGTGCAAAATTCTGAAGAAAAAACACTGGAAGCACAAGTTTTTCTTGTAAGACAGGGAAAAGAAGAGACACCTGAGATTTTAGAGGAAGTTTTGGATGCTGTAAGCCCGCTGATATGAGCATCTGGGCTACCTGGATGATCAAAAGTAGCAAAACCAGTAAAAATTGAATTAAAACCCAGAGCATGACTGGTAAGATGAAAACAGTATTCTATAAAATTGGAAGTTAAAAAAGGACTTGAACCATTAATAGACACATTTCTTAGGTATGGACTTTCAATGGAATGTAACCCTTTTCAGCAATCAACTTGCTAAAGAATTAGAAAATTGGCAAAAAGAGAATGTGCCTGTGTCTTTGTTACAATATATAGACAATATATTGCTGGGGTCCCAGAACAAAGAGGACTGTGTGCAAGCAACAGTTGGGTTGCTTAACTTCTTGGGAGGGGCTGGATACCGAGTATCTAAGAAAAAGGCTCAAATACTACAAACCACTGTTACCTATCTGGGATTCACTATCATGCAAGGAAAAAGAAGTCTGTGAGTGGAGCGGAAAAAAGCTATTTGTCAGATACCCAAGCTGAAATCTAAACAGGAGTTGCAGGCATTTCTAGGAAAGGCCAGATGGTGGATCATCAAATTTGGACTATTGGCCAAGCCTTTGTATGAAGCTGTGAAAGGATCCAGGAATATCCTTGAATGGACTCTGGAGTGTCAAAAATCTTTCAACCAGATTAAACACGCACTGATGACAGCTCCTGCGCTTGGATTGCCAAACTGGGAAAAGCCATTTGAACTGTTCATGCACAGAAAACAACACATCACACTTGGAGTATTAGGGCAGAGGACTGGATCCTGGAAAAGACCAGTAGGATATTTCTCTAAACAACTTGATCAAGTAAATAAAGGATGACTTTTTTTTTTTTTTTTTATTTGTGAACAGTAGCTGCTACAGTAATGCTAATACAGAAGGCTAAAAAGTTGACTTTGGGCACAAAATCATCCTAGGCCTCCACCCAGAAAAATAAAGCAAGCAACACATCAGGAGATTATTGACAAATTGATTTTTCAGAACTTCCCAGGCAAAATGGGTATCAGTATTTGCTAGCATTAGTAGATACTTTTTCAGGATGGTCAGAGGCCTTCTGTCCTACAGGAATTACAGAAGTATGTATCCATTCATAAGTCATTGGAGCTCAACACACCAGTGCATCCATTCCAGCCTGGAGACTGGGTATATATCAAATCCTGGAACTCAGAAACTTTTAGCTACAAAGTGGAAAGGACCATTTCAAGTATTCAAAGTTAAAAAGTCTTTGCTCTATGGACTGTAGAACCACACACCCCCCAGGATAAAGATTAAAAGAACACCATGACTAGTTTGACCTTGCCGATAATAATGGTAGCCATGAGTCAAAATAACTGGATTCTAGGGATTTGAAGAAATTTGGCAAAAACTGACTTCATGGCTACTGAATTTATCTTGGCTAAAGAACCTGTTTTTCTTTGCTCTTGTAGTAGTGAGTAATAATCCAGTGTTGTAATCGTTGTAATCAATTGTATTGGAATTCTTAGTATAAAAGACTAATCTAATTATTATAAGACTTTTTGACCTAAAAGGAACAAAAAGTCTAAAGACAAGGGGGGACTTGATGAATAGCCCTCTTGCCTTTGTTTTTGCCTGTCTACCAAGTAAGAATATGTTTGTTAAAAAGTAATTTTAACATAATACCATAGTGTCTGTTAAAACAGGATTGAGGCAGTTAATAGTCAATGAACCACAACATATAGGGCAAGATGAGCCTTGGTACGTACCTTTTCTAAAACTGCACATGCCCCAGAAGAAAGTTCAACTAAAGGACACGCATGAGACCACCACAGAAGACCCCAAGAGACCGAGTGTGCATGCACAATCAATATCCAAATATGCTAATAAGTTCCAGGAAATCATCTGAATATTCTGAGAAATGTAATGCATATGTGTGTAACCTGATAATATAATGAGGAGCTATCCTGCAACCGGCACACACGCTTTGAGGTGTGAACCTCCATGCATCTGGTGCCATGATGTCCTGGTTTTACTAGGATAGAGTTAATTTTCTTTTTAGTAATTAGAATAGCTGTATTCTAGTTTCAGTGTTTCAGTTCAGACTTATTATGAGAAGAACGTTGACAACAGTGCTGGTGTTATTAGTTGATGCTGGAGCTCAAGGCCACCGTGTTTGGCTGGTTCACAGCTGCATTAGGACTGGGAGGGAGAAGCGCAGTGAATAGCAAAACCCAGAACTGGCATTTGGATATGCCAATGAAATATTCCATATCATATCCCGTCATGTCAGTATATTAACCAGGGCTGACCAGAAGATGGGGATATTCTCTCAGGGATCGCTTGGGCTCACTCTTCTGGGGTTTTGGTTTCAGGACTGTCTGGGCTCCAGGATCGTTAACTGGCACAGGCTGGGCATCAGTCAGCGGGCGGTGAGCACTGTGTATCACTCATTTATATATTCTGTTATCACTGTTGTTATCATTATCATTTTATTTTAATTAGTAAATAGTTTTTATCTCAACCCATGAGTTTCCTTGCCCTTCTTTCCAATTATCTCCTCTGCTCCCTGGGTGAGGGAGGGGGAGGGTGATAGAGCAGGCTGTGTTTGGCTGCAAGCTGCAAGCCAAAAGGGTGAATCCACCCAAACCACCACACATGAATAAAGAATGCTTGCTTTCTAAAATACCAAAACAAGTTTCAGATGTTACTGAGATATTATTGATCTTTTAGAATTAATATATAGTTTTGATTTTAATAGAATTAACCATAGCTTAATCATAGATGTTACTGAGATATTATTGATCTTTTAGAATTAATATATAGTTTTGATTTTAATAGAATTAACCATAGTTTAATCATAGTTTTTAGAAGTATGAAAATGATAATAAAGAGTTAATTAAAGGAATGTTTGCACAACAACTGAATGCTACTATGAAATTCCCTGTACAGCCCCGTACCAAAGCCGAAGGGATTGGTCAAAATCACCTGGTAGGAACATGTAGAACTTAGATAGTAAGTAGTATAAGATGATTTGTAAACTGATTTATAATACTCAATAAAACTAGAAGAAGTATAGCTGTCAAGGTTTGGATTGGAGGAATGCGTATAGCTGTCAAGGTTTGGATTAATGAGAATGGAGAAAGAACCAACCATAACGGTGTGCAACTACCTGCCAAGAAACCAAGAAACTGTGAACTTAAGCAAATTTCAGCAGGAGGAGAGTATGCTAATAATTTCTTGGAAATGGCATGTTTATGTATGACTAATTAATGGATATGTATGAGTAAGCTCTATATAAGATGTATGATTTTGGTGCATGGTGTGCGTTGATTGTGAGAGAACTCACTCACGCACCCGGCTGTAATAAAGAAGTGTCTGCTTATCTACATCACATTGGTGTCGATAAGTTTCTTATTCTTTATTTTCGGTAACACCTAGATGAGATCACACAGGAAGGCATCCAGGCGGGTCTTGAATGTCTCCAGAGAAGGAGACTCCACAACCTCCCTGGGCAGCCTGTTCCAGTGCTCTGTTACCCTCACAGGAAAAAAGTTTCATCTCAAGTTTAAGCAGAACCTCCTGTGTTCCAGCTTACACCCATTGCCCTTTGTCCTACCACTGGACATCACTGAGAAGAGCCTGGCTCCATCCTCCTGACATTCGCCCTTTATATATTGTCCTGGTTTTTAGCTGAAATAGAACTAGGTTTCTTTTAGTAGCTAGAATTGTGCTGCGTTTTGCTTCCAGCCTGGGACTCGCTGTGAGAGAGAGAGACACTGATAACATACCAATGTTTACATTTTTGTCACTGGAAGTGAAGGACTTTGTGTTCTGTTAGTCCACAAGCACAAGATTTAAGGGGGGAGAAGAACATTTAAGTTAATAAACTTAATTGACAGTTAGATATGCCAAGGGGGTATTCCATATCATATCACGTCATGCCCAGTATATTAGTGAGGGGCTCTTCCTCTCTTGCTCTCTCTGGCTTTCGCTCGGGCTCTTGTTCTTCTGGAACTGCGGTTTCGGTTCAGGATTGTCGCTCCTCCGGGATCATTATCTGGCAACAGGCCGGGCTTGATCAGGAAGGGGGTGAGCTATAACATTGGGTGTCATTCACTTACATATTTTCTTACTGTTATCATTATCACTACTATTTTAATATTAGTATTATTTTAAGTTTTCTTTCTATTATTAAACTATTCGTATCTCAACCTACAAGCCTCCTTATCCTTGCCCCCCCAATTCTCTCCCCTATCCCCTGGGGGTGGGAAGGAAACCGGTGAACGGCTACGTTGGCTGCTAGCCAAGGACTAGCCCAGTGAAACTATATCACAGTCATTTTGGCACCCAATGTGGGGATCGAAGGGTTGAGATAAAGACAGTGTCGGACAGTGCTTTAACAAAATGATTACAATGTTGCTATATTTTATCAGGGGGTTATCATCAGAACTGTGGGATATGAGTCCTTACTTGCTTTTTATTGCATTGATCATTGGCTATAAAAATGTGATTAAGGGTTTTTTCCATCTGTTCTGTCTGACAATGACTGTGAGAGTAGCCCAGTTTTTGTACCTTCTGTTTCCACCATGTGGGGAGTGTGAGAACGTGTATTGGCATACCCTGAGAGAACTGTGGGAACTGAAGGGATACACGTCTGGACAAGATACATGTCTGCATCTACAAGTTATGAGAAAGGAACCTTGGAATGTATCCAAAAGATGTACCCTGGCAAGCAAACAGGAAGGGATGCACGCAAAGTCCATCAGCCAATTAGGGACATGTGAACTGCTCGTGCTGTGAGTGAAGAGCCAATAACATGTTAACGGATGTGGGTGATTTCATTAGTTTTGGGGTATAAATATTACTGTATTAGAACAAATAAATGGCTTCTTGCTTGATCATATTGATCGTGTGGCAGAGTCCATCATTGAGTTCCCGCAATTGGCGCCCGAACAGGGACCCTATTCATCGCTATGCGACGGCTTTGAAGCGAGGGAAAAACCGGCTGGAGGAAAGGACCGTCTGGAACGAGTCTGGAGCCCCTGAAGAGAGGGGAAGACCCCTTGAGGTGGCCCATCGAGGCGTTGCTGCAGCAGAGATTCACCCACCAGTGAGGTGAGAGGCCGGATGGAGGAGAGAAATAGAGAAATAGAGAAATAGAGAAATAGAGAAATAGAGAAATAGAGAAATAGGGGCTTGTCTTAGTAAGGAAGAGGAAGCTGTGATTAACCTCCTCCAACATTCTCTCTCTATGAGAGGCATAAAATATGATGTGATGTGTTTGAAACGTTTATTGCTATGGTGTAAGGACAGAGAATTATTGTCCGGGGTGGATACTGCCTTTGAACTTGAAACTTGGGAGCGAATAGGCAATGCTCTATGGGAAGAAATTAGCAATGGATCTAAAGAAGCACAAAACTTTGCTACCTTATGGAAGCTGCTTAAAAATACCCTTCAAGAATTAAAAGCAGAACGCGATGCTGCTGCGTCAGCCTTTGTAGCATTAAGTCCTACCGCTTCTACCAGTAGGCCATGCGGTAAAAAGATATCTACTTCCACACTGATATTTATGGACAATATTTCACCACCAGCACCTGTGGCAATTAATGGAAATATGTATAATCCACCTCTGCCTGTATCGCCAGCGCCCGTGGTAACAAGTACGACTACTCCACCGCTTTCACCACCTCCCCCGAGAAATACCTCTCCCTCCGTGCAGCCGGTAACTAACCCTTCTGTGCCTGTACAAGATTCACCACAGCACTCTGCTTCAGCCTGTGAGAATGCACCTTTCCTCTATCCACCTCTACCACCTTCTACCCCTAACACCCCAAGAGAAGCAGAGGAGAGAAAAGTGAACTTAGATGACCCATCTCAACAGCTAATAGAAAAACTTAAGGACTTAGCAGCTAACCAGGACAAGGATTCACCCATATCCTTTATTCATACTAACTCCTTTTCTATTCCTCAGGTGTCTACGGCAGAACAATCCAAAAATGTTGCTTTAATAGAAGGTGTGGGGGGGAAGGAGAAAATCCACATCGTCGGTGGAGGGGAATTATAAGGGATGCTGTAGTAGAAGGGAAAATGTTGCCTAATACTCCCTCTGCTTTTCCAGTTTCGGTGGGACCAAATGATGAACGGGCTTATACAGCTTTAGATTGGAAAATTATAAAAGAAGCAAGAAATGCTATAAGTCAGTATGGGTTAAAATCATCTTTTACTGAAGCAGTTCTAACGCACATTTTTAACGGTACCTTATTAACGCCTCATGATATCAGAATGCTAGCTAATACTCTTTTAAGCCCCTCGCAACAAATACAGTTTTTTTACTATTGGAAGGACCTCTGTGTTAATGCAGAGGCGAAAAATTTGCAGCGGCAGATGACGTTCTTCACTTAGCTAATGCAGATATGCTGCTGGGTGTAGGACCCTTTGTCACTGCTGACGTGCAATCCCGTTTGCAGACTCCAATTCTCCAGCTTTCTCAGGATTTAGCCTGGAAAGCTTGGAGAAGTATACCGGAATCGGGAAAGTTGACTCCAGTGTTTGCTACAGTGTGGCAAGGACCCACTGAACCATTTACAAGTTTTGTAGGCAGATTACATGCTGCCCTAAAAGACCATCCAGACTTTGATCCTGACATGAAACTAAAATTACTAGATCAATTGACTTATGAAAACAGCAATAGTCAAATGAAAAAAATGTTATGTACATTGTCCAGAGGAGCTACCGTAGGTGAAATGTTAGAATTATGTGACCGTAACGGGGAACAGAACAAAGCAGCATTTATGGCTTCAGCTTTGGCAGCCGCTGTAAGACCTTTTACAAAAAATCAGCAAACTGGCAAATCTGGTGCAGCATGCCATAACTGTGGCAAAACTGGCCATTTTAAAGCACACTGTTTTGCGTCGAAGAGGGAAAATCGTATATGTAAAAGATGTGGAAAATATGGCCATTGGGTTAAGGACTGCAAATCCAACTATCATGTATCAGGGCAAAAATTGAGAAACTTCCAGCAGAGCGCAAAGACCCCGCGCGCAAAGGCACAAATTCAGGGTGCTTGGGCCATGTCTGCTCCGCCACTGACGGAAGTGCCAGAGTGGACCTGGAAACAGCAATAGAATTCACAATTACAGATATGGCCGTTAAATGCATTCCAACCACCTTAAATGGACCTTTGGGTCATGGTTTAAGTGCTTTAGTCATTGGGAGGTCATCGGCCACTAAGCAGGGAATCTTTGTACTCCCAGGGGTAATAGATGTGGATTATACTGGAGTTATTAACATCATGGTACAAACCCTTATTCCACCAGTAAATGTCGCAAAAGGTGCACGTATTGCTCAGCTGGTGCCTTTTGAAGCAAAAGTACCCTGTCGAGGACATTTAGTCCGAGGCGATGGAGGTTTTGGATCAACAGGAACACCACAAGTGTTGTTGGCATTAAACATTCAAAAAACAAAACCAGAAGAATGGGTTCAGATTGAAAATAATGATGGAGAATTGGTTGCTTTAAAAATGATTATTGATACTGGGGCCGACATCACTGTAGTTCCACTACACAAACGGCCAAAACATTGGCCACTGACTGAAACCATCAACGGTCTTTTCGGAATCGGTGGTACCCATATTTCTCGAATCAGCAAAACCTCAGTGACCTTTTGCTTCAAAGATGGTACAAAAGTCAGTACGAGACCATATGTGTTAGCCACAACAGTCGCCTTAATTGGAAGAGACCTTCTCAGTCAGATGGGTGCAGTGCTCACAACACAGCCTTTTCAGAGGCGGCCATTGCGGGGCAGCCAATTCAAAAGCTCACCTGGATCACTGGTACCCCAGTCTGGGTAGATCAATGGCCGCTAAAGGCAGAGAGGCTGTCCATAGTTCAAAATTTAGTGCAAGAGCAATTGCAAGCAGGACACATTGTGCCGTCTACTAGTCCTTGGAACGCTCCAATCTTTACCATCCCTAAAAAGAGTGGGAAATGGAGACTATTGCATGATTTCTGTGCAATAAATGCCGTGATGCAGGACATGGGAGCCCTTCAGCCAGGACTTCCAAGCCCTGCAATGCTTCCAGAGAATTGGGACTTATTGGTTATTGATTTAAAAGATTCTTTTTTCACAATTCCATTACATCCAGATGACTGTGAAAAATTTGCATTTTCTGTACCATCTATCAATAAGGCTGACCCTGCAAAAAGATATCATTGGGTTGTTTTACCACAAGGTATGAAAAATTCTCCTACTTTGTGCCAATTATTTGTAGCTTGGGCACTTCAACCTATTCGGCAAGCCAAACCTCAATTACTGATTTATCATTGCACTGATGATATTTTAATAGCTGGTCAACATCTGCACACAGACCTTTTAATTACTGAATTGAGATCCCAACTTAGGTCTACAGGTTTAAAAATAGCTCCAGAAAAAATTCAGAAAAAACCACCATGGCATTACCTTGGCTGGACACTGTCAGCTGAACAAGTTAGACCACAAAAAGTTACACTTCAAACTAATATTTAGACATTGACAGATGTGAAAAACTTAGTAGGGGATATTCAGTGGATTCGACCGTTGTGTGGCATTACCAATGGAGACCTTGGTCCTTTAATGCCTTTACTTCAAGGCACGCCTGATGCCGCTGCTAAAAGAGACTTATCTGAAACACAAACTTCTGCTCTGCAGCATATTGTAGACAAGGTAACGAAATCATATGCCAGTAGATATAATCCTGATTTAAAAGTCATTTTGGCTACTTGTGGTCGGTTTACCCTGGCTAGAGGCCGGATGCCCACCAAAGCCCACTCTATCACTCCCCCTCCTCAAATAGGCAGGGGGAGAAAATTATAACGAAAAGCTCGTGGGTGGAGATAAGGACAGAGAGAGATCACTCACCAGTTACTGGCACAGGCAAAACAGACTCGACTTGGGGGAAAAAACAAATTTACTTTATTGCCAATCAAAATTAGAGGAGAATGATAAGTAAAACCAAATCTTAAAACACCTCCCCCATCCCTCCCTTCTTCCCGGGCTTAATCTCTTTCCCGATTTTCCACCTCCTCCCCCCAGCAGCACAGGGGAACAGGGAATGGGGTTGGGGTCAGTTCATCACACGGTGTTTCTGCCGCTGCTTCCTCCTCAGGGGGAGGACTCCTTCCCCTGCACCAACATGGGGTCCCTCTCATGGGAGACAGTCCTCCACGAACTTCTCCAACGTGAGTCCTTCCCATGACTCACAGTTCTTCATGAACTGCTTTGGCATGGGTCCATTCCATGGTGTGCAGTCCTTCAGGAAGGGACTGTTCCAGCGCGAGTCCCCCACGGGGTCACAAGTCCGCCAGCAAACCTGCTCCAGCGTGGGCTCCTCTCTCCACGGGCTACAGGTCCTGACAGGAACCTGCTCCAGCGCGGGCTTCCCGCGGGGTCACAGCCTCCTTCGGGCATCCACCTACTCCGGCGTGGGGTCCTCCACAGGCTACAGGTGGTCATCTGCTCCACCATGGACCTCCATGGACTGCAGGGGGACAGCCTGCCTCACCATGGTCTTTACCACAGGCTGCGGGAGAATCTCTGCTCCGGCGCCTGGAGCACCTCCTCCCCCTCCTTCTTCACTGACCTTGGTGTCTGCAGAGTTGTTTTCTCTTACATCTTCTCACTCCTTTCTCCAGCTGCAACGTGTGCAGCTTTTTTTTCTCCCTTTCTTCCTTTTTTTTTTCTTAATTATGTTATCACAGAGGCGTTACTGATTGGCTCGGCCTTGGCCAGCGGCTGGTCCATTCTTGTAGCCGGCTGGCATTGGCTGTGTTGGGTCGGACATGGGGGAAGCTTCTGGAAGCTTCTCTCATAGAAGCCACCCCATGTCTCCCCCTTCCGCTGCTACCAAAACCTTGCCACACAAACCCAATACACTACTGTTACTGGAGGTCCTGCAAATTGTCACCCCTTTGCATTGCTGATGCAATGGAACGATGGGAAAAAAGATCCCTTGTGTGTACTAGAGTGGATCTTTTTGCCGTACCGTTTGCTTAAAAGTATAACCACAGCACTGGAAGCACTAGCTCAGTTGATTATGAGAGGCAGATCAAGATTGATAGAGATGGCTGGTTTTGATCCTGCATATATCATCCTTCCACTAACACAGGCATATTTTGATTGGTCTCTGCAGCACTCAGACGATTCACAATTAGCTCTAGCAGCTTATTCTGGACAAACTTCTAATGTTTATCCACCTCATCGTTTGTTTTCCCTTCTGTCCTCTAACACTTTTCTTGAAAAGCCTCTTTGCTCTGCGACTCCTGTGGGAGGTTTAACTGTTTTGACTGATGCTAGCAAAAATAACCACAAGGCTGCAATCACTTGGCTAAGTAATGCACACTGGGACAAACATATTTTAAACGGCACCCCAGAGGATTCTTTGCAGACACTTGAACTAAAAGCTGTTGTTTGGGCATTCACAAAATGGTCCACGGAACCTTTAAATGTTGTATCAGACTCCCTGTATGTTGTAGGAGTAGTTATTCACTTGGAACAGGCTATTCTCAAAGAGGTCACAAATAAGACGATTTTTCACTTATTCTGCCAGCTGTTACGCTTATTACAACACCGTACTGAGCCTTATTTTGTTACTCATATTCGTAGTCACTCTGACCTGCCCGGCGCCTTAACAGAAGGTAACAATAGAGTTGACAAATGAGTAGCTCCCGCCTGGAGTGATCCTCCTGTGTAGACTTTTGACCAAGCTTGTCAGGCTCATTCCTTTTTTCACCAGAAAGCTAAAATGTTCTCTTGCCAATTTCATTTCAGTCTCTCAGACGCTCAGGGAATTGTTCAGTCCTGTCCTGACTGTCAGCACTATGGTGTTGGCATCGGCCTGGGAGCTAATCCCAGAGGTTTGCTGCCTTTGCAGATGTGGCAAATGGATGTCACACATTTTTCAGAATTTGGCCGTTTAAAATATATTCACGTCACTATAGATACCTTTTCCTCTGTACTATGGGCAACACCTCTGTCAGGTGAAACAGCTAAACATGTTAAACGACACTTAGGAGTTTGCTTTGCAGTTATGGGTGTACGGTCACAGCTAAAAACTGATAACGGTCCAGCTTCTGTTTCACGCTCTTTTGCACAATTCTGTCAGCAATGGGGTGTGAGGCATATCACTGGTATTCCTCACTCTCCAACAGGCCAAGCTATCATTGAACGAGCTCACCAAGTGCTTAAATCCATCTTACAAAAACAGAAAACAGAGGAGATAGGCTTAACCCCACAGGAACGTATTTCAAAAGCATTGTATGTACTTAATTTTTTACGCCTGGTCGGCATTGCTGAGGATCCACCCATGGTAGTCCATGGACGGGCCTTAGCAGAAAGTCCAGAAAACAACAGTAGTAAAATTCAGGTATTATATAAAGATCTGATAGATGGACAATGGAAAGGACCTGCTGAAGTTCATTTAACAGGAAGAGGTTATATGTGCGTCCTTACAGATACTGGACCTAGGTGGGTTCCTGCCCGGTGGACAAAACCGTGGAAAGGACGACCTTTACATGGGAAGAACAGCGGAAATCCAGATGTCTCACCCCACATAGATCCAGGACAGACACGCATGCAAGTACTCAGTTGTGTCCGATTTTTAAACCTGTAAACCACCTTGACTGACAGAAAGAACAATGGGAATGCAGCATCAACCTATGGGTACTTTGATAGGGTTTCTCAGTCTTTTGGTAGTGATTCAAGCCTATTATAACATCTTACCCAGAACAAATATTTGGATTACTCTGGCTAACCAAATGCAGCAGAACACGCTTTGTTTGTCTCTTGCTACCCCAGACAACCCCTTTTCTACATGTCTGGCGGGTTTACCAGTAGATGACACTGTGTCTCTTGCCCCTATGCAGGCAAGGAAAGCCATTCGCACAATGCGAGCGGTGGGTGATAATTGGGATGGATGGGTCCCATACCTACCAATGATGCCTGCAGAGCCACGGGAGCTGAATCTGTTGGGATCAGTACCAATGGACTTCTGTGTCTTTTTTAATTTCTCTACAAGCAACACAAGAGTCACTGCCCGGAATGTAAATGCCACTATCCCAGTTTTTAGAAATAAAACAGCTTGGCGTAATTACACTTCACCAAAAATTTCTAAAGCTACTCATAATCCAGTACAGCTACCACCAGGGGTTTTCCTTATCTGTGGAGACAGAGCGTGGGCAGGCATACCATCACGTATTCATGGAGGCCCCTGCAGCTTAGGCTGTTTAACTCTGTTAACACCTAACATTACCATGATTTTGGGAAAGTTCAACAATCGGTTAAGAAGCAAGCGTAGCACTCACTCATTTGAGCACAACTGTGATTCCAATGCAGAGTTTTGGAATCCTGGGCAAATAATTGCAGCCTCTATTCTTGCTCCTGGAGTAGGAGTAGCAAGTGCACTAACAAACCTACGCAAGTTAGGATGCTGGCTTTCTAAACAATCTAGTCTTACATCTTTGGCACTATCAGGATTGCTGACAGATGTCGACTCAGTTCGACATGCCACTTTGCAGAATCGCTCTGCTATTGATTTTTTGCTTTTAGCTCAAGGCCGTGGTTGTGAGGAATCTGAAGGTATGTGCTGTATGAATTTATCACAACACTCAGAATCAATTCATATGGCAATTAACAAGTTAAAGGAGAATGTCAGACAGTTAAAGGTAGATAATGATGATTGGTTAAGAAACTGGTTTCAAGGCTGGGGAACACAAGGCTGGGTTTTTTCACTGCTCAAGTCAGGATTGCAAGTGTTACTTGTAATTCTGGTGATTCTCCTCTTAGTGCCTTGTTTGCTATCGTGTCTGCAAAGGGCCCTGCAGAAGATGGTGAACGATGCTTTTGTCGTACAAACACAAGAAGGGGGAATTGTAGGGTTTCTAAGAGAAATGGACATTCTGAAGTTGATCAAGTATTATAACCAAGTGTGTGTAATGATAAGCTTTAAAAATTTGTTATCACTTTCATCTATAAGTTCATCTTATAAGTTATAAGTTAAGCTTTAAGTTTGTGGCTTGTATTTTTGTTAAATTCTGATAAGTTATACTTATAAGTTAAGTTTTAGGTTTTTCTGCTTCCAAAAAAAAAAGAGGGGAATTGTGGGGAGTGCGAGAACGTGTATTGGCATACCCTGAGAGGACTGTGAGAACTGAAGGGATACATGTCTGGAGATACGAGAAGCACCTGGGTCGACAAGTTATGAGAAAGGAACCTTGGAATGTATCCAAAGGATGTACCCTGGCAAGCAAACAGGAAGGGATCCATGCAAAGTCCATCAGCCAATTAGGGACATGTGAACTGCTTGTGCTGCGAGTGAAGAGCCAATAACATGTTAACGGGTGTGGGTGATTTCATTAGTTTTGGGGTATAAAAGTTTGCTGACGATACAAAGCTGGGAGGAGTGGCTGACACAGCAGAGGGCTGTGCTGCCATCCAGAGAGACCTGGACAGGCTGGAGACCTGGGCAGGGAAAAACTTAATGAAATATAATAAGGGCAAGTGTAGGGTGTTGCACCTGGGCAGGAACAACCCCAGGTTCCAGTATAGGTTGGGAAATGTTCTCCTAGAGACCAGTGTAGGGGAAAGGGATCTGGGAGTCCTTGTGGACAGCAGGATGACCATGAGCCAGCACTGTGCCCTTGTGGCCAGGAAGGCCAATGGCATCCTGGGGTGTATTAGAAGGGGTGTGGTTAGTAGGTCAAGAGAGGTTCTTCTTCCCCTCTACTCTGCCCTGGTGAGGCCACATCTGGAATATTGTGTCCTGTTCTGGGCCCCACAGTTCAAGAAGGACAGGGAGCTGCTTGAGAGAGTCCAGTGAAGAGCCACCAAGATGATTAAGGGAGTGGAGCATCTCCCTTATGAGAAAAGGCTGAGGGAGCTGGGCCTCTTCAGCTTGGAGAAGAGGAGGCTGAGGGGGGACCTTATTAGGCCAGGCTCTTCACAGTGATGTCCAATGACAGGACAAGGGGCAATGGGTGTAAGCTGGAACACAGGAGGTTCTGCTTAAATTTGAGAAGGAACTTCTTTACTGTGAGGGTGCCAGAGCACTGGAACAGGCTGCCCAGGGAGGTTGTGGAGTCTCCTTCTCTGGAGACATTCAAGACCCGCCTGGATGCCTTCCTGTGTGAACTCATCTAGGTGTTCCTGCTCCGGCAGGGGGATTGGACTAGATGATCTTTCGAGGTCCCTTCCAATCCCTAACATTCTGTGATTCTGTTATTCTGTGATAAATATTACTGTATTAGAATAAATAAATGGCATCTTGCTTGATCATATTGATTGTGTGGCAGAGTCCATCGTTTTGTTCCCGCACCACCATCCCCACATTTTGGGTGCTATCTGTTAGATACTCTTGATCAATTAACGGTTTACTTTGTCTTCCTGTGGAGACAGCCCCCTGAGTTGGTCTCTTCGGCCCTCGGGCTCTATCTGCTGGACACTGTTGCAAATTACACCATCAATTTTTTCTCCTCGGGAATACAAAGTGTTAATCAAACCTTTCTGAACACCAAGTGTCAGCTGACAGAGTTTAGTAATAATTGTACCTCTTTCTCACTTTTGGAAACAAATTTACAAAAGGAATGGCTTCTGACAATTTCTCTTTCTCTTCCAGTCCAAGCATGAAAGAGGTTGGGAGTATTAATTATTCTTGGCATAGTCTGGCCGTTTTATTTTTATTGCTGGGCCTCCTAAGTATTTTTCAAGTGTTGTTTAAGATCAGGAAACTATTTAGGTATATCACCCCAGGAATAACCTCTGCAATAGATATTGTGGTTACCAAAACCCCTGCAACCAGTGATGCAGCTACTGAAACTTTTGCAGCAGATACTGTGGCCACTTCGAGGCCCATGACAAGAACTGTAGCTATTCAGAACCCAAAACCAGATACTCCAGCTATACAAACCACAGTAAAGAGGTCTGTGGCTATTCAAACTCCAAGAACAGATACTGCAGCTGCACAAACTTTGGCAGCAAGAAATGTAGCTATTCAAACCAATCCTCCAACTTGTACTGCAGCTACTCAAAATCCCATAACACATACTGCAGCTACTCAGACCCAGGCAACAGACCCCCCCAACTCACACTGTGGATACTCATTTTCCAATGAGAAATATTGCAGCTACTCAGACCGTGATGGAGAGACCTGTTGCTCCAATTTTCACAATTGCAGTGACTCAGGCCTTGATGAAAAGCAACTACCCAAGCCTTGGTGGAAAGTGATGAATCTGAGCTAGAGGATGAACCAGTGCCAGTAATAATTGCCCCTATGCAGAAAAGGAAGTATAGAAAGAAAATTTACTCTGCAGCAGATGAAGACAAACCAGGTGTATCACGAGAACAGGAGGAAGAGATAGATCCCGAGGTAATCACCCGATCTTTGTCCCTGAGTGAGCTGTGAGATACATGAAAAGATTAAAGCCATCATGTAGGCGAGAGGATTATTACTTGGTTGCTCCTATGCTGGGATAATGGAGCCAGTAGCCTGGAACTGGAGGGCAGGGAAGCCAGGCAACTGGGATTCCTTGCCAGAGAAGGCGGAATTGATAAAGTGATTGGAAAGAAACCACAAACCCTCAGCCTCTGGAGATGTCTTCTGTCAGCCGTGAGGGAAAGGTCTCTCATCAAGGATGATATTGCGTTGCAACCAGGGGTAGGCAAATGGACTGCCATGGATAAAGGTATCCAGCTTTTGAGGGACCTGGCTGTGCGAGAACTGATTTATGATGATCCAGACAATGCGCAATTACCTACAGATCCAGATGAAGTCCAATGCACGATACCCATGTGGTGGAAGCTCATACGGAGCGTGCCCGCCTCATATTCCAGCTATTTGGCAGTACTGGAATGGAAAGACGAAGATGGACCAACAGTAGATGAACTGGCCATCCGAATCTGGCAATATGAGGAAAGCCTCACTCCCTCCCTTGTTTCGGCTGTGGAGAAACTGACTGAAAAAGTGTCCCAATTATGCTCTCTACCCGTACAGGCCAATGTCTCAGCCACTAGAACTGAGCGTCCTCCTGTGCAAAGGGGGACATTGTGGTTTTACTTGCATGACCATGGAGAAGACATGAGGAAATGGGATGGGAAACCTACCCTGGTCCTAGAAAGACGAGTACATGAGTTGTAAGGGAAATCAAATACAACTAGAGAACCTTTCAGGAGAGTTGCTCCAATTTCCAGAAACACATTCCTCCAACAGAATAGAAGGGTCGAATTTGCATCCAACCCTACAAGAAAAACTTTTGACCCATATTCACAAGAATTGACTGATTATGATGAGACTGAAGCCCACAGATATCCCATTAACCCATTCACCGATGACAAATACGATACCCTGAATTAGAGGGGCCCTGCCTCCAGCCAGGCGGAGGAAAGAAAGAACCGAGTTTACTGGACTGTGTGGATCGGTTGGCCTGGCACATCTGACCCCCAGCAGTATAAGGCCCTAGTGGACCCTGATGCCATCGAACTTTAAAGGGCCAGAATCCATTTATATTTCTGGAATGATGGGGGGGTTCTCAACAGTTGACTGTACTTGAGGCTGAAATGAGCCTAATTGGGAGGAAATGGCAAAAGCACCCCGTTGTGACTGGCCCGGATGCTCCATGCATTCTCAGCATAGATTTCCTCAGGAAAGGATATTTTAAAGACCCAAAAGGGTACTGGTGGGCCTTTGGCACAGCTGCCATAGAGACTGAGAAAATCAAACAGCTGTCTGCTCTGTCTGGACTCTCAGAGGACCCGTCTGCTGTGGGACTGCTGAGGGTCAAAGCCCAGCAGGTTCCCATCGCTACCACAACAGTGCACCAATGACAATATCACACCAACCGAGACTCCATAATTCCCATCCATAAACTGATTCGTCAGCTGGAGAGCCAAGGAGTGATCAGCAGGACTCGCTCTCCCTTTAACAGCCTCATATGGCCTGTGCGGAAGTCTAATGGGGAGTGGAGACTGACAGTGGACTATCGTGGCTTGAATGAAGTCACATCACCACTGAGCACTGCTGTGCTGGACATGTTAGAGCTCCAGTATGAACTGGAGTCCAAGGCAGCCAAGTGGTACGCCACCATAGACATTGCCAACACGTTTTTCTCCATTCCTTTGGCAGCAGAGTGCAGGCCACAGTTTGTTTTCACCTGGAGGGGTGTCCAGTACACCTGGAATCCACTGCCCCAGGGGTTGAAACACAGCCCCATCATTTGCCATGGACTGATTCAGAATGCACAGGAAAAGGGTGGAGCTCAAGAACACCCGCAATACATTGATGACATCATTGTGTGGGGCAACACAGCAGAAGTTTTTGAGAAAGGAGAAAAATAATCCAAATCCTTCTGAAAGCTGGCTTTGCCATAAAACAAAGCAAAGTCAAGGGAGCTGCATGAGAAATTCAGTTTTTAGGAATAAAGTGGCAAGATGGACGCCGTCAGATCCCAATGGATGTGATCAATAAAATAACAGCTATGTCTCCACTAACTAACAAAAAGGAAGCACAAGCATTCTTAGGTGTTGTGGGTTTCTGGAGAATGCACATTCCACATTACAGTGAGATTGTGAGGCCTCTCTACCAAGTGACCAAAAAGAAGAATGATTTCACATGGAGTGCTGAGCAACAACAAGCCTTTGAACTAATCAAACAGGAGATTGTCCAGGCAGGACAAGGTGTTAAAAACGTGTTCTACACTGCAGCCTGAAATAACAGACAAACCTGGAGCCTCTAGCAGAAAGCACCAGGGGAGACTCGAGGTCGACCCCTTGGGTTTTGGAGTCGTGGATACAAAGGATCAGAGACCCGATATACTCCAACTGAAAAAGAGATATTGGCAGCATATGAGGGAGTTTGAGCTGCTTCAGAAGTGATTGATACTGAAGCGCAGCTCCTCCTGGTGCCCCGATTGCCTATGCTGGGCTGGATGTTCAAAGGGAACGTTCTCTGTACACACCACGCAACCGGTGCCACATGGAGTAAGTGGGTCACACTAATCACACAACAGGCTCGGATAGGAAGCCCTGGTCACCCAGGAATCATAGAAGTGATCACGAACTGGCCAGAAAGCAAAGATTCCAGAATGTCACCTGAGGAGGAGGTAACGTGAGCTAATAAGGCTCCACTGTACAATGAACTGCCAGATAATGAAAAACAGTATGCTCTGTTTATTGATGGGTCCTGTTGTATTGTAAGAAAACATCGGAGGTGGAAAGCTGCTGTGTGGAGTCCCACCAGACGAGTCGCTGAGGCTACTGATGGAAAAGGTGAATCAAGGCAGTTTGCAGATGTAAAAGCCATCCAGCTGGCCTTAGACATTGCTGAACAAGAAAGATGGCTAATTCTCTACCTCTATATGGACTCATGGATGGTGGCAAATGCCCTGTGGGGGTGGTTACAACAATGGAAAAAGAGCAACTGGCAGCGCAGAGGCAAACCCATCTGGGCTGCTGAATTATGGCAAGACATTGCTGCTCGACTAGAAAAGCTAGTTGCAATGCCCACATGCCCAAGGGTCGAGCTACTGAAGAACATCAAAACAACCAACAGGTGGACCAGGCTGTCAAGATCAAAATGTCTCAAGTAGACTTGGACTGGCAACAGAAGGGTGAAAAATTTTTAGCCCAATGGGCCCATGATGTCTCAGGCCATCAAGGAAGAGATGCAACATATAGATGGACTCATGATCGAGGGGTGAACTTAGCCATGGACATTATTGCACATTATTCATGAATGTGAAACATGTGCTGCGATCAAACAAGCCAAGAGGTTGAAACATCTCTGGTATGGAGAACAATGATTAAAATATAAATATGGAGAGGCCTGGCAGATTGACTATATCACACTCCCACAAACCCATAATGGTAAGAGCTATGTGCTCACAATGGTGGAAGCAAACACCGGGTGGCTGGAAACATATGCTGTGCCCCATGCCACTGCCCGGAACACTATTCTGGGTCTTGAAAAGCAGGTCTTGTGGTGACACGGCACTCCAGACAGAACTGAGTCAGAAAATGGGACTCATTTCTGAAAGAATCACATAGATAATTGGGCCAAAGAACATGGCATTGAGTGGATGTACCACGTTCCCTATCATGCACCAGCCTCTGGGAAAGTCGAATGATGCAATGGGCTGCTGAAAACCACACTCAAAGCAATGGGTGGTGGAACTTTCAAACACTGGGACACACACTTAGCAAAAGCCACCTGGTTAGTCAACACCAGAGGATCTGCCAACCGAGCTGGCCCTGCCCAATCAAAACTTTTACGTACTGTGGAAGGGCACAAAGTCCCTGTAGTGCACATTAAGAATTTGCTTGGGAAAACAGTCTGGGCTATTCCTGCCTCAGGTAAAGGTAAGCCCATTCGTGGGATTACTTTTGCTCAAGGACCTGGATGTACCTGGTGGGTGATGCAGAAAGATGGAGAAGTTCGATGTGTACCTCAGGGGGACTTGATTTTAGGTGAAACTAGCCAATGAATTGCATACCATCATTATTATAGTTGTTGTGTGTCACACTAACAGTTCTATATTAAGTATTTTTCCAGGTTAACAAGGTGTGAACCCTGATTGGACCAGAATTAGTGCTTAATGACTTCTTTGGGATATATATATATATATATGTGTGTGTGTGTGTGTGTGTGTATATATATATATATATATATATATATTTATTTTTGTTTTTTTTTTTAAAAAGGT
The DNA here is from genome assembly GCA_907165065.1 of Caprimulgus europaeus. The sequence continues at coordinate 9,946,037 of OU015537.1, forward strand.
AGTAGTAATTAATCAAAATCCATTAGGACATATGAAAACCTGAGCATGACATAAATGGTATGGAATAAGGGGTGGATTGTCCTGGTTTTTACCTGAAATAGAGCTGGGTTTCTTTTTCAGTAGCTAGAATTGTGCTGCGTTTTGCTTCCAGCCTGGGACTCGCTGTGAGAGAGACACTGATAACATACCAGTGTTTGCATTTTTGTCCCTGGAAGTGAAGGACTTTGTGTTCTGTTAGTCCACAAGCACAAGATTTAAGGGGGGAGAAGACTATTTAAATTAATAAACTTAATTGACAGTTAGATATGCCAAGGGGGTATTCCATATCATATCACGTCATGCCCAGTATATTAGTGAGGGGCTCTTCCTCTCTTGCTCTCTCTGGCTTTCGCTCGGGCTCTTGTTCTTCTGGAACTGCGGTTTCAGTTCAGGATTGTCGCTCCTCTGGGATCGTTATCTGGGAACAGGCCGGGCTCGGTCAGGAAGGGGGTGAGCTATAACATTGGGTGTCATTCACTTACATATTTTCTTACTGTTATCATTATCACTACTATTTTAATATTAGTATTATTTTAAGTTTTCTTTCTATTATTAAACTGTTTGTATCTCAACCTACAAGCCTCCTTATCCTTGCCCCCCCAATCCTCTCCCCTATCCCCTGGGGGTGGGGGAGAAGTGGGTGAACAGCTGTGTTGGCTGCTAGACAAGGGCTAGCCAAGTGAAACTGTCATATGTATTTATAAACATTAATGAGGTCACCCCTCAGTCTCCTCTTCTCCAAGCTAAAGAGACCCAGCTCCTGTCGGAGATCGACGGAAGAAATGCCCATCCGATGATGTTCAGCAAGTCTCCATTTATTAGTCTTTTTAGCACACATTTATAACACAGTTAATGAAATTCTTACCTAATGCAAAAGCTCATCTCCTAATTGGTTAGTGATTAAAAGCTACTCACACCCCAGTTTCCCACAGCACACTTATCTTATAGGTACAGCTTCAAGGCCTCACTCCGCTCCCACTTCGTTCCCACCGATAAAAGCATTCCTTTCTTATTAACTATTTCTACTACATCCTGACTCTATTCTAAGAACACAGATATCCAGATATCCTGTTTTTACCCATATTTTTAACTAGCTAGATTTTCTCATGACCCCTGTTTTGTAGCCAATTTTCAATAAAGCTGTCCACATTTCCCCCGTTTTCTTTTTGTATGAGGAGATTGGCCTGTGTTCTAAAAACTGTTTTTGTAACCAAATTTTGCAAGCAACCGATCAAACAGGGTAGCAGAAGTAGTATCAACAGAAATATGCCACCAATGCCAATTAAATACAGCACTATGGTTTTCAGCCACGGCCCCAATCCAAGTGAAGAAAGCCAGGCATCAAGGGGGTTGGTGACCACCTTGATGTCACGAGTATGATCCTTAAGCCACTGTAGTTGTTTGTGAACTGATTCTGAGTTAGAAGAGAGATTAAAATAACACATGCCTTCAAAATCATTGCAACCGTGACGCTGGGCCAATAGCAGAAAATCATTCACTGCTCTATTTTGTAGAATTTGGTGCCTCAGGCTATCCACGTCCTGGGCTAATTCAGTCAAGATCTGTGTGGTAACATTAGACTGTTTGACCATCCAACATGCCAATTTACCAATTGTTGTAAGGGCATGGGCCGTGCCCACTCCCGGGACTAGTGAGGCAAAAAATCGAGCTGCTGGTCCCCACAGCTCTGCCTGGTCATTACAGTCAGGGGAGAGGTCAGTAATAGAACGCTTTGGTCGAGCTGCTTTGTTAAAAAGGAATCGTGAGACCACAGAAGCATTTGGTGCAAAAAAGGCTAATCGGCCCAGGTAACAGGGGCCGCCATAGGCATGTCTCGGGACACCATGCCAAGCTCGCTCTCCACATATCAAATACACATTTTTAGGTAATGCTTTGGCACTGTCGTTTGTCCAAATTCTGATCTGACCAGATCCCCATCCATATCTTGTACTGGCATCCTTGGTATCGTTACCACACATATATTGGCCGTTCCAAAAAGGATAGCGTTTAGGGGTGAGCCAAACAGGAGTATCGTCTACATGATAGCTGTAAAATCCCAATGACACACATCCAGACTCATTCAGAGAGCTATTTAGCCGTCTACTTCCCAATAGGTTGATTTCTTGGGGATCCCCTGGTAATGACACATTAAGACCAGCCAACAGCATTGCTGTACAGGCACTGGTGTTCATAGCCGTGTTACAATTTGCCGTGGTCATATTTTTAAAGTCAGTTTCATTGTACCCAGGAATTCCAATTAAGCATGTTTGAAAAGGATCTGTCACAGAGGCAAGTGCCAGACAAAATGAGGTCGTCTGGGTTTTACGTGCCCAAGTGACCCATAAATTTGTTCGGGGATCAATAGTGTGGAGGCCATAAATGATACTACAAAGGGTAAACAGAAATATTACTTCAGTTGCCCACATTTCACTCTTTTTCTCCGACGACGTCTAGGTTTCTTTAATCGAACAGCCTGTTCCCGATCTAGGTTAAGACTTTGAAACCTCATGATACAGCTATCTAATGGGACTACTGGGTCCCCTGGAAAGGGTCCTATAATTGAATGCGGTGCTAAAGGTACTCTCTGTCTACATCTAACAGCAATAATGCGTGATTGACTTTGCACTCTAAGCCTATTGATTATATTGTTAACTACCCAGTGATAATACCCAAATAATTTTTGTTCTTTACTTTCATATAATCTTAATGCTTCAAACAGATTTAGCCCAGTCTGGTGCCGTAACTCTCCTTGCCAGCTGCTGAGGTTGTGGGAAAAATTACAATTATTACACCAAAGCCGCCACAGCCATGACTGCTCTATCCAAAAGGTCTGATTACATCCCCCACAAAATAAAGCAACCCATGCAGCACACTGGCAACGAGTACAGTCAAGGCAGCACTCTCCAGCTGGGCCTTTTATATAAAACCCAGATATAGTATCAAGGATATGGATAATGTCCAATAACGTATAGCAGTGCTGTAATTGCTTGTCAACGATCGAGGAATAGTCTCTCAATTCCAACAGCAATGGTTTGAGGATCAGTAGCGCCTTCTTCTCGATCCTCTCTTTCTCTGTGACCGAAATCTGAATCTGGAACATTAAGGGCAGGTTTAGTCCATTTTGCAGGTATCCATGCAGGACCTGTAGGGGTAGAAACACAAAGATATCCTCTTCCCCAAAATATTACTTTAGCAGGGCGTTGCCAGATGCCAGTTTTAGGATCTCTATATCGCACCCAGACAGATGTATGAGACTGGGTGTCCTGTGGGACACTATAGTGTATGACAGCTGGCGGGTCCCTTGCGTCCCCAAACACACATAGATAATTCAGTACAAATAAGGTTTTCAATAGTCTAGATTGAAGATCTGTTATCTCTGTAAAATATGTTAGATATCATTTCAATGTATTATGGGCCCATTCTACAACAGCTTGTCCTGTTGGAGAGTGGGGAATCCCTGTTGTATGTGTAATTCCCCATGTATCAAGAAATTTATTTATTCTGCGGCCAATATAGGCCGGACCATTATCTGTCTTAATCTGCTTTGGTACTCCCATTACAGCAAAACAACTACTTGGATGTCTTTAGACATGCAATGCTTTCTCTCTTACCTGTGCTGTCGCCCATATATATTTACTGTAGGTGTCTACTGTTACATGTACATATTTTAACCGTCCAAAGGCAGAGACATGTGTTACATCCATCTGCCAGAGTTCATTTGATTTTAGTCCCCGTGGGTTCACCCCCAGTCCCAGACCTTGACCCCCATTGTGATGACTACAGATAGGGCAGGCTCTAACTATGGCTGTTGCTTCAGCTAATGATATCCCAAACTCTCGATGTAAACCTCTTGCATTTTGATGGAACATTGAATGAGCCTCTGTAGCTAATCTATGTCCTGCCATAGGGGTAAATGTGTTAAGTGTAACCAATTTATCTGCTCTTTCATTGCCTTCTCCTAGGCCTATGTCCCATTTATGACTTCTAATATGAATGACAGCATACGCATATTCCCTCAACTTAGTTGCTTTTCGTAACTGTGAGAGAAGTTCAAATAACCTCTTATTTTGTACTTCCTTAATAAATGCATCCTCTATACGTTCCACTACTCCCACAACATACAAAGAATCTGTCACAACGTTCAGAGGGCCTGTTAAGTTCATCATGGCCCACACTACTGCTGCCAGTTCCATGGTTTGCAACGTATCCACTTCCCCTGCCTTTAATAGTTTATGTTTCCACCTTCCTTCTTCTTGCCATGCTATTGTGGCAGTCCTTGACTTTCTCCCAGCGTCCGTATATGCCGTTACTGCATCCACAATAGGTGTCATTTCCCTTTTTGGTCGTGACATCCAGTTCCATTTCCCTATCCATTGTAACAAAGGTGACTTAAAATCATTAGTCTCTACCGCACAACTTATCCCCAACAGGGCTTCTTGTAAATCTTCACTGTTTTGCAAATACCATTGTAAAGATTCCTTTCTTTTCATGGGCATGCGTATCACTGCCGGTTCCCGGCCTTGCACCTGTAATGTCCGTTCACGACCACGTTTAATCAAGTCCGCTAAAACTTCTACCTGCTGTAACAACGTTTTAGACTGCTGCAAAGTAGGTGATATCCATTCTAACACACCCAGCTCCCCCGTTTTCTTTTTACACTGTGTGAGAGCCCCTAATAAATGTCTGGCACCGAGCCATATGGTGAGATCAATAGGCTGGGCGGGATCAATACGATGTACATATCCCGCCAGTACTCGGTCCATAATTTGCTGGAGAATCTTCTCTTGATGCTGGGTGACCTGTACAGGCAAGGTAGGATCGGTACCCTTTAAAAGTGGACGAAGTTCATCTAATAGTTCATTTGGTATACCAACAACGGGCCTCAGCCATTGTAAATCACCAAGTAATTTCTGAGCGTCATTGAGAGTCTTTAGATGTGGCTGTAGTTGAAGTTTTTGAGGAGTTACAAGTTGCTGTGTTAATGTCCAGCCAAGATACTTCCATGGGGCAGAGCGTTGAACTTTCTCTGGAGCAATAATTAAATTAGAGCATCTCAAAGTTACTCGTATCTCATCAATCTGTTTATCAGTAAATGGGGTAGGCTGTGCAAATAGAATATCGTCCATATAGTGATATATGATGACAGTTGTTCACTGTTCACGAAGAGGTTGAAGTGCAGCATTTACATAAAGTTGACACAAGGTGGGGCTGTTGCGCATGCCTTGCGGGAGTACTGTCCACTCAAACCGCTGATCTGGCCCCTCCCTATTTAGGGAAGGCAAGGTAAATGCAAACCGTTTACAATCCTGAGGGTGAAGTCCGATTGTAAAGAAACAGTCCTTTAAATCAATAATTAATAAGGGCCATCCAGATGGTATCATTGCCGGATTGGGTAATCCTGGCTGCAGTGCCCCCATTGGTTCCATCTGTTTATTAACCTGCCTTAAATCATGTAGAAGACGAAACTTTCCGGATTTCTTCTTTATAACAAAGATTGGAGTGTTCCACAGACTGACAGATAATTTTAAGTGTCCCTGCTGTAATTGCTCCTTCACTAATTGATGGGCATGCCATAAACTTTCCCATTTTAAAGGCCATTGCTTAACCCATACTGGTGTATCCATGGTCCAAGTGATGGGAATTGGGAAAGTCCAAGCAATGGCTAAAAGGCCAAAGGGTGCTCATTTGTTAAAACAACTCCCAGCTGAGTAAGAATGTCCCGTCCAATAAGACACTGTACTGCAGGTGGCAACTGCACGATGGAAAAAACAGCTATACGTTCGCAGAGAAGGCAGAGTTACTGAATGCCTTCTTTTCCTCTGTCTACTCTGCCGGAAGCTGTCCTGAGGAGCTCTGTACCCTGGAGACCCCAGAGGGAGTCAGGACAATGGAGGAGTTTGCCTCAGTTGATGAGGACTGGGTCAGGGACCAATTAAGCAATCTGGACATCCATAAATCTATGGGTCCAGATGGGATGCACCCACGGGTGTTGAAGGAGCTGGCTGAAGTCATTGCTAGACCACTCTCCATCATCTTTGCTAAGTTGTGGGGAATGGGAGAGGTGCCTGAGGACTGGAGGAAGGCAAATGTCACTCCAGTCTTCAAAAAGGGCAAAAAGGAGGACCCGGGTAATTACAGGCCAGTCAGACACACCTCCATCCCTGGAAGGTGATGGAACGACTTATCCTTGGTGCCATCTCTAGGCATATCAAGGATAAGAGGGTCATTAGGGGCAGTCAGCACGGCTTCACCAAGGGAAAGTCGTGCTAGATCAACCTTCTAGACTTTTATGAAAACACAACCAGGTGGCTGGATGATGGTAGAGCAGTGGATGTGGTCTATCTTGATTTCAGCAAAGCATTTGACACGGTCTCTCACAGCATCCTCGCTGACAAATTGAGGAAGTGTGGATTAGATGAGCAGGTAGTGAGATGGACTATTAACTGGCTGGTAGGAAGAAGCAAGAGAGTGGTGGTCAATGGGGCAGAGTCTAGTTGGAGACCTGTGTCTAGTGGAGTCCCTCAAGGGTCAGTACTGGGTCCAGTACTATTCAATATATTCATCAATGACCTGGATGAGGGAATTGAATGCACTGTCAGCAAGTTTGCTGATGATACAAAGCTGGGAGGAGTGGCTGACACAGCAGAGGGCTGTGCTGCCATCCAGAGAGACCTGGACAGGCTGGAGACCTGGGCAGGGAAAGACTTGATGAAATATAATAAGGGCAAGTGTAGGGTGTTGCACCTGGGCAGGAACAACCCCAGGTTCCGGTATAGGTTGGGAAATGATCTACTAGAGAGCAGTGTAGGGGAAAGGGATCTGGGAGTCCTGGTGGACAGCAGGATGACCATGAGCCAGCACTGTGCCCTTGTGGCCAGGAAGGCCAATGGCATCCTGGGGTGCATTAGAAGGGGTGTGGTTAGTAGGTCAAGAGAGGTTCTTCTTCCCCTCTACTCTGCCCTGGTGAGGCCACATCTGGAATATTGTGTCCAGTTCTGGGCCCCACAGTTCAAGAAGGACAGGGAGCTGCTTGAGAGAGTCCAGCGAAGAGCCACTAAAATGATTAAGGGAGTGGAGCATCTCCCTGATGAGGGAAGGCTGAGGGAGCTGGGCCTCTTTAGCTTGGAGAAGAGGAGGCTGAGGGGGGACCTTATTAATGTTTATAAATATTTGAAGGGTGAGTGTGAGGAGGATGGAGCCAGGCTCTTCACAGTGATGTCCAATGATAGGACAAGGGGCAATGGGTGTAAGCTGGAACACAGGAGTTTCCGCTTAAATTTGAGAAAGAACTTCTTTACGGTGAGGGTGCCAGAGCACTGGAACAGGCTGCCCAGGGAGGTTGTGGAGTCTCCTTCTCTGGAGACATTCAAGACCCGCCTGGATGCCTTCCTGTGTGAACTCATCTAGGTGTTCCTTCTCCGGCAGGGGGATTGGACTAGATGATCTTTCGAGGTCCCTTCCAATCCCTAGCATTCTGTGATTCTGTGATTAATTATTCTTGAGATAGTCTGGCTATTTTATTTTTATTGCTTGGCCTCCTAAGTGTTTTTTGGGTGTTGTTTGTGATCAGGTATTTAGGTATGTCATACATATTTAGATATGTCACCCCGGGAATTACCTCTGCAGTAGACACGGTGGTCACTAAAACCCCTGCAACCAGTGATGCAGGTACTGAAACCCTTGCAACAGATACTGTGGCAACTCCAAGAACCATAACAAGAACTGTAGCTATTTAGACCCTGAAAACAGGTATTCCAGCTATATGGACTCCAGTTACAAGGTCTGTAGCTATTCAGACTCCAAGAACGGGTACTGCAGCTACACAAACCCTGGCAGCAAGAAATGTAGCTATTCAAACACAGCCAACCAATCCTCCAACTTCTACTGCAGCTACTCAAAATCCCATAACACTTACTGCAGCTACTCAGACCCAGGCAACAGACCCCCCCAAATCACGCTGTGGATACTCAATTCCCAATGACAAATACTGCATCTACTCAAACCCTGGTGGAGAGTCTTGTTGCTCCAATCTTCACAACTGCAGCTACTCAGACCTTGATGAAAAGCATATCAACTACCCAAACCTTGGTGGAAAGTGATGAATCTGAGCTAGAGGACCAACCAGTGCCAGTAATAATTGCCCCTATACAGAAAAAAAGTATAAAAAGAAAACAATTTACTCTGTAGCAGATGAAGACAAACCAGGTGTATTATGAGAACAGGAGGAAGATGTCGCGACGGCGTGAAAACCCGGACGCTCAATATGCAAAAAATCATCAGGCTTCCGTTTATTGATTACATTTATGCTTCTTATATACAGCAGTTAATTAAGCTTATGCATATTCTCAAAGACCCACACTGATTGGCTCATTAATTTTCCTTAGAACTTTCTCTTTGTTATAACAGGTGGTGTTGCTCAGTTCAGCTTCAAGGACGTCAACAGAATACTCCTTACTTTGCGGTTACCAGCTCCCAGCTACTCCCTTCTTTTTTCCCAGCTTAGTTAAGGTTGTTTTGTCTGAAGTTCTCAAGAGAAAGTAAGCATCTTGGAGACTTCACTTATGTCAAGGGCTTAATGCTGCGGCCTAAGCCATTTCAATACCCTCACTGCTTTCTGCTAAAAGCCTGATTGTACAATATCTCTTAGTGATCTACAACAGGAAGAGATAGATCCTGAGGTAATCACCCAATCTTTATTGCTGAGTGAGCTGTGAGATACATGAAAAGATTACAGCTGTCATGTAGGCGAGAGGATTATTACTTGGTTGCTCTGATGCTGGGGTAATGGAGCCAGTAGCCTGGAACTGGAGGGCAGGGAAGCCAGACAACTGAGATCCCTTGCCAGAGAAGGCGGAATTGATAAAGCGATTGGAAAAAAACTCACAGCCTCTGGAGATGTCTTCTGTCAGGCGTGAGGGAAATGTATCCCATCGAGAATGATAATGCACTGCAACCAGGGGTAGGAAAATGGACTGCCATGAAAAAAGGTATCCAGCTTTTGAGGGAACTGGCTGTGTGAGAACTGATTTATGATGATCCAGACAATGTGCAGTTACCTGCAGATCCAGATAAAGTCCGATGCATGGTACCCATGTGGCAGAAGCTCATACAGAGCACGCCCATCTCATATGCGAACTATTTAGCAGTACTGGAATGGAAGGATGAAGAAGGACCAACAGTAGATGAACAGGTGTGATAGTTTCACTGGTCTAGCCCTTGGCCAGCAGCCAACACAGCCATTCACCCACTTCCCACCCCCAGAGGAATTGGAGGGGCAAGGATAAGGAGGCTTGTAGGTTGAGATAAGAACAGTTTAATAATAGAAATAAAAGAAAATTTAAAAATCACCTAATATAATAATAGTAGTGATAATGATAACAATAATAAAATATACAAATGAGTGATACACAGTGCAATTGCTCACCACCCGCCAACTAAGCCCGGCCTGTTCCCAGATAATGATCCCGGAGGAGCAAAAATCCTGAACCGAAACCACAATCCCGGAAGAGCAAGAGCTCGAGTGAAAGCCAGAGAGAATCACTCCCCTCTCCAGTCATCCCTGGTTAATATACTAAACATGACAGGATATGATATGGAATATTTCATTGGCACATCCAAATGCCAGTTTTCGGTTTTGCTATTCACTGCGCTTCTCCCTCCCAGTCCTAATGCAGCTGTGAACCAGCCAAACATGGTGGCCTTGAGCTCCAGCAGCAACTAATAACATTAGTACTTTTATCAACATTCTTCTCATAACAAGTCTTACACTGAAACTAAAACACAGCTATTCTAACTACTGAGAAGAAAATTAACTCTATTCTAGCAAAACCAGGACAACTGACTATCCGACTCCAGCAATATGAGGAAAGCCTCTCTCCCTCCCTTGTTTCAGTTGTGGAGAAACTGACTGAAAAAGTGTCCCAACTATGCTCTCTACCCGTACAGACCAATGTCTCAGCCACTAGAAATGAGTGTCCTCTTGTGCAAAGGAGATGGTATACACCAAGGGGGACATTGTAGTTTTTACTTGTGTGACCATGGAGAAGACATGAGGAAATGGGATGGGAAACCTACCCTGGTCCTAGAAAGATGAGTAAATGAGTTGCAAGGGAAATCAAATACAACTAGAGAACCTTTCAGAAGAATTGCTCCGATTTCCAGAAACTCGTTCCTCAAACAGAATGGAAAGGTCAAATTTACACCCAATCCTACGAGAAGAACTTTTAATTCATATTCACAAGAAATGATTGACCATGATGAGACTGAGGCCCACAGATATCACACTAACCCATTCATCAGTGATGAATATGATACCCCAAATTAGAGGGGCCCTGCCTCCAGCCAGGCGGTGGAAAGGGATAACCGAGTTTACTGGACTGTGTGGATTCGGTGGCCTGGCACATCTGACCTCCAGGAGTATAAAGCTCTAGTGGACACTGGTGCCCAGTGCACCCTGATGCCATTGGACTTTAAAGGGCCAGAATCCATTTATATGTCTGGAGCGATGGGGGGGTCTCAACAGTTGACTGTACTTGACGCTGAAATAAGCCTAACTGGGAGGAATTGGCAAAAGCCAAAATCCATATAAATGGATTCTGGCCCTTTAAAGTCTGATGTGAAAGGTGGAAGATAAATCAAGACTGATCAAGGATAACATTGGAATTTGCAGTGTGTTCTCAAACAAGCTTCACAGGACAAGAGTTGATGAATGTGTGAGAAGGTCAGGCTGGAAAACCGCTTGAGGGAGTGTGTGTACCAAGATGTGACTAAAAACAGCCACAAGTGTGGGTGACTGTAATTTGGAATGTGCATTCTCCAGAAAGCCACAACACCTAAGAAGGCTTGTGCTTCCTTTTTGTTAGTTAGTGCAGACATAGCATGACTGGAGCCAGAGGGTCAGTCACCTCAAGGGTGTACACAACTACAGGAGGTTCTCTTGCACCTCCTTGGGGATACCTGGATGCTCTACTTCCTTCTCCTCTCTCACAGCTCATATGATTGGAACACTGTCATGGATGGGTATGTCCTCTTTAGGAAAGACAGGCTGGGAAGATGGGGTGGTGGGGTTACCCTTTATGTGAAAGAACAACTAGAATGTATCCAGCTCCACCTAGAGATGGATGATGAACTAGTGGAAAGCTTATGGGTGAGAATTAAGGGGCGGGCTAACACAGGTGACACTGTGTGGGTGTTTACTATAGGCCACCTGATCAGGATGAGGAGGTAGATGAGGCCTTCTACAGGCAGCTGAGAGTAGCCTCAAGATTGCAGGCCCTGGTCCTCATGGGGGACTTCAATCACCCTGATATTTGTTGGAAAAGCAACTCTGCCAGGCACACGCAGTCTAAGAGGTTCCTACAATGCGTAGAGGATAACTCCCTGACACAGGTGGTGGAAGAGCCAATGAGGAGAGGTGTGGTTCTGGACCTTGTTCTTACTAACAAGGAAGGCCTGGTTGGGGATGTGAAGGTTGGGGGTAGCCTGGGTTGCAGTGACCATGAGATGGTGGAGTTCAAGATCTTGTGTGGAAGATGCAAGCCAATAAGTAGGGTTGCAACCCTGGACTTTAGGAGAGCCAACTTTGACCTCTTCAAGGACCTACTTGGGGGTATCCTGTGGACTAGAGTGTTGGAAGGTAATGGGGCCCAAGAGAGTTGGTTAACATTCAAGTACCACTTCCTCCAAGCCCAAGACTGGTGCATCCCTAAGAGAAAGAAATCAGGGCAAGAAGAGGATCCAGGCAACTACAGGCCAGTCAGCCTCACCTCCATCCCTGGAAAGGTGATGGAACAGCTCATTCTTGATACCATCTCTAAACAGTTGGAAGAAAAGAAGGTTATCAGGAGTAGTCAACATGGATTCGCTAAGGGGAAATCATGCTTGACCAGTCTGGTAGCCTTCTATGATGTCATCACCAGCTGGGTAGATGAGGGGAGAGCAGTGGATGTTGTCTACCTTAATTTCAACAAGGCTTTTGATACTGTCCCCCACAACATCCTTGTAGCAAAGCTTAGAAGGTATGGGATTGATGAGTGGACAGTGAGGTAGATTGAGAACTGGCTGACTGGCAGAGCTCAGAAGGTTGTGATCAGTGGCACAGAATCTAGTTGGAGGCCTGTAACTAGTGGCGTTCCCCAGGTGTCAGTGCTGGGTCCGGTCTCGTTTAACATCTTCATCAATGACCTGGATGTAGGGATAGAGTCCATCCTCAGCAAGTTTGCTGATAATACGAAGCTGGGAGGAGTGGCTGACACACCAGAAGGCTGTGCTGCCATTCAGTGAGACCTGGACACACTGGAGAGTTGGGTGGAAAGGAACCTGATGAGGTTCAACAAGAGCAAGTGTAGAGTCCTTCACCTAGGGAGGAATAACTGCATGCATCAGTACAGGTTAGGGGCTGACCTGCTGGAAAGGAGCTCTGTGGAAAAGGACCTGGGTGTCCTGGTGGACGGCAGACTGGCCATGAGCCAGCAATGTGCCCTTGTGGCCAGGAAGGCCAACAGTATCCTGGGGTGCATTAAAAAGAGCGTGGCCAGCGGGTCGAGGGAGGTTCTCCTCCCCCTCTACTCTGCCCTGGTGAGGCCACATCTGGAATACTGTGTCCAGTTCTGGGCTCCCCAGTTCAAGAGGGACAGGGATCTTCTGGAGAGAGTCCAGCCACAAAGATGATGAGGGGCCTGGAGCATCTCCTGTATGAGGAGAGGCTGAGAGAGCTGGGACTCTTCAGCCTGGAGAAGAGAGGATTGAGAGGGGACCTTATCAATATCTATAAATATATGAAATGTGGGGGGCAAATGGATAGGACTGGGCTTTTTTTGGTGGTGACTGGTGACAGGACAAGGGGCAATGGGCAAAAACTGGAACACCAAAAGTTCCATTCAAACTTAAAAATAAATTGTTGTTCAATTGATGTTCAGAACCCGCCTGGACACTTTCCTGTGTAACCTGGTGTAGGGAACCTGTTTTGGCAAGGGGGGTTGGACTAGATGATCTCCTGAGGTCCCTTCCAGCCCCTGTGATTCTGTGGAAGTCAAATGATGCAATGGACTGCTAAAAACTACACTCAAAGCAATGGGTGGTAGAACTTTCAAACACTGGGATACACACTTAGCAAAAGCCACCTGGTTAGTCAACACCAGAGGATCTGCCAATCAAGCCGGCCCTGTGCAATCAAGACTTTTACATACTGTGGAAGGAGATAAAGCCCCTGTGGTTCCCATTAAAAGTATGCTGGGGAAAAGAGTCTGGGTTATTCCTACCTCGGGTAAAGGTAAACCCATTTGTGGGATTGGTTTTGCTCAAGGATCTGGATGTACCTGGTGGGTGATGCAGAAAGATGGAGAAGTTCAGTGTGTACCTCAGGGAGACTTGATTTTAGGCGAAAATAGCCAATGAATTGCATATCATCATTATAATTGCTCTGCATCATACTAACTGTTTTATTCTAAGTATTTTCCCAGGTTAACGATGTATGAATCCTGACAGAACCAGAACTGGTGCTCAGTGACTTCTTCGAGATCAATATCAGCAACCCTGGGCAGGGACTCTACCGAATACACTAACCATGATCCTTGGATACAACATACAACATCGACTATACACCACTCTCCTACTGTACCTGATGACACAATGATAGGACCTGATTTGACCAATGATAGGGCAAGGGGTAATGGGTGCAAGCTGGAACACAGGAGGTTCCACTTAAATTTGAGAAAGAACTTCTTTACAGTGAGGGTAACAGAGCACTGGAACAGGCTGCCCAGGGAGGTTGTGGAGTCTCCTTCTCTGGAGACATTCAAGACCCACCTGGATGCCTTCCTGTGTGAACTCATCTAGGTGTTCCTGCTCCGGCAGGGGGATTGGACTAGATGATCTTTTGAGGTCCCTTCCAATCCCTAATATTCTGTGATTCTGTGATTCTGTGACACCAATTCCATTAACTGTGCAAAGTCCACATCATGTTTCTGCCTCAAAAGACTATTACAGCAGATGGAACCCAAAGTTATGGACTAAATGAACTCAGTACATATTTTGGGGGGACAACCCATGAATTGAGGGTATGATATTTGTATATATATATATATGTGTGTGTGTGTGTCTTTGTGCATATATGTATATATATTTCAAAAATAGTAGTAGTAATTAATCTAAATCTATTAAGAAGTATGAAAACCTGAGCATGACGTAAATGTTATGGAATAAGGGGTGGATATTGTGCTGGTTTTTAGCTGGAACAGAGCTGGGTTTCTTTTTAGTAGCTAGAATAGTGCTGCGTTTTGCTTTCAGCCTAGGATTTGTTATGAGAGAAACACTGAGAACATACCAGTGTTTTCATTTTTGTCGCTGGAAGTGAAGTAATATTTAAATTAATAAGCTAAAATGGTTTTTGGATATGCCAATGGGATATTCCATATCATATCACGTCATATCCAGTATATTAGTGAGGGTCTGTGCTGGGTTTGTGTGTGTGGGGCTGTTTTTGGTAGTGGGGGAAGGGGAAGCTTCACAAAAGCTCCTCTGGCTCCAAGGCATACCCACTTCCAGCCCAGGCTGGGACAATGAGCACTAGAGAAACGCCTCTGCGAATCCATATTTGTGAGGGGAAGGACTGTCTTGAAAAGAAGAAGGTGGAGAGAACCTGCAGGAGAGGCCATTGATCTGAACAAAAGACAACCAATGGCCAAAATAAAGAGAGAGTTTCATTGCCAGGAGGAAGGAGGAGGAGGGGGAGGACAGAGAACCTCAGACACCGAGTTCAACTGCATGGAGTAGGAGAAAGTAAATGAGGTCCCCTGCAGCCCATGGAAGTTCATCAGCAGAACAGATACCTATGTATAAGCTATGGAGGACTCCATGCTGGAGCAGAAAAGCTGAGCCTGAGGGCAAGTGTGACTGAATTGAGATCCCGAGAGATGATCGCTGCCAGAGTGGGGGTGGACCCCCAGAGCCGGGGGGGTGAGGAGGTGTGGAGGTGTGGTGGACCGGAGGCTCGTCTGCAGCCTGTGGATGTCCCCATGCTGGAGCCGGGAGCTGTGCCTGAAGAGGTCCGTGACTCCATGGGAAGCTCACTTTGGAACATCTTTTTCCTGGACTATCATGCCAGGAAGAAGGGCAATGGTGAACTGACTGCAACCCCTATTCCCTGTCCCCTGTGCCACTCTGAGAGGAAGGTAGAGAAATCAGGAGCAAAGTAATTTGAGCCCGGGAAGAAGGAAGGGGTGGGGGAAGATGTTGTAAAATGTGGTTGTTATGTCTCACTGTGCTACTCAGATGAATGGCAACAAATTAAATTGATTTTCCTTCCCCAAGTTCAGTCTGTTTTTCTTGTGACCATAACTGGTGAGGGAGCTGTCCTTGCCCTTTATCCTAATCCAATGGCCCCTTTGTTGTGATTCCCTTCCCATCTCGCCAGGTGGGGCGAGTGAATGCAGGACTGCATGGTCTACCTGTGGTTAAACCACCACAGGGTCTCTTCCTCTTTTGGCACTCTCTGACTTTCTCTCGGGCTCGGGATTGTGGTTTCGGTTAGGGATTGTCGCTCCTCCAGGATCGTTATCTGGGAACAGGCCGGGCTCGGTCAGGAAGGGGGTGAGCTATAACATTGGGTGTCATTCACTTGCATATTTTGTTACTGTTATCATTATCACTACTATTTTAATATTAGTATTATTTTAAGTTTTCTGTCTATTATTAAACTGTTCTTATCTCAACCTACAAGCCTCCTTATCCTTGCCCCCCATTCCTCTCCCCTATCCCCTGGGGTGAACGGCTGTGTTGGCTGCTAACCAAGGGCTAGACCACTGAAACTATCACACTTGTCATGTAGGAATCCACACAGCAGCTTTCCACCTCTGATGTTTTCCCACAATATGACAGGATCCATCAGTAAACAGGGCATATTGCTTTTCATTTTCTGTTAATTTATTGTACAGAGGGGCTCCTTCAGCATGAGTCACCTCCTCTGGTGATACTCCCAAGTTCCGGCCCTCTGGCCAGTTTGTGATCACTTCTGGAATTCCTGGGTGGTTGGGGTTTCCCATTTGAGCCTGTTGCATTATCAGTGCGATCCACTTGCTCCATGTAGCATCTGTTGCATGATGTGTAGAGGGGACCCTCCCTTTGAATATCCAGTCCAGTACAGGCAATCGAGGTGCCAAAAGGAGCTGTGCTTCAGTACCAACAACTTTTGAAGCAGCTTGAATCTCTTCATATGCTGATAATATTTCACTTTCAGTTGGAGCACAGGCTTTAGATCCTCTGTAACTCTGACTCCAAAACCCTAGAGGTTGACCTCGAATCTCTTCAGGTGCTTTCTTCCAGAGGCTCCAGGTGGGGCCATGGTCCCTGGCTGCAGTATAAAGCATGTTTTTCACATCTTGTCCTGTCTGGACTGACCCAAGTGTTCAAAGGCTTGCTGCTGCTCAGGGCCCCATTCTTCTTCCAGATCACTCGATAGAGAGGGCTTACAATGAGACTATAACCTATAATAGGCATTCTCCAAAAATCCAAGACACCCAATAAAGTTTGTGTTTCTTTTCTGTTAGTTGGTGGAGACATAGCTGTTATTTTATTGATCACATCCATTGGAATATGACGACACTCATCTTGTCATTTTATTCCTAAAAACTGGATCTCCTGTGCAGGTCCTTTGAGCTTGCTTTGTTTTATGGCAAAACCATCTTTCAAAAGAATCTGGATTAGTCTTCTCCCCTTCTCAAACATTTCCTCAGGTGTGATGCCCCACACAATGATGTCATCAATACACTGCAGGTGTTCAGGAGCTTAACCTTGTTCCAGTGCAGTCTGTATCAATCCATGACAAATGGTAGGACTGTTTCTATCCCTTGGGCAGCCGATTCCAGGTCTGCTGGATATCCTCCACATGAAAGCAAACTGTGGCCTGCACTTTGCTGCCAAAGCAATTGTGAAAAACGTGTTAGCGATATCAGTTGTTGCATACTATTTGGTTGCCTTTGATTCTAGTTCATATTGGAGAGCTAGCATGTCTGGCACAGCAGCACTCAGTGGTGGCCTGGCTTCATTCAGGCCTCGATAGTCCACTGTTAGCCTCTACTCTCTGTTAGTTTTTTGCACTGATGTCCTGGTTTCAGCTGGGATAGAGTTAATTTTCTTCTTAGTAGCTAGAATAGCGCTGTGATTTGGATTCAGTATGGGATTTGGTACGAGAAGAATGTTGCTAATATACTGATGGTTTTAGTTGTTGCTATGAAATCAAGGACTTTTCAACTTCTCGTGTTTTGCTAATGTGGGACTATCTAGAAGGACTTGCACAAGATGGATAGGAGCATAGCAAGAGTAACAGACCTAAATTGGCCAATGGGATATTCTATATCATATAACATCATGTTTAAGTATATAAATGAGGATTAGCCAGAAAGCTGGGCTCTTGCTCTTCTCGGATCACAGTTTTGGGATCTCTCTTCTCCTCTGGGTTTGCTAGCCGGGAACAAGCTGGGCCTTGGTCAGTGGATGATGAGCAATTGCATAGTGTATCATTAATTTGTATATTACTATTATTATTATTAGTAGTAGTAGTAGTAGTATTTAATTTTATTTCAATTATTAAATTGCTTTTATCTCAATCTTACTCCTTACTCCTACTCCTACCCCTCCAATTCTCTCCTCATTCCATGGGGTAGAGGGGAGGATGAGTGAGCGGCTGTATGGTTTTTAGAGGCCTGCTAGGTTAAACCATGGCAACTGGCCATATGGGACTATTAAAGGGTGAGTGAGTCTTGCTGATCACTCCTTGGCTCTCCAATCACCAAAGCAGCTTTATGGACGGGAACCAGGGAGTCTCAGTTGGTGCGATATTGTAGCCAGTACACTGTCATGGTAGCAATTGGCAACTGCTGTTCAACTTGCAGCAACCCCACCACACAAGGATCATCTGAGAGACCAGGCAAGCTAGACAGCTGTTTAATCTTCTCTGTATTCAAGGCAGCTATATCAAAAGCCCACTGGTATCCTTTTGGGTCCTTGAAGTACTCTCTCCTGAGTCAGTCTGTGCCAAGCATGCACAGAGCCTCCAGACCAGTCACAATAGGATGTTTTTGCCATTCATTCCCAGTTAGGCTTATCTCAGCCTCCACCACAGACAGTTCCTGGGATCCTCCTGTCACTCCAGAAATACAGATGGGTTCTATCCCTTTGTAATCTGGTGGTATTAGAGTACAATGTGCATCAGTGTCCACTAGAGTGTTATACTTCCATGGGGCTGATGTGCCAGACCATCAAATCCACAGTCCAGTAAACTCAGTTGTCCCTTTCCTCCACCTGGGCAGAGGCAGGGCCCCTTTATTCCTGGTCAGAGTATTGATTACTTGATTTTTGTAACTGCAAGACAGAAGTCCCTTCATCAGAGTCAAAAGTACGATCGGCCCTTCTACTCTGCCCAACAGACACTGGAGCAGTCATTTTCCTGGATGGATGCTTTTTGGCTGTTGTTTTTCCTTTCAGTTCCTGTACCCGAGCTTCTAGTCTCCAGGTAGGTTCACCATCCCACTTCCTCATGTCCTCCCCCTGGTTATGCAGATAGAACCACAGGGTGGCACGTGGTGTGCCCCACTGGTACCCTTTCCCTTGAGCAGAAAAAGGCTGACTGTTAATAGCTGAGAGATTGGTCAATATGAGTGAGGAAGACATATTCTTTTTTTAATTGCTGGTACAATTGTTGGGACAATTTCTCCACAGCCAAGACACAGGCCCATAGTGAGGAAGTGAAATTATCTTCATATTCTCAGAGTTGGCTGGTCAATCCATACACAGTTGGTGCCTTCGTGTCTGTCCAGCTCATTATTGCCAGGGTGGTGGTGTATGATGTCAGTGTACTGCGTACAAACTTTTGCCACATGGACTGCCTGCACCAGATTTCATCCAGGTCTTTGGATACTTTGCCACCCATAACCACACTGCCTCAGGGCCTTAACCTTTGAAAAAGCCAAAACAATATTCCTAAAAAGTACTAACAGGAATATTTTGGTTACCCAAGGATATTCAAGATACTGAATAGTTATTGTAATGAAGGAGAAAACATCACAGAAGAAGGTGGTGAAGGTGCCATTCTGTATTTCCTCCACAAAAAACTTCTTGGAGGAAAAAGTGTAATTGTTAATTGTCTCCATGAGATGGTTGAACTACAGTAATGGTATCAGTATAGAGCCCAAATACCAGATTAAGCTCGACACCAGTGCTTTAATAATAAATCTCCCAGACAAAACACCAGTAAGCGCTAAAGAGCACAACAAA
Source organism: Caprimulgus europaeus (assembly GCA_907165065.1). The sequence continues at coordinate 9,965,345 of OU015537.1, forward strand.
CTGCAAAAGCCAAAACCAGTCTTTAATACATACAGCAAAAAAGGGAGCATGGCACAGGTCAGATAAACTAATGTCTAGAACAGATAAGTCAATATTGCAACCAGCAGCTGTTAACAGATATAATTATAAATTCCTTCTAATATTCTCTGGTTAAATCAGTTGTTATCTCAAACCCTTCAAGACCCACACTGGGCACCAAAAAGGACTGTTGTGGTTTAATCCCTTCCAGCAACTAAGCACTACACAGCTGCTCACTCACTCTCCCACCCAGTAGAATGGGGAGGAGAGATGGAAGGGTAAAAGTGAGGAAACTCATGGGTTGAGATAAAGATAGTTTAATAATTAAAATTCAATCCATTAATAAATAAAAATTGTAAGAAAAAAACCCCAAACAACAAAGAGACAGGAAAATAAAACCCAAGAAAAACAAGCGATGCAAAAGAAAACAGTTGCTCACCACTAATTGATGGATGCTCAGCCAGCCCCTGAGCAACGGTAGCCCCTGCCAACCTCCACCCACCAGTTTTATTGTTGAGCACAACTTCATATGGTATGGAATATCCCTTTGGTCAGTTGGGGTCAGCTGTCCCAGCTGTGTCCCCTCCCAACTTCTTGTGCACCCCCATTGACAGGGTAGTGTGAGAAGCAGAAAAGGCCTTGACATTGTGCAGCAATAACTAAAACATCAGTGTGTTATCATCAACACTATTTTCAGCATAAATCCAAAACATAGTCCCATACCAGCTACTATGAAGAAATTTACCTCTATCCCAGTACAAAGGGATAGATCCTCATATGACTGGATCTCATTGCAGAGAGTAATATGCTACAGGCCTCAGTTGCCCTCACAATTCTTGTGTCAGTACCCTAGAGGCAGTTCCTTCTCTTTCATGTATGTATAAGGTAAAAGGTTTATCATCATTTGGAAGGTCAAGTGTGGGGGTCATCAACAAGGCTCCTGTAAGTTTTTCAAGAAAGACAGTCATCTGGTCTACATTCCATTGTAAGGGTTCGGTTTGATCCTGATACTAATTCTCCAAAAGCAGCAATCCTATAGCTCCTAAAAAGGCTTGCATGTGTTTTTTAGTTTGTGGCCCAGGTATAGTTTGGATTGCTTGGATGTGATCCAGAGATAAAAGTTTAGTACCTTCTTCTAACATATATATTCCAAATATTTCACTTTTTGAGACCCCTTCTGGAGTACCGCATCTACCTCTGGAGTCCTCAGTAAAAGAAAGACATGGACCTGTTGGAGCGGGTCCAGAGGAGGGCCACAAAAATGATCAGAGGGATGGAACACCTCTTCTATGAAGAGAGGCTGAGAAAGTTGAAGTTCTTCAGCCTGGAGAAGAGAAGGCTCCAGGGAGACCTTATTGTAGCCTTTCAATACTTGAATGGGGCCTATAAGAAAGATGGGGACAGAGTTTTTAGCAGGGCCTTTAGCTATAGGACAAGAGATGGTTTTAAGATAAAAGAGGGTAGATTTAGACTAGATGTAAGGAAGAAATTTTTTACAGTGAGGGTGGTGAAACACTGGAACAGGTTGCCTAGAGAGGTGCTAGATGCCCCATCCCTAGAAACATTCAAGTTCAGTTTGGACGGAGCTCTGAGCAACCTGATCTGGTTGAAAATGTCACTCCTTACCGCAGGGAGGGTGGACTAGATGACCTTTAAAGATCCCTTCCAACTCAAACCATTCTGTGATTCTATGATTCTGTGGTTTACAGGAGAAACATTGTCACCTTAATCAGTCAATAGCACTAGAGCATTGATTTGCATGTATAGGAGTCGGGACTAGCTATAAGTAAATCATCAGCATATTGTATCAGTGCAGATTGCCCTGGAAGTTTTACATCCTGTAAATCTTTGACCAATATCTAAGAAGAAAAATAAAATAGTCACTTATCTTGCAAAACCCTAAGGTAATTTGGTCCAAGTAAGTTGCCCTGACATCCAAGTAAATGTAAAATTATATTTGGAATCTGAGTGAATGAGTATGCTAAAAAATGCTGTGCGTAAATCAATTACAGTATAAAATTTAGCATTTTGGGGGATTAAGGTGATAATAGTTGATGGATCAGGCACTATTGGGTAGGGTATTTTTACCCACTCTTTGGTGGCTCTTAGATCCTGTATGCGTTGGTAGACAGGTTTTCCGTCCAGACCTGGTTTAGGTTTTTTAATAGGTAGAATGGAGGTATTGCATCATGATTGGCATTCTTTTAATATTTCTTTGCATAAAAAGCTTTGGATTAAGGGTGATATTCCTTCAATGGCTTCATGAGATAATGCATGTTGCTTGAGTGAAGGTGGGGGACCCTCTTTAGTTCATTTTTGCATATTTTAGGAGCCCTATTCCAGTGGGATCCCACCCTCAAACACGGGGCAGGAGTTTTTGCAGTTCTTTTGGTAGAGTGAAGCCTCTAGGGGTTTCCTACAATGTGGCAGCTAACTTAGATAAAATGTTGACAGGTATATCTGGAGCCACATGCTCTGAGGGAAATAGTTTAAGTTTGCCTGCAATTTACAGAGTAAATCTTTGCCTAATAAATTTGTTGGGCTGTTTTCAAGTAGTATAAAAGAATGTGTAATTGATAAGGGCCCTATCTGGAGGGACATCTCTTGTAACAAGAGTATGTGTTGGGGGTTTCCTTCAATTCCCATGATATATTTTTGTCCCACTGTGTTAATGTTTTGTGGTCATTTGTTTTAGAGATGAATGTGTAGCACTTGTATTTACTAGGTAAAAGTAACCTCCCCTCCACCTTAGGGGTCAGTTGGAGCTCTTTTTTGTGAGTTTACAGTATTTAAAATCATGTAGGTGTTACTCATGGTTGCTGCATAATAGGTTCCCAGTAATTGTCATTCTCGAATGAAATTTTGGGTATAATTATATCTTTCTGCAGGGACAGAAGGAATGAATACAAGAGTCACAGTCGAACTGGGCATAGTTTGTGTTGTCGGAGAAAAATGGGGGTTTATAGGTGCAATTTTTTTCCAGTGTCCTAGTTGCAACCATTAAATCATTAGGGTTGAAAGGAATGTGAACAGTATCTCATATCAGATGTCTGGGAACATGACCGAGTCCTCAAAATTGGAGGAAAATCAAGGAGGTTTAGTTTGCAAAAATTCCTTGTTTGCTGGACCTTAACAGTAGAGTGGAGGGGGACATTTCTTTTGCCAGGCGTAATCATTCTAAATTATTCCAGATACATCAATAATCCATCTGTCCCAGGGACTGGTCGTCTAATTGTAGATGCAGCAATCGCTGTCTATCTTCATCCAGACTGCCCATATTGGACCACTGCTGGTCTGCAGTTCCAACAGAGGTCATTGCAGGACAGTCTGGAAAAACTGTAATGTCCATTTTCTCGAGAGGCCATGAATCCCACCTACTTTTGGCCAATCTTTTAGAACTTCTTCTCAGGTTGACCCTTTCACTATACTAAGTCCTCCTCTCATCATTAATGCACCTCTTTTAGTGACCAAAAAGTATTCTTCCACTTGCTAACCCCCATATTTAAGTTCCCAGGTGATCTCACTTTCTTGCCAGCAGCTAGACGTTGAATCACAGGGGAGTGTAGCAACATGGTGAAACAGGCGAATCAGCAGTGCCTCATCTGGGGTGCTGTCCTGGGTTTGGTTAGGATAGAGTTAATTATTCTCAGGGAACTGGGAGAGGGGTGGCAGGGGCAGCTGGCCTGGGCGGCCAGGGCAGGTGTTCCATACCACCTGACAGTATTCCATACCACTGACATCATGCTCATTTTTTAAACAGGGAAGTTCCAGGAAGAGTGGGCTGCTGGGTACCGTAGTTTGTGAGCCAGTCCCATGGTGAGCTCTTTCGTTCCATTCCGTGTATCACTTTTTTTACGTTGCATATTCTTTCATTAGCACTGTTGTTGTTGTTGTTTAATGTTGTTTCTCCCTTACTATTCCAGTAAACTGCTCGTGTCTCAAACCATGAGCCCCGTTCGTTTATATTTTCTCCTCCCCATACCACCGGAGGGTGGGGGGTGGGGTGGGCAGTGACCCTTTCTTTTGGCGCCCAACATGGGGCAAAAGGGTTGAGATAACAGCAGACCTGACCAGAGCGTGTTAAAGCAATCTTTTATATATATACACATTTAATACAGTAGTTAAATAGTCCTTGGTCACAAAGCTGTTTCATTTGATCACCTGGCTGTGCTATGTAAAGCCTTATGTGCAGAATATATTCCCTCTGGTGCTGTTTATCAAGGCTGGGAGAGGGCTCAGGGTTATGATTTTGCTGTACTGTGTGGTGTCTGCTTATGATATGGTCACATCACTGGCCACGTGGTTGTGTGCCTCTTTGTTGACAGAGGGGGATGATTTCCACGGAGAGGACATGAGGAGGTGGGATGGAAAACCTACCTTGATCCTAGGGGCACGAGTGTATTGGGGAATGGCTCGGAGAGCAAGGACATGGATTCGCAGAATAGTTGTACAAGCAGAGTCTGGTCTAACACTCAGCAGGCCGCAGTGGAAAAGTACTGAATACTGACACTGCGACTTTATCTCAATCTGGTAAACAACCTTGAGAAAGTAAGTGTGTGAAAAATGTAGAGAATGCTTTACCGTTAAACCGCAAGTAGGAGGACCATGTAAATGTAACATTTAGAGCTTAAGCCAATTAGCAAAGGACTAGTAGGAATAATTATCGTAGCCTGTATAAATATGACTTAATGAGAGCAATAAAGGAAACTCTGCCTTATCACTCACATTGAGTCGGCTCGCATAGTTTCCTCCGTCGCTTGCACAGGTGCAGGAGTTGCAGGGAAAAACAATCACAGAAGGGGATCCTTCCAGGAAATATGCCTCTCCAGTCTCCAGTGGGCAGCTCTCCAGACAGAGTGAGAGGGCTGATCTCATTTCTGATCCACTTGAAGGGACTTCTGACTCATATTTACAAGAAGTGAGTGACAAATACCATGATCAGAATTAGAGGTGCCCTGCCTTCAGCCAGGTGGAGGAAAGGGATAACCAGATTTATTGGACTGTGTGGATTCAATGGCCTGGCACATCAGACCCACAAGAATATAAGGCCCTAGTGGACACTGGTGCACAATGTACCCTAATGCCATCAAGCCATAGTGGTGTAGAGCCCATCAGTATTTCTGGAGTAACAGGGGGATCCCAGCAACTGACTGTATTGGAAGCTAAAGTGAGTCTGACTGGGAACGAGTGGCAAAAGCACCTCATTGTGACTGGTCCAGAGGCCCCTTGCATCCTTGGCATCCTTACCTCAAGAGGGGGTATTTCAAGAGGGGGTATTTCAAGAATCCCAAAGGGTACTGGTGGGATTTTGGTGTAGCAGTTTTGGAGACAGAGGAAATTAAACAGCTGTCTGCTCTGTCTGGTCTCTCAGAGGATCCTTCTGCTGTGGAATTGCTGAGGGTCGAAGAACAGGAGATGCCGATCGCTACCGCAACAGTGCACCGGTGGCAATATCGCACCAACCGAGACTCTTTGGTTCCCATTCATAAGCTGATTCACCAACCGGAGAGCCAAGGAGTGACTGATAAGACTCCCTCACCATTCAACAGTCCCATATGGCCTGTCCGGAAGTCTAATGGAGAGTGGAGACTGACAGTGGACTATCGGGGCCTGAATGAAGTCACGCCGCCACTGAGTGCTGCCGTGCCAGATATGCTCGAACTTCAATATGAACTGGAGTCCAAGGCAGCCAAGTGGTACGCCACCATAGACATTGCTAATGCATTTTTCTCCACTCCTTTGGCAGCAGAGTGCAGGCCACAGTTTGCTTTCACCTGGAGGGGTGTCCAGTACACCTGGAATCGGCTGCCCCAGGGGTGGAAACACAGCCCCACTGCCAAGAGGGATTCACCCATGGACTCCACACACAATTCAATGTGAATTCTACTGGAGACCTTTATTATTGGTTACATGATCGCTTATATACTCTTAAGCTGCTAACACACACACACATAAACAACTCTTCATTGGCTAAAAGCTACTGTTCACACGCCTGGTTACAATACTTGATTGGATAAATCCACCTGTTCATGAAGCATTCTTTTTACTTCTGATTGATTATATAAGAATTTTCTCATCTTGTTTCTTGCATTCTTTCTTGTGAATCTTATTCTATTCTATTTTTTCACTCAAAGTCAGGAATTAATTGCTCAAGGCTGAAGCCACCTGCAGCTTCAGCTCTTAAAGGGCCAACAATTCCCCCTTTTTGTTTTTGTACCACGAAGGCGTTGTTCACCATCTTTTGCAGGGCCCTTTGCAGACACGATAGCAAACAAGGCACCAAAATTATGAACAGCATCTCAAATCCTGACTTTAATAGTGAAGAGATCCATCCTTGTAAAAACCATTCGCTTAACCAATCATCACTATTTAACGTCAACTGTTTGACATTTTCCTTTAACCTTTTAATGGCCATATGAATTGATTCTGAGTGGTCTGATAGATTCATACAGCACATGCCTTCAAATTCCTCACAACCATGTCCCTTGTGCTAACAATAAAAAATCAATTGCTGCTCTATTCTGCAATGTTGCATGTCTAATGCTATCAGTGTCTACTAACATCTATGTGAGAATTTCTGATGTGAGAGTTGTTTATTTAGCCATCCAACAACCTAGCTTTTTCACATCTCCTAATGCTTTTCCTGCTGCAACGTTAGGGGAAATCAATGCAGCAGTGTCCCAAAACTGTATCTGATCATTACAATTTTCATCAAAATAAGAAATGCTTCTCTTGTGTCAGGTGTTGTGGTTCTATAAGATATGTTTAAATGTGAGATTATAAAAACAGATCTAAAATCTAGCATAACATTTTTATAGTGCTTAAAATTGTTATTTGGCCATGTCTGATTATATAGCTGCTGAATTTGTGTTTCGTTAAATGTGATAATTCTATCAATACTTACATATCCTAAAAAGCTTTCAAAGTTATACAAAGGCACTCCTATAAGACAGGTTCTAAAAGGATCCCTGGGTGTATCCAGTGAAAGACACAGCGATTCTTGCTTGTCTTCCAACCAGGGGCGTATCCACTTCGCCGGAACCCACCATGTTTCAGAACCTGTAACGACACACGCACAGCCCCTACCCCAAGTTATCAGTTCTCTGGGACCCTCCCATTGTCCAGTGACACCATTTTTTACCCATACTGTGGCTTGGCCTCTTTTTATATTGTCCGGTCCTCCTGATAGGCCTTTGCCATGTGCCACCATTGGAGGGTGCAGTTCCACTCGGGGCAATCTTAGGTAATTTAATACATACAATGCTTTGCTAAGTCTTTCATGAGGTGTTAAGCCCGATTCCCCTTTCTTTTGTTTTTGCAACAGTTGTTTTAATGTTTGATGAGTACATTCAACCAAAGCTTGCCCTGTGGGCAAGTGCGGTGTACCAGTACTGTGTTGAATGCCCCACAAGGCTAAAAAATGGCTTGTAGTTTTGGCTATGTGTCCAGGTCCATTGCCTGTTTTTATTTCGTGGGGAACACCAAGCTCCACAAATGCTGCACGTAAATGACATAGCACGTGCTTACTAGATTCTCCTGTTTGTGCTGTGGCCCATGTAGCGTGAGACCAGGTATCGATAGAAACATGCACATATTTAAATTTACCAAATTCAGGGATGTGTGTTATGTCCATTTGCCACAGTTCTAGGGGTCCAAGACCACCACCCCCCACTCCCCTGCGGCTTCAACCACCACAGGCCATGCCCGTGGCCCAGGTTTTACCAAGAGACAGTACATCTAGGAGACTCAGCTCCACTTATGCTTCGTCATGGGAACCTCTGCGCCTCCCTCAAATGAGTTCAACCTCCACTCCAGACCCTCTAAAATTTTGGAAAAAGTTTAAAGAACAGGCAGCTGCTGAAGAGGACTCACGCAGCAGGAGCGTTGTGTGGGATAGCTACCATCTGATACCCCCTCAAGCAAAGCGTTTTTTATCACTCCTTGTCATCTCATGGCCGGATGCCCATCATCATCATTCCTCGTCCCCCTGGTTGTTTCTTTGGGATTTGCGATTCAAATCAGGTCAGTGTAAAGGAGTTTCCTGCTGTTGTTCTAACTCTTCAACCTTACAAATGAGTTGTGCCCACTCCGGACGATTCTCAGGTTTAGAGTGTGGCAGTGGCTGTGGAAAATCAGGGAGTGCAGGATAGACTGCAACATGGGAAGAGTCTTTGGGCTTAGGAACCCTGGGATCAAGAAATTTCTGAGAAGATTTCCCTGCCTTGGGCAGATTGACTTCCATTTTTTCGGGCAGCGGTGGTGGGCGAGCATGCGGCGCAGAGGAGGGGAGGGCAGCCGGGCTGGAGGTTGCTGTTGCGCAGTTCGTGGAGTGCCGGAGGAGATTAGAGTTAGGGGGCTGCTCTGAGCTCGCGTTAAAGTTCAGGGCTGTAAATGCGCCTTTCACCACCTCTCTTTCGGCTTTTATGGCTTTTAAAGTGTCTGAAATAAATCACCAAGCTGTTGCAAAGTCTCTTGTGTCTTTTTCTCCACAGTTAATTGAATCCCATAAAACTTTTCCTATCTCTTCCCAGATTTCCACTTGAAAGGCTGTGGCTGAGTTTGCAGAGAATCTCTTGTCTCGACACCAAATTAACGGTTTGATGTCGTTTCTACAACTATGGACTCTTGGTAAGACCACTTTATGAACTCACTTGGAATGGAGAAGCTGAGCGGGCTTTCCACAACTTAAAACAAGAACTCATACAGGCCCCAGCCTTAGGGTTACCAGACCCCACGAAACCTTTCTGGCTGTTCTCCCAGGAGAAGCAGGGCATTGCACTGAGAATTTTAGCTCAAAACCTAGGCCCAGATCAGACAGCCGTAGCATACTTCCCTAAACATTTGGATGAAGTGAGTAGAGGATGGCCTAGCTGCCTGAGAGCAACGGCTGCAGTAATACTTAACATCCAAGAGGCTCACAAATTTACAATGGGCCAAAAGATGACATTGTTAGTGTCTCATACGGTGTCCACTGTACTGGAAACAAAAGGGGGGGGCGTTGGCTATCCCCACAGAGATTCCTCAAATACAAGGCCATTATGGTGAAGCAGGACGATGTCCAGATAATAGTGACTAACACTGTCAGCCCAGCATCTTTCCTTAGTGGAATTACAGGAGAACCGGTGACCCATGACTGCCAGTCAACCAGACCAGAAGGAACAACCACTGGAGGATGCTGAGGACACGTGGTATACAGATGGCAGCAGTTTCGTCAAGAATGGTCAGTGCAAAGCAGGGTACGCGGTGACTACTACAGACAAGGTAATAGAGTTCGGGGCCCTTGCCTCAAACACTTCGGCACAAAAGGTGAAAATAATCAAGCTTGCCAAATTAAAAATTAACATTTGGACAGACTCTAAACATGCTTTTGGAATGGTTCATGCCATGGAGCAGTTTGGAGAGAAAGAGGACTTTTATCCACCCAAGGGAAGCACATAAAACACGCAAAGGAAATACTTAAACTACTGAAAGCAGTGCAACTGCCAGAGAAGGTGGCAATTATGCACAGCAAAGCTCACCAAAAGGGAACTACTGCACAAGAAATAGGTAATTCCATGGCAGATTTGAAAGCAAAAAGTGGCTGAAAAAGGTACGGCAGAGATACAGTCTTTGGTTCCAGATGGTAAAATAAAAACTGATTATGCATCTAAATATGCAAAGGAGGATTTAAAATTAATTAAGGATCTAAATGGAAAAGAGAGTGAAAATGGATGGGTTACCACACCACAAGGGAAAATAGTGCCTAGCACATTATTCTGGGTCATAAGAATGGCCAGGAGCATGGAAAGATTCACTGAAGAGTTGAAGCCCTATACAAACACCTGAGCAAATGCATTGTTGCCCATAATTTGTTCAAAATAACCCTCAAGTAACCCGAAAGATTAAAGTAGAACAAATAGGAAAGGGCAATTTCCCAGGGCAATGGTGGCAAATTAATTTTTCAGACCTTCCAAGGGAAGGGGTTTTGGTTTTTTTTTTTGCTGCTGGCATTAACTGACACCTTTTCAGAATGGCCAGAAGCATTTCCTTGCCAAACAAACAAGGCTAGAGAAGTGACTTAGGCTTTGTTACATGAAATTATACCAAGATAAACTAAAATTTTACATCACGTAGCCCAGGACAATATCTCCTGGGGTTTTCATGAGTTGTGGGATAAACTAACTTCTTGGTTGCCAAATTTAATATGGCTCAAGCAACTGCTTGTAGAAATTCTAAAAGTTATCTTGTTTTGTGTACTTTCTGTAATAATGAAGTGTGCCTTTTACTGCTGTTTTAACACAGGTAACTCATATAGCGACTGGAAGAAAAATCATCTTAGACAAGAATTAGAATCTAATAGATATTTTAGAGAATTAGAAAGTAAAAGAATTTACTAGTTTAAAGAGAAAGGGGGGAATGATAGTGGGCATTTGGTATTTTTCAGTTTGTCTCTTTAAATTTTAAGCATTAGCATTTCTAGCTTCTTAGTTTACTTAGACAAGGACTGACCTTCTGGACAATTTATCACGAAGCTCAACTTGCCAGGGGTAGGCCTGGACAGTTTATCATGGAACTCCAACTCCCCACTTGCCAGGGATGGGCCTTGTGGGTGATTTATCACGGAGCTCCAACCAATTTAAAACTGGTGAGCAAAGATAACTAGGAAGAGGCCCGGGCTCAGATCCAAGAAGAAAGTGCGCATGTGCAAAATCAAGAGGTTAACTACAGGTGACGATGAGGAGGGTGGGGTAACTATAGGTTGCGATGAAGATTTCCCTCTAAGACCCTCAACGACCACCACCACAAAGCTCTGCGCAGGCACGAAGGGGAGGAGACCTAATTTCAATACGAAGCGGGGAAAGGTCATTCATATGTATAGGCGTTTTGCATTTGCTCATGAATATGTATAGGAATATACCTTAAATATAGAGAACTGACTGCCTTAAGGCGCGCACGTTTGTGGTGGAGCGATCCCCCGTGCGCCCAGCGCTGAATAAACATACCTACTTTACAACTTTACAGGTTGTGGAGTCTCCTTCCGCACATCATCTGTCATGACGATACAGCTTTACTTCACAGTGCCACCCACTGCGACCCAGCTCCGGACCAGCCAGTGCTGTCTCCAGCCGGGGCCTCCTCTCCTAGTCCGACCCCTTTAGTTTTGGAGTCAGGGATACAGAGGATCAGAGGCCTGATATACTCCAACTGAAAAAGAGATATTGGCAGCGTATGAGGGAGTTCGAGCTGCTTCTGAGGTGCTTGGTACTGAGACACAGCTCCTCTTAGCACCCTGACTGCCAATGCTGGGCTGGATGTTCAAAGGGAGGGCCTCCAGTACACACCATGCAACTAATGCTACGTGGAGTAAGTGGGTTACACTTATCACACAAAGGGATTGAATAGGAAGCCCCAGTAGTCCAGGAATTTTGGAAGTGATCACAAACTGGCCAGAGGGCAAAGATTTCGGAATGCTGCTGAAAGAGGAGGTGACACCTGCTGAGGAGGCTCCCCAGTATAATGAACTATCAGATGATGAGAAACGATATGCCCTGTTCACTGATGGGTCCTGTCATATTGTAGGGAAACATCAAAGGTGGAAAGCTGCTGTGTGGAGCCCTACACGACATGTTGCAGAAGCTGGTGAAGGAAAAGTTGAATCAAGCCAGTTTGCAGAGGTAAAAGCCAATCAACTGGCTCTAGATATTGCTGAGCGATAAAAGTGACCAGTGCTCTATCTCTGTACTGACTCATGGATGGTGGCAAATGCCCTGTGGGGGTGGTTACAGCAGTGGAAGCAGAGCAATTGGCAGCACAGAGGCAAACTGAATTATGGCAAGACATTGCTGCTCGTCTAGAAAAGCTGATTGTAAAGGTACGTCACATAGACGCTCATGTGTGCAAAGAGTCAAGCGACTGAAGACCATGAAAACAACCAACAGGTGGACCAGGCTGCCAAGATCAAAGTGTCTCAAGTAGACCTGGACTGGCAACAGAAGGGTGAAAATTTTTTAGCCCGCTGGGCCCATGATGCCTCAGGCCATCAAGGAAGAGATGCGACATATAGGTGGGCTTGTGATCGAGGGGTGGACTTAACTATGGGCATTATTGCACAGGTTATTCATTAATGCGAGACGTGCCACAATCAAGTAAGCCAAGTGGTTAAAACATCTCTGGCATGGAGGACGATGGTTAAAATATAAATATGGAGAGGCCTGGCAGATTGACTATATTACTCTCCCACAAACCTGCAGTGGTAAGCACTACGTGCTTGTAATGGTGGGGGCAACCACTGGATGGTTGGAGGCATATGCTGTGCCCCATGCCACCACCTGGAACACTCTTCTAGGTCTTGAAAAACAAGTCCTATGGCGACATGGCACTCCAGAGAGAATTGAGTCTGACAACAGGACTTATTTCTGAAACAGCCTCATAAACACCTGGGCTAAAGAGCATGCCATTGAGTGGGTGTACCACATTCCCTATCATGCACCAGCCTCTGGGAAAGTTGAAGGGCACAATTGCTGAAAACTACACTAAGAGCAATGGGTGGTGGGACATTCAAACACTGGGATACACATTTATCAGAGGCTACCTGGCTGGTTAACACTAGGGGATCCACCAGTTGAGCTGGTCCCACCCAATCAAAACTTCCACATACTATAAAAGGGGACAAAGTCCCTGTAGTTCACATGAAGAACGTTAGGGAAGATGGTCTGGGTTAGTCCTGCCACAGGCAAAGGCAAACCCATTTGTGGGATTGGATTTGCCCAAGGACCTGGGTACACTTGGTGGGTAATGCAGAAGGATGGGGAAGTCCGATGTGTACCTCAAGGAGATTTGACTCTGGGTGAGAATAGTCAATAATTTGAACTGTATATGTATTGTGTGTCATCACTGCTGTGGTTGCTATATGCCATGTCAAAGGGTTTACAGTATGAATTGCCCCAAAATGGATGAAGAAATGGACTTTGGTGAAAACCGAGCAAGGTGCAGCAGTGATGAAACCAGAGCTGGCTCCAGCAATCGGTGTCATTAAGATTGACATCTTTGACCTACAGACGGTGAGCAGGGGCTGTACCTGATTCACCAGCACATCATCTGCAGTCAGCTCTCCAAGATACACCAGCCACAAACTCTAGATACAGCATGCAGCAATCCAACACCACACACACCAGGTTTTTTTTTTCTCACTCTGAGAGACTGTTATGACAGATGGAGCCCAAAGTCATGGGTTAAATGAACTCAGTGGGCATTATAGAGTGATGGCCCATAGACTAAGGGAATTATATCTGTGTGTGTCGGAGACGACGGAAGACAAGCACATCCGATGATGATCAACAAGTCTCAAATTTATTAGTCCATCAATCAAGCATTTATAACACAGTTAATGAGGTTCATACATATTACAAAAGTCTAACTCCTTATTGGTTGCTAATTAAAAGCTCTAGTTCTCTTACTATGCTTATCTTGCAATCTTTAGCCAGGAAACATCTGTTTGCTTAGTTCACTACATGCAAAGATATATTTGCTTCTTGCAGACAAAAGACATTTTACTCTTGCTGACGGTTAGTTTCAATGTTAGTACTACATCCTGATTCTATTCCAGGAGCACAGACGTCTTGTTCTTGCTCATATTTTAACTAGCTGAATGTTCTCATGACCCTTGTCTTGTAGCCAAGTCTCAATAATGTTATCCACATGTGTGTCTATGTGTGTATAGATATCGATATAGCTCTACAACAAGACAAGAGAGTGGTAGGAATTGATTGGGAAGTGTAGGATCTGAGCATGATGTAGATGGTATAGAACAGGGGTCCTCAAACTTTTTAAACAGGGGGCCGGTTCACTGTCCCTCAGACACTGTCGGGGGCCGGACTATAGTTTGGAAAAAAATGAACGAATTCCTATGCACACTGCACATATTTTACTTGTAGTAGTGCACAAAAACCAGGAAAAAATGCAATATTTAAAATGAAGAACAATTGTAATCAACAAAAACAAATAATATTTCAATGTGAACTATGGGCCTGCTTTTGGCTAATGAGATGGTCAATGTTAGGTTCCATATTTGTCACTGCTAGTCGTAGCAAGTGATGCAAGTGTTCATCAGTTAGTCTGTATCTGATTGGAGATTTCAGATGTTTCATTCGGGAAAAAGTCTGCTCACAGACATAGGTGCTGCCAAAGACGGTTGCAATTTTGAGTGCATGGTTCCTGAGATTATGATATGTCTCTGAGGGGAGAGATGCATAGAAATTAGTAAGGCTGCTTGATTTGAATGCATCTTTCAGAGAGTCACAAGTCTGTAGTTCGGCCAATTCCATTTGGTAAATCAGATCAAGAGTTTCAATGTCAACAGAAAATGGGTTCTGGAAAAGCTGTATGTCCTGTTCGTGGAGATGAAGCTCTTTAAATCTAATTTGAAACTCCTTTTGCAACATTTCTAGTACATCCATACATGTTTTGTTTGGGAATGCAACTGCTGGTTTTTCTGCAGACAAGTTTTGAGTTGTGGGGAGATGGCAGAAGTTTTCCTCCTTTACTTGGTTAATGAGCAGGTCTAATTTGACTTGAAATGCTTTCACATGTGAATACATATCACAGATGAGCTTCCCCTTTCCTTGAAGTTGGACATGGAAATTGTTGAGTAGCTCTGTAACATCTGTCAGAAACGCAAGGTGCCATTTCCATTCTGCATCTTTGAGCTCTGGTACTTCTTTGTTTTTAAAAAGCATAAAATCATAAACCTGTGGAAGTAAGTCATAAAATCATTTCAAAACTCTCCCTCGACTCAGCCAATGGACTTCTGTGTGGTACAGAATATCTTCATAGGCAACATTTAGCTCAGACAGAAATTCCTGAAACTGTCTGTGGTTTTGTGCATGAGCTCTAATGAAGTTAACACAAGAAACCACAATTTTCATGACAGAGTCCAACTTCAGTGATTTACAACACAGTGCTTGTTGGTGGATGATGCAGTGTATGGCTATTGGATGTGAATGGTTGCGTTTGTCCATCTCTTTGTTAATGCGTGCAACCACTCCTTTCATGGACCCCACCATGCTAGGAGCACCATCAGTTGTCACACTGAATAGTTTACCCCAGTCCAGCTCCAAATCATTCATAATTTGGCAAACTTTCTCATAGATATCCTCTCCTGTAGTTGTTCCTTTGATGCTTTTCAGTGCAGCAAGCTCCTCTGTGACTTCGAAAGAGTCATTTGTCCCACGAATGAAAATTAGAAGTTGTGCAGAATCACGAACATCATTGCTTTCGTTGAGTGCCAATGAGAAATAGCAAAGTTTTTTGAGGAGTTTTGCAACTGCAGATTCAAATTTTCCCTCATTTCTTCAATCCTTCGTGCAATTATAGGTCCTGAAAGACTCACTGTACTAAATAAATCCGCCTTCTCTGGACACATCTCTTTGGCAACAGAAAGAAGGCATTCTTTAACAAGTTCTCCCTCTATGAATGCTCTGCCAGTGCACGCTATGAGCTTGGCAACTTGATAGCTTGCTCGAAGTGATGATATATTGAGCTGCTTTTGCTTCATAAAAGTATTCTGCAGAGTTGTCAATCCGTGTTTCAGTCTTAAAATTTTATCTTTTCTCACTTGTCCGACCAAAGAATCATATTTATCTTTATGTTGAGTTTCATAGTGTCAACGCAAAATGTATTCCTTGAACACAGACACTGAATTCTGGCATATCAGACAAAAGGCTCTTTCTTTGTACTCCGTGAAAAAATAATCAGAAGTCCACTTTTCTTGGAATACCCTGCACCCGGAGTCAATTTTTCTTTCCCAGTGGTGCTGGCTTGCTTGTCCTGCCTGGGAGCTGGAGGGAGGGAGGGAGGGAGAGATGGGGGAGTCGCCCACCTCGCTGATGCCTCAGCCTGGCCGCGCAGTCTGGAAAGGGTGGCCAGAGGGGACTGAAGGAACTTTGCCATGCCGGGGCTCTGGCGATTCGCCCGAGTTGGTTGGACCTCTCAGTCCAGAGGCTGCCAACTCCAACTGAGCTTGCCTGGCAGAGGAGATGCCCGCGCCTCTCGCCCGCCGCAGGGGGGCAGGTCGAGGCGCTGGTTCCAGCCCAGTCCCGGCAGGTGCTTGGGGGCTGCGGAGGCCGGTGCTCTGATTAAGTGGCAGGAAGTCACTTGCAGCTGCTTAGTTTCCCCCCCCAACCGGGCGGGGCGGCGGGGAGTTCTGTAAATACCGGCGGGCCGGATTGAGGACCCTGGGGGGCCGTATCTGGCCCGCAGGCTGTAGTTTGAGGACCCCTGGTACAGAATAAGGGGTGGAT
This sequence comes from Caprimulgus europaeus, assembly GCA_907165065.1. Next base: position 9,981,640 of record OU015537.1, read on the forward strand.
AATGTCCTGGGTTTGATTAGGATAGAGTTAATTGTTCTCAGGGAACTGGGAGGGGGGTGGCCAGGGCAGGTATTCCATACCACTTGACATCATGCTCAGTATTTAAACAGGGAAGTTCTGGGAGGAGGGGGCTGCTGGGTACTGTAGTTTGTGAACCAGTCAGGTGGTGAACCGTTTCGTTCCATTCATCACTTTTCTTTTTAAAGTTGTATATTCTTTCATTAGTACTGTTGTTTCGTTAGTAAACTGCTCATGTCTTAACCTGTGAGCTCCATTCGTTTATATTTTCTCTTCCCCTTACCACTGGAGGGTGGGGGGTGGGGCGTGGGGCAGGCAATGACCCTTCCTGGTTAAACCACGTCACCAGGACAGACAGTTAAATGATTCCTGTTGTGTCCATATACCGAATGTCACAGAAAATTTGAATTAACAATTGACTAAAATTAAACATGTAGCTCAAAATACTAGAGAACTGAGCGCAGGATTATAAAAATCATAGTTAAATAAAATTCTTCATGGATTAAGATTTTCTCTGACAATATGGCTAACCAGCCTTTTGCAAAACCTTATTTTAATTATAATCATTATAATAATTTTGTGCACAGCAATTGGTTGTATTAGATGTATGATTTTAAAGAATATGTAAAAAAAGTCCCTGAAACGAAGTATCATAGATTCTTTTAAAGGGAGAGAATGTTATGGTAGAATTTTAAATTTTAGACTTAGAATAAAATCATATGTAAAATTGGTAGTCAAGAGAAAATTGTTGAAGCTGCTAAATAATCTCTGTTAAGTCCCAGGCCTGTTCTACTCATTAACTCAGTATTAGAGTTAAGAACAATGCGTCTTTGTTTATAGTGTTTTAGAGATCGAGATTTATTACTGCGGTGGGTTGACCCTGGCTAGGTGCCAGATGTCCACCAAAGCCCACTCTACCACCTCCTTCCTCAACTGAGCAGGGGGGAGAAAAATATAATGAAAGGCTTGTGGGTGGAGATAAGGACAGAGAGAGATCACTCACCAATTACTAGCACAGGCAAAACAGATTAGAGTTGGGGGAAAAAACAAATTTAAATTTATTACCGATCAGTCAAGAGGATAATGAGAAATAAAACCAAATCTTAAAACACCTCCCCCACCCCTCCCTTCTTCCTGGGCTTAACTTCTCTTCCATTTTCCACCTCCCCCCCTCCAGCAGCACAAGGGGACAGGGAACGGGGATTGGGGTCAGTTCATCATACGTTGTTTCTGCCGCTCCTTCCTCCTCAGGGGGAGGACTCCTTCCCCCACACCAGCATGGGGTTTCTCTCACGGGAGACAGTCCTCCACGAACTTCTCCAACGTGAGTCCTTCCCATGACTGACAGCTCTTCACGAACTGCTTTAGCATGGGTCCATTCCATGGGGTGCAGTCCTTCAGGAAGGGACTGCTCCAGCGTGGGTCCCCCACGGGGTCACAAGTCCTGCCAGCAAACCTGCTCCGATGTGGGCTCCACTCTCCATGGGCCACAGGTCCTGACAGGAACCTGCTCCAGTGCAGGCTTCCCGCGGGGTCACAGCTTCCTTCGGGCATCCACCTGCTCTGGCATGGGGTCCTCCATGGGCTACAGGTGGACATCTGCTCCACCATGGACCTCCATGGGCTGCAGGGGGACAGCCTGCCTCACCACAGTCTTCACCACAAGTTGCGGAGAAATCTCTGCTCTGGTGTCTGGAGCACCTCCTCCCCCTCCTTCTTCACTGACCTTGGTGTCTGCAGTTGTTTCTCTTACATCTTCTAACTTCTCTCTCTTTAGCTGCAAAGTGTGCAGCTTTATTTTTTCTCTCTTCCCTTTTTTTTTTTAAATTATGTTATCACAGAGGCTTTACTGATTGGCTCAGCCTTGGCCAGTGGCAGGTCTGTCTTGGAGCCAGCTGCCATTGGCTGTGTCAGACATGGGGGAAGCTTCTGGCAGCTTCTCTCACAGAAGCCACCCCTATGTTCCCCTGCTACGCTTCTACCAAAACCTTGCCATACAAACCCAATACACCAGGGTAAAATATTTCTTGGCTAATTGCCAACTCCTTAGTCAAGTACAAGTGTCTTAGATCTTGGTTTTTGGCCAGCTGTGCTGAACTCGTTAATCCTGGTTCACTATCTGGAACAGACTCAAAATCTGTCCGATCCAGAGATCTTTGTTCTCTTTCCTCTAGTTGAGACCATAAAATTTTTTTCTCATTCCAATGCATCTGACAGAGCTGTGTGGAGTCTCTGAGTGGTATTATGTTCAATGGTTAGTTGTCTCTGCAGGGTTCATATTTGTTCTTGCAAGGATTTAACCATTTTGTCATTGGTTTGCTTAATCAGGTGCCTTTCCTGCTGAGCCACTACTAGTGCTCCAAACACAGCACACACTGTGGCTTTTCCTTTTCCTAACTCATTTTCTCTCTTTAGCAAGTGCAGTGATTCTTTCTGCTACTGTTTCTGGATTATGCCAATTATTGTGTGCCCATGCCATTCCTAGTGGGAATGCCTTATACTCCTTCAGTTTTTCAGTAATGGAGGAGCAGTCAAGCACTGACGTTTCTTGGTCAGCCATGGCTCGCCACTGCTTGGACCTCTCCTGGCTTATCACTGAGGGGTCACTTCCTGGCTCTCCCTGCCTGCTCTCACTAGGTGGAGGGCCAGTATCCCCTTACAGACCTTCCAACACAAGAGAATCATGTCTGTGATGCCAATTTAAAATGTCACATCCCAGATTCCTGCCTGTAAAGTTTTCCTGTAGTAGGAAAGAGGGCAATCCCAGATTTCTGCCCATAATTTTTTCCCATATCAGAAAAGAGGGAAGCGTGACTGTTACGTCCTAAATTCCTGCCCATAAATTTTTCCTGTAGCAGGGAAGAGGGAAGTCCCAGACTCCTGCTCGTAAAGTTTTCCTGTAGCAGGAGAAAGGCAAATGTGACTCAGATTCGCTGATTCTGTTGGTTGGAATAAGGTGTGCATAATACACGAGGTCCGCAGGCAGAGACTTTTATTTCACAATTAGACTCATCAATAAGTAGTTAGGTAACAGAAATGCTTAATATTTGCCACGCCTATGAGATGTAGGCCTTGCATTACTTACTGGAAGGAAGTGAGAGAGAGAGAGAGAGAGAGAGAGAGAATATGACAGAGATCACTGGTCCAGGTTCCAGCATTGGTCCAGCCAACGAGGGAATTCTGTGGTCTTTAGGAGCACCTGTCCAGAAGTTGTTTCTTCTTCTTTTCCTTCTTTTTTCTCCCCCTTTCAGATACTTGCCTGCCCCTTTTATATCCAATGTTCTTGTGTTTTCTTGTGTTTCTTGAGTGTTTGAGACATTTCTCTGAAAGGCTCAGGGGGTCTCCACCCCCTGTTCCCTTATCTCTTGCCATTGTCTGCATCCTTGAGCAAACAGTCCTTTGTTCCAGGGGATTAGAAGTTAGCCATGGTGCTAGGACTATCTGTTCAGATTGTTTGTTCTTCCAATTGGCCTCCTACAACCTTTTCCTCATATTTTGTCACTATGTTTCCCTCCACATCCAATAATGGATGGAGATTCTCCTTAGCCCTCCTTTAGTTGCTAATGTGTTTATAGAAACATTTTTATTGTCTTTTACGCCAGTAGACAGATTAATTTCTAGTGGGGCTTTGACCCTTTTAATTTTCTCCCTGCATAACCTCACAACATCTTTGTAGTCCTCCTGAGTTGCCTGCCCCTTCTTCCAAAGGACATAGACTCTGGGTTTTTTTTGGGTTCCAGACAAAGCTCTCTTTCCAGCCAGGCCAGTCTCCTTCCCTGCTGGCTTGTCTTTTGGCACATAGGGACAGCCTGCCCTTGTGTCTTTAATATTATTCTTGTAGAATGTCTATCCTACCTTTGCCCTTCAGGACTGCCTCCCAAGGGACTCTGTCAACCAGACCCCTAAACAGGAGTATCACAGGTATGTTAAAGGTGAATTTATCTCAACACAAATGGGACTGGAAAGTGGCCTTTGTTTTAGACAAAGGGCTGTATCAGTTAACTGGGTCAACTGACTGAGCAATGGTCTAGAACTGTCTTCAACTCACTTATTCCTGGTGATGCCAAGCATTGATAAAAGGGAGCATATTATATATATCAGTAATGGGAATCACAATTGTATTGAGATCAGTTGCTATATTGTGCTAAGTATACTTGTATTGTGATTTCAGTACATATTATATGACTATGCAAAGTAAAAATTCTGTGCAACATCAAATATTTACAAATATGTAAATTTGATATTTAACATTAAACCCTCCCCATGTGGAATATCTAAAAGAAGCTGGTTAGAGAGTATTGAACTCTGATAGAACTTTAGGGCATAGCTATTACAGAGATAGTGGTGAGGCTTTGTAGAATCATAGAATCATAGTGGTTGGAAAAGACCTTTAAGATTATCAAGTCCAGCCATAAACCTAACACTACTGTTACTGATATGTTAGAATTAATTAATAGTTTATGATCCTCAGTGGAATCCAAATAATGTGGAGCATAGAGAGAGACTGAGTCAGTATCAGAAGTGGATTTTATATGGAGTTAAACATGCTATGCCTAAATCTTTGAATTGGTTTAAATTATGTGAAGTAAGACAGGTTAAAAATGAATCTCCCTCAGCGTTTCTGGAGAGATTAAAGGAAGCTGCCAGGAAATTTACTGATTTAAAGGTGGAGACGGAGGCAGCTCAAATACAATTGGCTTTGATTTTTATGGGACAGTCAGCACCAGGTATAAGAAAGAAACTCCAGAAGCTTGAGGGAGAGGATTCAAGAAATTTGAATAAGATGCTGGAGGCTGCATGGAAAGTATATAATAATAGAGAAAATGAGGAGAGAAAAAACAGGGAAAATAGATTACTGGCTGTAATGACCATGGTGGCAGGTGGCACAACCAAGCCGGTTCCATCCCCACATTTTGGGAGTCGTATAATGGGTGTGGTCACCAAATACACCTTTTCCTGGCACAGCCAATACAAGGAAGGGACATCTGCCTGTGTTTTCCCCATCTCTGCCGAGTCATTTATAAAAGCTCTTGAGAATTCTGAATACCCTTGGGATGCTCAAACTACCATCACGCTATTGGTGAATGTGTGTCAGGTTGTGATGTTGTTTAGATCTGCTATGGGTGTTTGGTGCAGATGTCAGTGTTGTGCTGACACTCAAGCTCCTTCAACAGACACCATGGACACCTCAACCCCCACGACCAGCACTGTGACCACTTCAACCCCTGTGACCAGCACTGCAGCCACTTCAAGCCCTGCGACAGCCAACACTACAACTACTCCAACCTCAACGCCTGCTAAGGTTACTCAAACCTCAGTGAAAAGCAGCACAGATAAACCAGACAACAAACCTGTGCCAGTATCAGTTGCCCCTGTGCAAAAGAGGAAATACACAAAGAAATCTGTTCTCTTAACAAAGGATGAGAAGGAAGCGGGGCCATCACAAGAACCAGAGGAAGAGCCAGAACCAGAGGTAGTCACCCGATCCCTATCCCTCAGTGACCTATGAGACATCCAAAAGGATCTCAGTCGTCATCCATGCGAACACATTGCCACCTGGATGCTTCGATGCTGGGACAATGGGGCCAGCAGTATGGATCTAGATGGCAGGGAAGCCAAGCAGTTGGGTTCCATTGCCAGAGAAAGTGGCATTGACAAAGCAATTGGGAGAGAGCCACAGACTCTCAACCTCTGGAAGCGACTCCTGTCAAGTGTGAAAGAAAGGTTCAACTTTAAGGATGATATTTTGTGTAATTTAAGCAAGTGGGACAACATAGAGAAAGCAATCCAGTGCTTGAGAGAATTAGCTGTGCTGGAAGCGATCTATAGTAACCTGAATGACGAGCAGTTACCCAAAGATCCAGATGAAGTCCCGTGCACACAAGGCATGTGGCAGAAGGTTCTACAGAATGCACCAGCATCATAATCCAAGTCACTGGCAGTAATTAACTTCAAACCTGGAGAGGAGCCACGGGTGGATGAAATGGCTCGCCACCTCTGGACATACTGAGGCACGCTTTCCTCTTCTCTCATCTCAGCTGTAGAGAAAATGACCCAAGAGTTCCAGAAATTAATGTCCGATTCCTCTGCACGTACCAAGGTCTCAGTTGATAAGAACAAGCGTTCCTCTGCCCGAGAGAAACAGCACACACCACGGGGCACACTGTGGTTAGAATTGCGTGACCATGGAGAGGACATGAGAAAGTGGGTTGGCAAACCCACCTCAGCCCTAGAGGCACGCATCCATGAGCTGCGAAGAAAAACGAACACAAAAGGGAGTTCTTCCAAGAAAGTTGCTCCAGTTTCCACTGGTCGGCTCTCCAAACAGTGTATATGGGCTTCCGATCCCTATCTGCAAGATGCAAATGAAGACAAGAGGCATCCAGCCTGCACAAGCTGCTCAAACTCGTATGATGATGATGGGCAGTCTGATCAAGATTAGAGGGGCCCTGCCTCCAGCCAGGTGGAGGAGAGGGAAAACTGAGTTTATTGGACTGTGTGGATACAGTGGCCTGGCACATCTGACCCCCAGGAGTATAAGGCTCTAGTAGACACTGGTGCCCAATGCACCCTGATGCCATCAGACTTTAAAGGGCCAGAATCCATCTGTATTTCTGGAGTCACAGGGGGGTCCCAACAACTGAATGTATTGGAGGGTGAAATTAGCCTGACTGGGAATGACTGGCAAAAACACCCCATTGTGACTGGCCTGGGTGCTCCGTGCATCCTCGGCATAGATTACCTCAGGAGAGGGTATTTCAAGAACCCAAAAGGGTACTGGTGGGCTTTTGGCATAGCTGCCAGAGACCGAGAAAATCAAACACCTGTCCACCTTGCCCGGACTCTCAGAGGACCCTTCTGTTGTTGGACTGTTACGGGTCAAAGAACAGCAGGTGCCAATTGCTACCACAACAGTGCACCGGCGGCAATATCGCACCAACCGAGACTCCATAATTCCCATCCATAAATTGATTTGTCAGCTGGAGAGCCAAGGAGTGATCAGCAGGACTCGCTCTCCCTTTAACAGCCCCATATGGCCAGTTTGGAAGTCTAATGGGGAGTGGAGACTGACAGTGGACTATCGTGGCCTGAATGAAGTCATACCACCACTGAGCGCTGCCGTGCTGGATGAGGACAAAGTCTGCTCTCCTGAAGTCCAGGGTTGTGATCCTGCATTTTTTCTCGCTCCTTCCCCTCAGGGCCTGCGAATGTGTTACTGCTCCGATCTGTTTGTAGAGGGCTTCATCCACTTGTTTTTCCTGATCAGGTAGCCTGTAGCAGACACACACTATAATGTCACCTGTACCTGTCCTCTCTTTAATCCTAACCCATAAGATCTCGCAGTTTATGGACATAATTGGACCTAATTGGACATAATTTTTAACAATATAGACTTAGAAATCATTAATGATGTAAAATCTACCATCTCCTCACACAATTCATGTGCTATCCTGTTAGAAACTGTTTCCTAACATCTTAACCTAGAACTGCCTTGCTGCAATTTAAACCATTATTTTTTGTCCTATAAGCAAGACTTTGGACAGTATTCCATTTTGTTTTTCTTTGCAGCTACTTACACGTATTCAAAAACTATTACATTCCTCCTGCAGAGTTTTTTTTTTTTTTTTTTTTTTTTTTCTTGGGAAAACAATCTAACTTCTTTAAATCTTTCCCCATAAGTCATGTTTTAGAGAACTCTAGAAACATTTCAGTTATTCTTTTTTGTCCATCAAACCAGTCCACATTTGTCACATGATGCAGAAGCTGAACTGGAGTATAATATTCCAGCCAAGGGCTACATTCTAGTGTCATTTGCAAATTTAATAACCATAGTCTCTACTCAGTCATCCATGTTGTGAATGAAAATATCAGATGGTACCTGATATAGGAGAGACCCTAGTAGAATTGTCCCCAATATAGGTTTCCAGGTTTATAATGAATAACTGCTCTTGAGGACTGATTGTCAAAAAGCTCCAAGAACCTCCTTGTGCTTGTGCTGTGTTGTGTTATCCCTCCAACAGATATTGGGGTGGCTGAAGTCCCCCATGAGGATCAGGGCATGTGAATGTGATGCTGCTCCTATCTGTTTGTAGAGGGCCTCATCTACTTGTTTTTCCTGATAAGGTGACCTGTAGCAGACACCCACTATAATGTCGCCTTTAGCTGTCCTCTCTTTAATCCTTACCCAGGAGCTTTCATTTGGCTCCTCATCCATGCCCAGGCAAAGCTCCATGCATTTCAACTGCTCTCTCACATAAAGGGCAATTCCCCCTCCTCATCTTCCCAGCCTGTTCTTCCTGAAGAGCCTGTATCTTTCCATTGAAACACTCCAGCCATCCCACCACACCTTCGTGATTACAAGAAGATCATTGTCCTGCAGCTGCACACAGATCTTTAATCCTCATGGTCCTGGATTTTAAGGCCAAATGTGTCTTTCATCAGTAGCCTTCTACTGCATGCTTTTAAAATGGAAGCTAATGTAAAAACTGGTTTCGGCATACTTACTTTATCTTGCAAGAATTTATTTGGCAATCAACTGTGCTAACTGTCACTTTCCACTTCTGATCTAGAAAAATCAAACTTGAAGGCTTCTGTTACTTCAGATGATTTTCTAAAGCAACTTTTTCTCTGTCTCACATTTTCAGTGACAAAGAAGCATTTCTTCAAAAGGTTAAAATGCTTCCTTCTTATTGCACTAGGCTTTGCAATGGGTAGTTGTGATTGTTGTGTGGAAGAGATAGTCATATTTCACTGGTGATGTGTCCTGGTTTTTAGCTGGGATAGAGCTGGGTTTCTTTTTAGTAGCTAGAATAGCACTGTATTTTGGTTTCAGCCTGGGATTTGTTATGAGAGAAACACTGATAACATACCAATGTTTTCATTTTTGTCACTGGAAGTGAAGGACTTTGTGTTCTGTTAGTCTACAAGCACAAGATCTGGGGGGGTGAGGAATATTTGAATTAATAAGCTAAATTGGCATTTGGATATGCCAATAGGATATTCCATATCACATAACATCATATTCAGTATATTAGTGAGGGTCTCTTCCTCTCTAGCTCTCTCTGACTTTGGCTCGGGCTCTCGCTCTTCTGGGATTGAGGTTTCAGTTTTTTCACTCCTTTTTTCACTCTTTTCAGATTTTCACTCCTCCAGGATTGTTACCTGGGAACAGGCCAGACTTGGATGGCAAGTGGTGAGCAATTGCACTGTGTATCAATTATTTGCATATTTTATTACTATTATTATCATTATTATTTTAATATAATTATTATTTTAAGTTTTATTTAAGTATTATTTTACTTCAATTATTAAATTGTTCTTATCTCAACCTACGAGTCTCCTTATCCTTGCCCCCAATTCTCTCCCCTATCCCCTGTGTGTGGAGGGGGAGTGAGTGAACAGCTGTGTTTGGCTGCTAGCCAAGTACTAGCCAAGTGAAACCACCACATGACAATACCTGTGACGGTATCTGGTAAGCAATGTCCCAGTCTTTGTCTTAACCCACAAGCTTTTTCATCCTATTTTCTCCCCCTGTGCTGTTGAGGAGGAGGAGGAAGAGAGCAGCCGGGTGGGAGTTTGGCTGCTCACCACACAGTAGCAAAGGCAGGTGTTAACTTTAAGGACATGCAGAGTCTCACAAACAGACAGAAAAGACTAGTTTAAGTCCTGAAAATCCCAGTAAACAACCCTTGATTTGTTTTGTTATCTGATGAGCTGTTCAGATCCCCTCAAGGCAATCAAGCATTTCGACAACTATAAAAAACAAGATTAAGATGCATGTTTGCACAGATTGAGACTGGACAATGACTTCTGTGTTCTCAGTGTAAAGGAGTGCTCTTGGCTCATATTTCAATGGATGATGCTCTGACCTTCAAAACAGGTATTACAAATAAGGATATACCTAAAGGCATACTATTTTGCCACTGACTTTCTTACACTTCTCTGAATTAAGTCATGTTACCAAGTGTTTGAATTTCTTTAAGGGGCTTTGACAGGAAACTGGATTCCTCTTTCTTGCACTGAATCTATATTAAAGTCCTACACTCTTTTATTTTTTACCTTTTTTTTAACTTTCTTTTTTTTTTTTCTGATTGTTTGCCGGTTCTAGGAAGTACCTTTTTTCTGCATTGTTGAAAAACTTGACTTCTTGGGCTTGGGGGTTTTGAAATGGAGATATGTGAAATGGCATTGGCAGGAGGGAAGTTTCTTTTATTCCTGTGAAGCATAGGACTAGACGAAGGATGCAAGATAGGGTACAAAAGTGCATTAAAATATTCCTTAGATACCCCTTAGTTTTTCCCATGCACTTTGGGTTTAAATAGTTACCAACAATTTTTTCAGGAAGAAATTGTCCCCACAACAGACTTGTGGAGACTATTGAGGTTGTTTAGTTTTTTTACCTCCTCTGGAACAGAGGAAGTAGTCCACTCTGCCCAACCCTAATATATTGGCAATAGACTAGAGCTCTCCTCCTCTCTCCTAGAGATGATATTATAACTGTGACTTTTGATCCTTTACATAAGATTTAGGTATGTCAAAGGGTGCCAGGGAATGGCTCATGCACCATGGACCTGTTTTTATTTTGTACCCGCTGCACAGTGACCTGAGCAGTCTCTTGCAGCTCTCTGTGGAGGAATGTGCGTGAAGTAGCAGGTTCCTTCAAAAACCTTGTGCTCATTCTGTTTCCTTGAGATACAGAGCTGCCTGTGGCATAGCTGCTTTTCTCCTGGCAGGGAGAAATGAATCATAGAATTGTTACTGATATGTTAGAATTAATCAATAGTCTAAGGTTTATGATTAACTTTGATTTTAATAGTATAAGATTATAAGAAATATTTTAATGAAAAGTATCCTTGCACAGCAACCGAATGCTACTATGAAATCCCTGTACAGCCCCGTACCAAGGCCAAAGGGATTGGTCAAAATCATTTGGTAGGAACCGTAACTTAGGTAACAAGTACAAGTTGATCTGTAAACTGATTTATGATACTTACATAGAAAACTAGAAGAATACATGTAGCTGTCAAAATCTGGATTAATGAGAATGGGGAGACAATGGGAAGAGAAGCCTACTGTAACGGTTTATAGGTGCCTGCCAAGAAACCGTGTCCTTAAGCAAAAGGTAATTCTGGCAGGGGGAGATTGCAACCACCGATTCACAGATCGCCCACCCATTTTACACCCCAGACTCATTTCCAGATGATTCTAACAGTTATTGCGCAGAATTGGAAATAGGAGGAGAATATGTTAATGATTTCTTGGAAATAACATGTTTATGTATGATTACTTAATGAATACGTATGAGTAAGCTCTATATAAGATGCATGATTTTGGGGCATGGTGTGCGTTGATCGTGAGAGAACTCACTCGCGCACCCGGCCGTTAATAAAGAAGTGTCTGCTTATCTGCATCACATTGGTGTTGATAAGTTTCTTATTCCGGATTTTCGTTAACAGTTTTGGCACCCCAGATGGGACCTCGCTGAAGGAGACTGGAGGAGTCGGGGACCTGATCGGTTCCAGCCGGATCCGAGGATTTCTCGGGGATACCCATCGATCCCCGATCCATAAAGTTCTTTGCGATGTTCCCTGGATTTTTGGTAAGACACTTCTTTTCTTTTGGTAATTATGTAAGTGGGTTAGAGTCCCACTGTACGTCTGCCTGTCAGTCACGGTGAAAGCTGCTCAGGGTTGGACTAAAGGATCCTTGTGGAAGTGGAAGCCTAGGCGTCTGCCCGTAAGACATAAGCGAAATCTATTGCAGGGTTGGACAATCGTGGAGACAAGAGAACCTATATGCTATAGTGTTCTCAAGGTAGTGCCTCTAACAAGAAGTTAGAAGTTTTTCATGTGTTATTTTGTGGAATTGTTTATTTTGACTGGGTACTGAAGTGCTGATCTGTAACTAAGAACTGTGTTTATTGTGTTACATAATTTTACAATAGCAGAACTGTGCGAGTGTGACTGTGAGAGTGAGACGTGCAATTGAGCACGAAGCGAGTGTGGCGTTCGGATCCGCGGTTCTGCTATCCCACAAGGGGTGCAGCCGGAGAAGAACGAAGCGACAGATTTGAGTGATTGTATATTGTACTGTAAAGCAATTATATCATGGCATCTAAGTTAACTTATTTGTTTAAAAGTAAAAGTATGAGTAATTTGGCTGCAAATGACAAAATCCCGAAAACTTCTTCATTAGGATGTTTATTAGCACATTGGGGAGATTTACATGATGATTTGCGAAAGAATCAGATGATTGAATATTGTAATCATTGATGGCCTCTGTATACATTAGAGGATCAGGAAAAATGGCCCATGAATGGGACATTGAATTATAATACCATTCTACAGTTGATGCTGTTCTGTAGGAGAGAAGGAAAGTGGGATGAAGTACCATATGTAGATTTGTTTTTTTATCTGAGGCAGAGAAAGGATTGGCAAAAAGAAGGTAAGTTGATTAGTAGAGATAATTTAGTAATGGCAATAACTTCTGATAATAAGAAAGTAAAGAAGTGTTGTTCAACATGTGAAATTGGGAAGGATTATTTAAAGAAGAGAATTGTTCCTGAAACTGATGAAGGACCAGAATTAGATATATCCCCTCCCAGGAGAGAAAGAAATCGAGGTCAAGAATATAGGGAACAGGTAGAGGAACCAGAAAGTAGTGGAATAGAGGATGTGGATGAGGGACCGTCTGAGGTTGTAGTTCATACCCCTATTTCTCAGAGAACTCGGCAGCAGACACACACAATAGCTTCCCTGCGGCAGGGAGTTGGTAACGATGGGCCAATGTATGTGAAAATGCCTTTTTCAGTTACGGATTTGATGGCTTGGAAACAGGCAGCAGGAGTTTATAGAGAAGATCCTGAAAGAGTAGGGAGAGTGGTGGATACTATAATTAGAACGCAGAACCCGGACTGGAGTGACTTGCAGGTGGTCTTGGATAATTTGTTGGATGATACAGAAAAGCAGATGGTATTAAAAGCTGGCAAAGCACAGGCAGAAGCAGCAGTATTGAATGGGACAACACGTGGGACATTAGAACAGAATTTTCCATCAGGGGATCCGCAGCGGGATCCAAATAATGTGGAGCATAGAGAGAGACTGAGTCAGTACCAGAAGTGGATTTTATATGGAGTTAAACATGCTATGCCCAAATCTTTGAATTGGTCTAAATTATATGAAGTAAGACAGGATAAAAATGAATCTCCCTCAGCATTTCTGGAGAGATTAAAGGAAGCTGCCAGGAAATTTACTGATTTAAAGGTGGAGACGGAGGCAGCTCAAATACAATTGGCTTTGATTTTTATGGGACAGTCAGCACCAGGTATAAGAAAGAAACTCCAGAAGCTTGAGGGAGAGGATTCAAGAAATTTGAATAAGATGCTGGAGGCTGCATGGAAAGTATATAATAATAGAGAAAATGAGGAGAGAAAAAACAGGGAAAATAGATTACTGGCTGTAATGACAGGGACAGTAAACAGAGGGAGAGGTAGAGGAAGAGGACGAGGATTCAGTGGAAGGGGAGGATTTATGAACGGTGGTAATTGGAATTTTAACACCCCTTTAGGAATAAATCAATGTGCTTTGTGTAGAGAGGAGGGACACTGGAAAAAAGACTGTCCTAAAAATGGGAATGTTCAACAAGAAATGGCCAGAGTCATGATGTTAGATAACTGAAGGGGAGGAGAACCCAGCTGAGCCTCTGGTTGTAATTAAGCTGGGAGAAAAAGAAGTTAAATTTTTAGTGGATACTTGAGCAACGTATTAAACACCTGTAAAGGAAAAATTGGAACAAAAACAGCAAACATAGAAGGGGCAACCGGGAAAGAAGAAAACAGGCCATTCCTGAAACCCCTGGATTTAAAATTTGGGGACAAGGTAATTTCGCATGATTTTTTGTATGTACCAGAATGTCCGGTACCCTTGTGAGGAAGGGATTTGTTATCTAAATTAAACGCACAAATTATTTTTGAGCAAGGGGAGCTTTTCTTAAAAATATCCGAGTCCAAAACAGGAGGAATCTTAATGATACAAGAAAAGGTGGAGGAGCAGGAAATTCCACCAGAGGTAGATTCTGCAGTGATTCCCACAGTATGGGAAACAGATATCCCTGGTAAATCAAAACTGGCAGAGCCTGTCAAAGTAGATTTAAAAGAAGGTGTAAAGACAGTAAAATTAAAACACTTTCCAATCAAGCCAGAAGTCAGACAGGAGCTGAAGAAACTGACTGACAAATTTTTGAAGTACAAAATTTTAGAGGAATGTGAATCGGAGTATAATACTCCTATTTTACCAATCAGAAAACCCTCGGGTGAATATAGGTTAGTGCAAGACTTAAGGGCAGTAAATCAAATAGTTAAAGATATTTATCCAGTAGTAGCAAATCCTTATATTTAGTTAACAGCGTTAAATGAGACTTATCAGTGGTTTACAGTGCTTGATTTGAAAGATGCTTTCTTTTGCATACCTTTGGAAAAGGAGAGCTGAAAACTGTTTGCTTTTGAATGGGAAAATCCACAAACTGGGTGAAAGATGCAACTCACATGGACAAGATTACCCCAAGGATTTAAAAATAGCCCAACAATTTTTGGAAATCAACTGGCAAGAGAGCTTGAAATGTGGAAGCAAGATAAGTACATTTGCTTTTGCAATATGTAGATGACATATTGGTTGATACAGAAGAAAGGTCTGCTTGCATCCAAGTGACTATTGACCTCTTGAATTTTCTGGGACTAAATGGGTACAAGGTATCCAGGAAAAAGGCTCCAATAGCATGCAACACTGTGATATATCTGGGCTTTGAAATTTCTAAAGGGCAGCGACAATTGGGAAAAGGTCGAAAAGAAACTATTTGCAGTATACCTGAGCAGAAAAATATTCATGAACTCAGAGCGTTCCTGGGGATGGCTGGGTGGTGTCGCCTTTGGATTATGAATTATGGACTGATAGCTAAGCCTTTGTGTGAGGCCCAAAAGAACTCTCCCTTTGTATGGGGCCCACAACAGCAAAAGGCTTTCATTGAGTTAAAACGTGCTTTAATGTCTGCACCTGCCTTAGGACTTCCAGATCTAACCAAGGATTTTCAGTTGTTTGTACACGAGAGACAACGCCTTGCATTAGGTGTGTTAACCCAGAAGATGGGAAGCTGGAAACGACCAGTCGGATACTTCTCCAAACAACTGGACACAGCGAGTAAAGGGTGGCCAAACTGCCTTTGGGCAGTGGCAGCAACAGTACTGCTCATACAAGAAGCTCGGAAATTGACTTTGGGAAGGACAATAACAGTCTATGATGTCCCACACATGGTGATAACTGTTTTAGAGCAGAAGGGGGGACATTGGCTATCCCCGAGCCGAATGATAAAGTACCAGGTAGTACTGACTGAACAGGATGATGTGATTCTAAAAACAACTAACCTGGTAAATCCTGCAGTGTTTTTAAGTTCTACACAGGAAGAAGAACAACTGGAACATGATTGCTTGGCTACTATCGAGTACGTTTATTCCAGTCGTGAAGATTTGAAGGATGTACCACTGGAGCAACCTGACTGGGAATTGTATACAGATGGCAGCAGCTTCATGGAGCAAGGAGTCCGATACGCTGGATATGCGGTAACAACAGACACCACAGTTATAGAAGCCAGAGCATTGGCAAGCACCACATCAGCCCAGAAAGCAGAACTTATTGCTTTGATTCGAGCCCTAGAACTAAGTGAAAAGAAGAAAGTAAATATCTGGACAGACTCTAAATATGCCTTTGGGGTAGTGCATGTCCATGGGGCTCTGTGGAAAGAAAGAGGATTATTGTCCTCTCAAGGATCAAACATTAAGCATCAAAATGAAATTTTACAATTATTGCAAGCAGTTCAGAAAACAGAACAAGTAGCAATCATGCACTGTAAAGCACATCAAATTGGAAACACAAAAGAAATTGCTGGAAATAATCTGGCTGATAAAATGGCCAGGAAAGTAGCAAAAGAGCAAGCATTACAAATGGCATTAATTCCCTCCAAAACAGTAGCCCTTCCTAGAGAAAAACCAAAATATTCAGAGGAAGATGACAAGTTAGGCCAGTTATTAAATGCTAAGAAAAACCTAGCTGGATGGTGGGTAACCCCTAATGGAGAAGTAGTGATTCCACCCATTTTGATGAGAGAAATAATTCAAACAAGACATCAGGAATGTCATTGGGGAGTAGAAGCCCTAGTAACTCCTTTACAGAAACAGGTAGTGTCAGTTAAAACGCTAGGATTAGCTAAAATGATAACTGTAAAATGTGAAGTATGTTTGAAAAATAATCCAGTAATCAAGAAAAGAGCCCAAATGGGTAAGTTAAAATCTGGTACAGAACCTGGAGATTATTGGCAAGTAGATTTCTCGGAGTTACCTAGACAAAATGGGTACCGATACATTCTGGTGGGGGTTGACACTTTTACAGGATGGCCAGAAGCCCTTCCCTGTCGCACCACACAAGCAAAAGAAGTAGCAAAGTGGTTACTATAAGAAATAATTCCAAGATTTGAGGTCCCTATTGGAATTTCTTCTGACAGAGGTCCACACTTTGTTGCTGAAGTAGTCCAAAGTGTTAGTAAAACATTGGGTATTGCCTGGGATTTACATGCATCCTGGAGGCCACAATCCAGCGGGAAGGTAGAAAGAATGAATCAGACTTTAAAAAGACAAATAAGTAAAATTTGTCAGGAAACTAATCTAAAATGGCCTCAAGCACTTCCATTGGCATTACTAGGAATTAGAGTACAGCCAAAGAGTGGCACCTCAATCAGTCCTTATGAATTACTGTATGGAAAACCTTATGAGTCCCCAGAACCAAATCCAGGTATGCATGTAAAAGGAAAACAAGATGTATATGACTATTTGCTTTCTCTAGGGAAAACTTTGGCTGCAATTCGGAGTGCAGTAATTTGGAACAGACCTTTATCTCTGGACAATCCAGTGCAGGATTTCCAACCAGGAGATTATGTTTACGTGAAGATGTGGATTTCTGAACCTCTGCAGGAGCGCTGGAAAGGACCTTTCCAGATACTATTAACCACCTTTACAGCTATCAAGATTGCAGAATCAGAAGCTTGGATACATTATACTCGGGTGAAGAAAGCACCTACTTCATGGAAGATTGTTAGCCGTGACCCAGAGACTTTAAAACTGACTCTGAAACATGTCTAATTTCTCATATCAGCTTTTGATTGTTCTTTGGATCTTATGCTGGAAGGTAGTACTGGTGAACCCGTGGGCTTACTTGGTGAGTAGGAACAAAATACAAATAGAAACAGAACAAGTGATTGAAATTCCCAAACAAACGCCTGAGGAGAATTTGATGTTAGGATTGATTAAAGGATTTGCCAATTTGCAGAATGTTACACAGATTACTGCTTGTTTACCGATGCCAAGGACAGTAGGTGAATCTATTCCATGGGGAATCTTAACTATGAATTTGACCAACCTGGGACACAAAAATGAGACCACTCATTGTGGACAAAGGCCAGTGACTCAATGGTATGAACAAGTGAAATATATTAGAAAACAAAAGAAGTCCCCGGGAAGTAAGGCTGAATGTACAAAACTATTAAATTCACATTTTGTAGACATGAGTGGTGCTTGGACAGGACTAGATTCAGGATATGGTTATGGATAGTGTTCTTATGATGAATCAATAAGGAAAAATGTGAGCCGCATGATAATGGAATTGAAATGTGAAAAGGTTTATAATTGTAGTACAGTAAGTAAAGTGATACAAGACATTCCCCCTTTAGCGGCTGCAGTGAAATATGGTTGTTTCTGTCGAGGACCCAGAAATGATCTTCAAATAACTGTAGATTATGTGATTACAAGAGGGAAATTTTGGGGTTGGAGAAAAAGTATGATCCAGAGTCCGGGACATTTGATCTGGGCATTAAGGGACGGAACCTGGACAACTCACTTACCATTAGATGGTAGAGTAAAACAAATTACTTTAGGCATGCCAACATTGTGCCCGATTTGGAAAAAATCACCGTTTAAGGGACCCTTAGAAAATTTGAACTTGAAACCAACCAAAAGACCTGAGACAGATGATGATATTTGGAACAAACCATCAACAGGAGTAAAAATTAGTTGGGCTCTTGAATCTCTTTTGAATCCTATAGCCTCATATAGAAACAGAGAGTGGCTATAGCATTTAACAGGTCAAGTAGAGAAGTTAGCAAATGTTACAAGGAAAGGGTTCAAAGACCTGAACATACAATTGCAGGCGACATCTAGGATGACACTCCAAAATAGAATGGCCTTAGACATGCTTCTACTTAAAGAGCATGGAGTGTGTGGATATCTCAAGGATAGATTAGATCACTGCTGTATGCACATTCCAAACGTTACTCAGGATGTAGAGCATGATCTGGATTTGTTGGGAAAAACTGAAAAAGAAACAGAATCAATTCGAGAAGACATGTCAGAGGATTGGATAGGAAAAATTTTCAAAGGATTGGGATGGAGCTTAAGCTCTTGGATACAATCTTTGATTAAAACTCTGTTTCTGTTGCTAATTGTCTTTTTGATGATCATGCTGGTATACATCTGTTTGAAAAAAACAGTTAACTAATAGAATTGCAGTTAATCGCATGATCACGAGAGAGTTACCCACTATTCCACCAGACTACGATTCATCATCAAAGTATGCTGAAACAAATCTTGGCTTCGAAAATGTTAATGACTAAATGCTATGCGGTAGAGGTGAAAGTATCGAAATAATTTTCAACACTTTCAAAGGGGGGAGATGTTACTGATATGTTAGAATTAATCAGTAGTCTAAGGTTTATGATTAGCTTTGATTTTAATAGTATAAGAAATATTTTAATGAAAAGTATGCTTGCACAGCAACCGAATGCAACTATGAAATCCCTGTACAGCCCCGTACCAAGGCCAAAGGGATTGGTCAAAATCATTTGGTAGGAACCATAACTTAGGTAACAAGTACAAGTTGATCTGTAAACTGATTTATGATACTTACATAGAAACTAGAAGAATACACGTAGCTGTCAAGATCTGGATTAATGAGAATGGGGAGACAATGGGAAGAGAAACCTACTGTAACGGTTTGTAGGTGCTGCCAAGAAAGGGAAGCCTACTGTAACGGTTTATAGGTGCCTGCCAAGAAACTGTGTCTTTAAGCAAAAGGTAATTCCGGCAGGGGGAGATTGCAACCACCGATACACGGGTCGCCCACCCATTTGACACCCCAGACTCATTTCCAGATGATTCTAACAGCTGTTGCGCAGAATTGGAAATAGGAGGAGAATATGCTAATGATTTCTTGGAAATAACATGTTTATGTATGATTGCTTCATGAATATGTATGAGTAAGCTCTATATAACATGTATGATTTTGGGGCATGGTGTGCGTTGATCGTGACAGAACTCACTCGCGCACCTGGCCGTTAATAAAGAAGTGTCTGCTTATCTGCATCACATTGGTGTTGATAAGTTTCTTATTCCAGATTTTCAGTAACAGAATCATAGAATGGTTGGGGTTGGAAGGGACCTTAAAGATCATCTACTTCCAACCCCCCTGCCATGAGCAGGGATACCTTCTACTAGACCACATTGCTCAAAGCCTCGATCAACCTGGCCTTGGAATGAGACTCAACGAGATTCCTCCAGATGGAAAGTCATGAAGTCAACTAAAAACACACATATGAATGCACACAAAAGTTACTCATTAAGTAATTTTACACTGCCCTAAACTTGTGCTTTCCTGTATTGGATGGAGACAAGGCCTGCTGGTTTTACAGAAGAGTTGGCTGGAGGTTTTGGAGCACTTGAGCGAGCCACTTGGCCCACAGAGCCGTGACCGGCCCACGAGAACCGGTCTTATTAGCCAAGCCCTTGACAGTGACATTAGCCGCCTGGTTGCTGGGACTGTTAAGACTTCTAGTGAGACACCCTCTCGATGCCGTGTCACGGCGATGGTGTCACCGGCCACCCCGGCGGCCCCCTGCAGCCTGCCGGCAGGACTGCACATCCCTCACATAGGAGGGCATGGGATGGGTGCTGCAAATGAAGCCTCAGGGAGGCTGCAACAAGGGAGCCGCAAGGGAGATATGGATACCCCTCCTGTTACTCCCTTCGCATCATCGTCCCTTTACATCAGCGCACCAAGGCACCCAGAGTAGCAACGCACCCAGAGTAGCACGCCCTGGGGAGAGAGCCCAAGAATTAGTGGGTCTGCCACCTGATGGACACACTCTCCATGCAAAAAAGGCTCATCTGTGTGAAAGAGACAAGAAGGTATACAGAGTTGACTTGTGCTATCTGTTGGCTCATTGGGGGGGAGGGAGGGGGCTCTGAACCTGACGTGATGGGTTTTGGCGCAGCCGTTCTTGAGCAAGAGTGTGCTGGGCAGACAGCAGTTTCCCTTCTACTAGCGGCCGTGCCTCGGTTTCACGCCTCAATTTCTGCCACTGTTGCCAGACTCAGGTCAACAAAGTGCTGTTCCTCAGTACTGCCCTCCATCTGCTGAATATTACCTTGTGGGAGGGTGAAAGATGAGCCCTGGGCGAAATTTGAAAATTTTTTTCACCTCACGTTTTCTTTTCTTAAATATCACACAATGAGCTACTTGAGGTTGGCTCTGTCAGCTGTGTCTCTGAGCCTCGTCCCAGTGGCACGCTGCCCAATACTGGACTGACCCCCAGCAGTTGGTGGACCATGGCTTGCAGTACCTGACGCAACAGGGCAACAGGCCCCAAGGGAGTCCTCCTCCAAGGGGGGACTTGGCAAAGCACAACTGGAAGCGAGAGCGGAGCTGTGCACAGTGGCAGCGGGGTTGCTCCCATTCCATGTTGGCCATCACCTACATGGACTTTGTGGCTGCACAGTGCCTGGTGTCCAGTTCCAACCGCTTTGCTATGCCCGAGGTGGCACAGCTGAAAGTGTCAGGCAAGGAGCAGGTGCGAAAGGAGCTGTGTGACCCCTGTGATGCTTGGAAGGACTACTGCACCATGGTGACCATCACCAAGAGCCTCCTGGAGCTGAACAAGTACCGGCCCCTGCCCATCCCCTCCATCTGCAGCAGCAATGTGGAGAGCCCAGACGAGGACACGGACCTTGACAGTGATGTGACCACAGAGCTGAGGTCGAGCCCGGCATGCAACTTGGCACCAGGACAGTCCCCCCACCTGCTCAATGCCATGCCCCCCAGGGGAAAGTTGGTGGCTGAGAAGCGGTACAAGTGCCCCTACAGTGGCTGTGGCAAGGTCTATGGGAAGTCCTCCCACTTGAAAGCCCACTACCAAATGCACAGGCAAGCCACAGGTCCACAAAGAGGTGGGAGGGCAGGGCTCGAGGGAGCTGCTTGTCTTTGGGCGAACCCTATGGGGATCGTTCGCTGCAATATCATTTATTTCCCCTTCCACACTTCTGGTGGGGAGCCTGTGGAGGGGGGTCCCATGTGAACCCTACGTTGCTGACACCATAAATCTGTCCAAGAGCCCTTGGGGTTGTCTAAAATAACCTGGCTTGGTTGGTGTGATAGACCAAGCTTAATATGTCTGTCTCAAACACCACTTGGACACCGTCCAGAACAAAACAAGAAAGCCTGCACAGCAGCTTGCAATGTCCTGTACAGCAACCTGTAATATCCTGTACAGCAGCTTGCGGTTTCTACTCTAACAGAAGGCTTCTGCGCCTGTGCAAATACCAGGTCAACTAAAGAACACTTGCGTTATGGGGGCACCTGACAAGTAGTGACCCCCAAAAGATCTGGGCACATGTGCGCAAGGACTGGGTGTAACACACAATCATCGTGTGCATACCTAAGATGTGTTGCTGTCATGGAAACCACGGTTAGAAAGAGGAATTTGGAAACCTGAAATAGACTATTTAAGAACCACTAAAACCTAAGACAAAGAGGATCTTCCCCCACCGGAACATGAAAGCACCAGATCTATGAGATGTCACTGGATCTGCGGTGATGACTATCTCTTGCTCAGCTATTTCTACGAGTTGTAAGGTTTGATTCCGCAAATCAGTGTTTCTCTGTGTTTTTCTTCAACTGTTTTAATCATAATTTGTGGCCAAATGATAATTTGACCCGCAGGGGTTGTCAACCACCCACCCTCATTTTCAGTTGCCTTTAATACCAGGGTCAGGTTTTTTATCTGCTTTACTATAATTTGGTGCTCCAGATGTCAGTTTTAACTCCTTTATAAGTATTATAGCCAGGATACCCTTCTCTGCCACCTGTTTTGTCTGCCAATCTGTTACCTACATGTGCTGCAGTATTTCTAAACTGGTGAGCCTTGCAATGCATTATCATCACTTTCTCAGGTTTTTGCACTGCTTGTCCAAATTGCTTCATGAGCATGCACCACCCCAAAGGCATATTTAGAATCAATCCATATATTTACCTTCTTTCCTTGAGATATTTCAAGAACTCATCGAAGGGTGATTAATTCTGCCTTTTGTGCTGATGTACTTACAGGCAATGCTTCAGCTTCAGTTACCTCATCAATGGTGGTAACAACATATCCAGCCATCCTCTTTCCTTCACAAACAAAACTGCTTCCATCTGTGTATAATTACAAATCTGGGTCAGTGAGTGGTTCGTCCTTGAGATCTGTGCTGGTGGCATACACCTGTTCTATGGTTTGCAAACAGTCAGGCTCTAAGGATTCGTGGTCCTCAGTCTTGGACTGGAGGAAAATAGCAGGGTTTATCGCAGTGGTTGTTTTAAATATCACATTGTCCTGTTCCAGGAGGACAACCTGGTACTTGAGCATTCTGCTAGGGGATAACCAATTTCCCCCCTTTTGCTCTAATAGCAATATGACTATATAAGGAACATAAACAGTCATTCGTTGTCCCATTGTGAGTTTTTGGGTCTCTTGTATCAAGAGAACTGTTGCAGCCACAGCTCATAGGCATCCTGGCCATCCTTTACTCACATTGTCCAATTGTTTGGAAAAATATCCCACAGGTCATGTCCCTTACCCCAGTCTTTGGGTCAGCACCCTCAGTGCCAGATGCTGTCTTTCATGCACAAATAGTTCAAATGGTTTGGATAGGTCTGGCAGACCCAGTGCCAGTGCTGACATTAATGGCTTCTTGATGTTTTGAAAGGCTGTTGGACATTGTGGGGTCCACTGGAGTGGGTCCCCTTCTGATTCTGTCAAGGTGTCATAGAAAGGTCTTACCATAAGTCCATAGTTGGGAATCCACAGTTGACACCAACCGGCCATTCCGAGGAATGTTCTCAGTTCTCTGTCACTCCTGGGTTCCAGCGTCTGGCAGATTGCCTCCTTCTGTTCAGTTCCGAATCTGTGACATTCCTGTAACATCTCAAAGCCCAAATAAATTGCCATTTACTTTCCAATTTGGACCTTCCTTTTGGACACCCAGAAGCCTTCTTGGCCCAAAAAGTTCAATACGCTAATAGTCATTTTTAGGCATTCTGATCACGTTTCTGCTGCCAGTAGTATGTCATCCACATATTGGAGTATCAGTCCCTCAGGACTGTTTCTTCTCCAATTTTCTAATTCTTTGGCTAATTGATTTCCAAAGATAGTTGGGCTATTTTTGAACCCTTGTAGCAACACTGTCTATGTGAGCTGTATCTTCCTTCCCATTGTAGGATTTTCCCACTCAGAGACAAATAACGCCTGACTGTTTTTCTCTAGAGGTATGCAAAAGAAGGCATCCTTAAGATCTAATACTGTAAACCATTTGTGCTTTTCTTCTAAAGCTGTTAGCAAAGTGTACAGATTGGCCACCGCTGGATGCATATATTGAACTATTGAATTTATAGCCCTTAAATCTTACACCAACCTGTACTCTCCACTTCCTGGTTTCTTTACAGGTAAGATTGCTCTTCCTTTGAGCATTACTGGTTCTGCTGCTTTGGATCAACCTAGTACCTCACCAGCCCAAACCAAGGGTATTATGACATCCTCTACTTCTTGGGGAATCTCATTCTCTTTAGGGATGTCCTGTAACATAAAAATGTACGCCTCTATGGCCTTTGATTCAGGTACTAGCAATTGTATGTCTCCATCCTTAAAAATTGTTTTGGCTTCTAATTTACTCAATAAATCTCTTCTCAATAGGAGAATAAGGCAATACAAAAATTTGTGTGTAAAAACACGAGCCCAAATCCACACTTTACAGTACAAAAGAAAGGCCTAGTTTCCCTTTCCCCTGTGGCACCAACAGCTGTCAAACTTTGATCACTAAACTTATACTTACAAGTATTCAAAACAGAGCATGCCACCCTGGTATCTACTTTTTCATTCCCCAACTTTAATGTGACCAGGGGCTCTACTGGGGATGCCTCTGAATGTGTGAGTTCACATGCTAGATTAGTCTGGGGAAAAGGGGATTGATCCTGATACTGATAAAGCCAGTCAGAGAAACTCTCTAAGACTCGTTTTGGAGTCTTAGAAAGCAGGTACTCTTTATTGAAGCGTTGGACACACACGGAGATCACTCCCCAAGGTGTGTGTGTCCATCTTTGTTTCAGCACACATTATATTGACCTAATACATACATATTCATTGATCTTCAGAGAAACTATCTACATATCCAAAACATTTCCCTTAACTATTTAGCATATGTAAATGTCCTTCACACTTGCACAGTAAAATGAGTCGTTGATCTTCGATAGGCTTTCTCACGATGTCCACTGATTGATTTCCTCTTCTACCTGTGTTTGCTTTGTGTAGGGTGGGGGGGAGCCGGTTTTTTTGTGGTAGTGGGGGAAGGGCCACCTTATGAGAGTGCAAAGCTCCCCTGACTCCAAGGCAGAGACCCCCCAGACCAGGCTGGGCCAATGAGCTCTAGAGAAACGCCTCTGCGAATCCATATTTTTGAGGGGAAAGACTGTCCTGAAAGGAAGAAGGTGTGGTACCTAGAGGAGAGATGTTGACCTAACAAAAGACGACCATCAGCCTAAACAAAGGACAGACAGACACAGAGAGAGCTTCGTTGCCAGAGGGAAAGACAAAGACTCACACCCGGTTCAACTGCATGGAGTAGGTGAAGACAAAGGAAATCCCCTGCAGCCCATGGAGATTCAATGACAGAACAGAGATCCACAGGTAGGCCATGGAGGGCTCCACAATGGAGCAGAGAAGTTGAGCCTGAGGACAAGTGTGACTGAAATTGTGACCCCAAGAGTTTCTCACTGCCAGAGCAGGGGTGGACCCCCAGAGTGGGGGGTGAGTCTGCAGCCAGTGGATGTCCCCATGCCGGAGCCAGGAGCTGAGCCCAAAGAGGTCCGTGACTCCATGGGAAGCTTGCTTTGGAACATCTTGTTCCTGGACTTCCATGCCGGGAAGAGAGGCAGAGGTGAACTGACTGAACTCCCATTCCCTGCCACACTGTGCCGCTGGGTGGGAGGTAGAGACATCAGGAGCAAAGTGATTTGAGCCAGGGAAGAAGAGAGGGGTGGGGGAAGGTGTTGTAAGATGTTGTTTTGTCTACTCAGATGGTTTGCAACGAATTAAATTGATTTTTCTTCCCCGAGTTTGAGTCTATTTTACCCATGACCATAACTGGTGAGTGAGCCATCCCAGTCCTTCATTCCTAATCCCGTGTCCCCTTTGTTGTGTCTCCCATCCCATCTCATCAGGTTGGGGGAATGAATGCAGGATCACATGGTCCCACTGTGGGTCAAACCACCACAGACCTTACTCTGTGGCATCTCAATCATGCATTTAGGACAATATTCTTTGAAGAATGTTCAGTTATTAAGTCTTATCTACGTGTTCTTCCCTGAGCTTAGGCACCCATGACAATGTTGTGGGAGAACATTTGCAAAGGTCCTAGGGTCGGGTCATCATGTTCTCAGGGGCTGAGAAGGACAGATGTGAGTTTACACTTCTAAATGATTCAAGCAAGCAAATATATGCAAACAACTAGGTGATAAACACCCACTCCAAGGTTATTAGCAATTTGTAAGGATGGATGTCATTTCACTCCAAGGTTGTTACAACAGCTGGGTGATGTCTAAATCTTCTAAATTTTGCAACTAATCAAGCAACTAAGGGATCTATAAATCTTTTCATTTCTAATTTCTTACGGTTTACTTTTTCAAGCCCCTGTTTTTTGTGTTTATTTTTAATGAGCTCATGAAATAAAATTTAAATCACGAAGTACCTTGTCATATAAATTTGAGAGATCCGAACGGACCATGACATTTTACTGGTGGCAACAGTGGAATCTCTCTTGGACACATTCTGTTGGTAAGCACGAGCTGCTTTTCTGCGCTTGTTGAGGCAATCTGTTTGGTGTGAGTGGAAACATATTCTCTATCTATGTGTGTCTGTGTGTTTGTCTGTGCCATGGCAAAGAATGAAAACTAGACACTGAGTGGCCACAAATGGGAGATAAATTTGAGAAAGAGGGATGGTGACACTGTCACCAAAATCAGGAAATAAACTTCTTAACACCAATGTAGTCTTAAGAAGCAGGCATTCTTTATTACGGCGCCGGATGCACAGGGGATCGCTCCACCTATCGTGCATACCGACTCGTCTCTCTACAAAAGCTTTATACTATCAAAATATGCATATTCATTACTTTTCTGAGAAGTGATTAACATATTCATTAAATTTTCAGGAACTTATTAATATATGTAAATGCCCTTTCACATGCACACTTCCTCTCTCTGGTGGTTGTCATGGTCTTCTGGTGGTCGTCATCACTGTGTCCTTTGGTTGTACTTTTCCTTTGCGCATGCTCAGCTCTTTCATGGGCCTGTTTCCAACACTTCTATTTGCCTTGACCCATAGAGTTAGCTCAACACGTTCTCTTGTCACATCCCAGTGACCAGTAAAACAAAGAGTCTTAATGCTTC
This sequence comes from Caprimulgus europaeus, assembly GCA_907165065.1. The sequence goes on from OU015537.1 coordinate 10,008,501, forward strand.
TATGAACATTAAGGTAATAAATTTTGATTTCTGAAACTCTATGATGAAGATACATTGTTCTTTAAAAAAAATTGGTTTTTGGGGTTTTTTTATTGACCTCATTAATGTTTATAAATATGTTAAGGGCGAATGTCAGGAGGATGGAGCCAGGCTCTTCAAAGTGACATCCAATGATAGGACAAGGGGCAATGGGTGTGAGCTGGAACACAGGAGGTTCCGCTTAAACTTCAGAAGAAACTTCCTTACTGTGTGAGTGACAGAGCACTGGAACAGGCTGCCCAGGGAGGTTGTGGAGTCTCCTTCTCTGGAGAGATTCAAGACCCGCCTGGACGCCTTCCTGTGTGATCTCATTTAGGTGTTGTGGTAGGTTGACCCTGGCTGGATGTCAGAAGCCCACCAAAGCCCACTCTACCACCCCCCACCCCAACAAGATGAGGAGGGGAGAAAATAAGATGGAACACAAAAAAACAAACTCGTGGGTCGAGACAAAGGCAGTTTAATCGAAGCAAAGCAAAGCTGCACGCGCAGAAGAAAAAGAACAAAATATTTATTCTCTACTTCCCATCAGCAGGCGATGTTTGGCCACTTCCCGGGAAGCAGGGTTTTCATACGCTTTGTGGTTCCCGGAGGACAAACGGAAGTAACGAATGCCCCCCCTTCCCCCTCCATTCTCCTTGCTTTATTTCTGAGCAGACATCATATGGTATGGAATATCCTTTTGGTCCGTTTGGGTCAGCTGTCCTGGCTATGTCCCCTCACAAGACCTTCCCCACCCCCAGCCCACTGACCGGGGGAGATGTTTGAGAGCCATCCTTGGTGCTGTGCTAGCACTGCTCTAGCAGTAACCAAAACACTGGTGTGTTCTCAACACCCCTCGAGCCACCAATACAAAACACAGCACTCTGAGGGCTGCCACGGGGAAAATCAACTCCATCCCAGCCAGACCCAATACAATCTCCACCCCTTATTCCATACCATTTGCGTCATGCTCAGGTCCCACATAATTTATACCCAACATACAGGTTTGTACATTCTTATTAGCTCTGCCCCCCGTCCTTTATCAGATAGATATCCCATAGGCTTCCTCCATTCCTTCAGATGATCACAAACAGGATTTGATTTGGCCCTCTTCTGTCTAGAGAGATGTTCAAGACAGGAGAAACAGCATGTTTGATTGTTGGGCGCCAACACCGGCTTGGTTCAGGTCATCATTGCACTCGTCTGGTTCCTTTCCTTGCAAAACTCACTCTCTATCAGTTCAGGTCATTCCTGCTACATTCCTTCCTGCAACATACAACTCACATCACAGATTAGTTTCCCCGCAAGGTTAAATCTCCTTGAGGCACACACCGGGTCTCCCCATCCTTTTGCATTACCCACCAAGTACACCCAGGCCCTTGGGCAAAAACAATCCCACAAATGGGTTTGCCTTTTCCCATGGGAGGAGCAATCCATACCGCCTTCCCCAGCCACTTCCCTGTGTGCACTACAGGGACCTTATCTCCTCCCACAGTATGTAGGGGTTTTGTTTGTGCAGGCCCAGGACGGTTAGCAGATCCTCTGGTGTTAACCAGCCAAGTGGCTTCCATTAAATTTATATCCCAGTGCTTCCATCCCCCATTGTCCAATGCCCTCAGCATCGTCTTTAACAGTCCATTGTATCTTTCAATCTTTCCAGAGGCTTGTGGGTGATAGGAGATGTGGTACACCCACTCAATGCCATGTTTCTTTGCCCAGGAGTTTATGAGATTATTTTGAAAATGAGTCCCATTGTCCGATTCAGTTCTTTCTGGGGTACCATGTCGCCACAAAATTTGTCTTTCAAGGCCTAAGATGGTGTTTGGGGCAGTGACATGGTTTACAGGGTATGTTTCTAGCCAACCAGTAGTTGCTTCCACCATGGTGAGTATGTAGCACTTGCCTTGGCGTGTTTGTGGCAGTGGTCCAATAGAGTCGATTTGCCAGGCCTCGCCATATCGAAAGCCCAGCCACTGCCCTCTATTCCAGGGAGATTTTACTCGTGTGGCTCGCTTGATTGCAGTACATGTTTCACATTCATGAGTGACCTGTGTGATGGCCTCCATGGTCAGGTCCACCCCTCGATCACGAGCCCATCGATATGTTGCATCTCTCCCTAGATGTCCCGATGTTTCATGGGCCCATAGAGCTACAAATAGCTCACCTTTACACTCCCAGTCCAAGTCCACAGGAGCTACTTAAATTTTGGCAGCCTTGTTTACATGTTCATTGTTTTGATGTTCTTCTGTGGCACGGATTTTAGGCACGTGAGCGTCTTCGTGACGTATCTTTACAGTCATGTTTTCTACTCGAGCAGCAATGTCCTGCCACAATGCAGCAGCCCAGATGGGTTTACACCTGCGCTGCCAATTGGTCTTCTTCCACTGCTGCAGCCACCCCCACAGGGCATTAGCCACCATCCAGGAGTCAGTGTAGAGATAGAGCACTGGCCACTTTTCTCGTTCAGCAATCTTTAGGGCTAGTTGGATGGCTTTCACTTCTGCAAACTGACTTGACTCGCCTTCTCCTTCAGTGGCCTCGATGACTTGTCGTGTGGGACTCCACACAGCAGCTTTCCACTTCCTATGGTTTCCTACCACATGACAGGATCCATCAGTAAACAAAGCATAATGCCTTTCGTCTTCTGATAACTCATTATACGGTGGTGCCTCTTGAGCACGAACCACCTCCTCAGGCTGTACTCCAAAATCTCTGCCTTCTGGCCAGTCCACGATCTCTTCCAGGATTCCTGGATGGTTGAGATTCCCTAGTTGAGCTCATTGCATGATCAATGCTACCCACTTACTCCATGTAGCACTGGTTGCGTGATGCGTAGAAGGAATGTTTCCTTTAAACATCCAGTGTAGCACAGGCAATCGCGGTGCCAGGAGGAGATGCGCTTCTGTACCAACAACTTCTGAAGCGGCTCAAACCCTCTCATATGCCCCTAGTATCTCCTTTTCAGTTGGATTGTAGTGGGCTTCTGATCCACGATACCCCCGGCTCCAAAACCCTAATGGTCGACCTCAGGTTTCTCCTGATGTTTTCTGCCAGAGGCTCCAGGTGAGACCATGGTCCCCAGCTGCAGTGTAGAGTACATTTTGCACAGCTGGTCCTGTTCGAATAGGCCCAAGAGCCATTGTAGGAGCTATTTCTTGTTTGATACGCTCAAAGGCTTGTTGTTGCTCAAGGCCCCACTCAAAACTGTTCTTCTTTCGAGTTACTCGATAGAGAGGTCTCACAAGCTGACTGTAACCTGGAACATGCATTCTCCAGAATCCCACAAGGCCTAGGAAAGCTTGTGTTTCCTTCTTGTTAGCTGGTGGAGACATAGCTGCTATCTTGTTAACCACATCCATAGGCACATGACAGCGTTCATCCTGCCATTTTATTTCCAAGAAGTGAATCTCCTGTGCAGGTCCCTTGACCTTGCTTTTCTTAATGGCAAAACCAGCTCTCAGAAGAATATGAATTACTCTTTTTCCCTTCTCAAACACTTCTTCTGCCTTGTTGCCCCATACGATGATGTCATCAATGTATTGTAGGTGTTCAGGGGCATCAACCTTTTCCAGTGCATTTTGAATTAGTCCATGACAAATGGTGGGGCTGTGTTTTCACCCCCGGGGCAGTCGATTCCATGTGTACTGGACACCCCTCCACTGGAAAGCAAACTGTGGCCTGCACTCTGCTGCCAAAGGAATGGAGAAAAATGCATTGGCAATGTCTCTGGTGGCATACCACTTGGCTGCCTTGGACTCCATTTCATATTGGAGCTCTAACATGTCCGGCACGGCAGCACTCAGTGGTGGTGTCACTTCATTTAGGCCACGGTAGCCTACTGTTAACCTCCACACTCCGTCAGACTTTTGCACTGGCCATATGGGGCTATTAAAAGGTGAATGAGTCTTGCTGATGACTCCTTGGCTCTCCAGTTGACGAATCAGTTCACGGATGGGAGCCAAGGAGTCTCGCTTTGCACGATATTGCCATCGGTGCATTGTCCTGGTGGCAACTGGCACCTGTTGTTCTTCAACTTGTAGCAATCCCACAATGAAGGGATCTTCTGAGAGGCCAGGCAGGGTAGACAGCTGCTTGACCTTGTCTGTGTTCACAGTGGCCATACCAAAAGCCCATCGGTACCCCTTTGGGTCTTTGAAGTGCCCTCTCCTGAGATAGTCGATGCCAAGGATGCAAGGGGCTTCTGGGCCAGTCACAATGGGGTGCTTTTCCCATTTGTCTCCCGTCAAGCTGACCTCAGCCTGCAACACAGACAATTCCTGGCATCCCCCTGTCACTTCGGAGATCCAGATGGGTTCTGTGCCCTTGTATCATGATGGCACCAATGTACACTGGGCACCAGTGTCAACCAGTGCCTTATACTTTTGTGGACCTGATGTGCCAGGCCATCAGATCCACACAGTCCAATATAAGAGATCGTCCCTTTCCTCCTCCTGGCCGAAGGCAGGGACCCTCTACTCCTGTTCTTCATCAGAGTATTCACTGTCTGACCTTTGTAGTGCCAGACCAGATGTCCCCTCACCAGGGTCGAGGGAGGTGATTTCAGTTTTTCTATGTCTGGAAGATCGTTGATTACCTTCCTGGGCGTCAGCACCAACTACACTGAAAGCCTTCTTGCGTGGTCCTTTCTTAAAGGCTGTTTTCCCATTCAATTTGCGTACACGGGCCTCCAGTTTAAAGGTAGGTTCACCATCCCAATTCCTCTTGTCCTCCCCCTGGTCACGCAAAAAGAACCAGAGTGCACCACGTGGCATACATCGGGGGCTTCCTTTCCTTTTAATTGGGGCAGGAGAAGATTGATTCCTTGGCATGCCTTTGACAGCCACGGTGCTGGCCCATAGGGACAAGGAGGTACAGAGATTTTCTTTGAAGTTTTGAAGCCACAGAGACACTCTTTCCACAATTGGTGTCTCCACATCCGGGGAATACATTGCCACCAAGCTGTTAGCATATGGCATTGGGGCACCTTGGATTACCCTCCTCCACATAGCCCGTGTGCACAGGACATCCTCGGGATCTTTGGAGTCCTCATCATTGTCAAGATCACTGCAAATGACTTCCAGCACTGCTAGTTCTCTTAGATACTGGATGCCTTCATCTGCCGTAGTCCACTTTCCCGGGGAATTCATAAGGTAATCTTTGAATGGGTATCGAGCTCTCACACTGGAGAGGAACTGTCTCCAGAGACTACAAATTGCTGCCTCTCTTCCAGTTCCTCTCTTGATCCCACGGTTTTTAGCCAGGGATCCTAGCTGCTGGGCTTCCCTTCCTTCTAGTTGCTGGCTGTCGGCCCCATTAGCCCAGCATAGGAGCAGCCAAGCAGCAATCTGCTGACCTGGAAGGCGGCTGTAATCTTTCTGCATGTCTCTAAGTTCTGATGAGGTCAAAGACCAGGTAGTTTCTGCTTCTTGTTTTAGTTCTCTCACTCCTTCCTCCAAGTTCCTCATCGAAGGACTAGCTTCTTGATCCTCTTCTTCCTCTGCCCTCACTAATCGATAATATGGACCAGTGGTTCTCCTTATCCACTGTTTCTTTTTCACCACTGGGGCAATTACTGTAGTTGTTGTTGTTGGGACCCCTGTCTCAACCATGGTGTCCTCGGATGTGGTCTGGGTCCCTGCCTCAACCACAGTCCTCTGAGAGTACTGAACTGTGGCTTGACAGGCACAGGCCAAGCCCCAGTACAGTGCTAGAAGCTGCTGGTTCTCATTGGGGTGGGCCAGGCACCCTTCCATCAAGTGATGCGCTAGTTTGCCAGGGTTGCGTGCTTCTTCAGGTGTAAAATCCCAGGCTATGGGAGGTGATAACCGTCCTAGGACCTGCCCAAATCCTTCCACACATCCTGCCACCCAGGGACTGACAGCTTCAGGGCACTTTTCAGTATTTCCTCACCAAAAAGCTGCCTTCTCTTACACCAGGATGAGACTATATTCCACAAAAAACATAATATTCCAACAGTATTACTTAGTAGTAATAAACAGCTCACATAAGGGTGAACAAGGGCCTCGGGAGCCTGCATAATAAAGCCATCTACATTAACTTCAGGTAGGGAAAGGAAGATGTATTCCCTTGTCTCCTCTACAAGATAGCTCCCCCAGCACAGTAAGGCCATCCATGCCAGGACTAAGCACATAGTCACTGTTTGTACCAACACGTTCTCGAGCTCCTTCATCCTCCTCACAGAATAGCTCCCCCAGCACAGCAAAATTACAAATGTCAGCATGAAGCCCATAGCTGTTCCTGTTATCAACATGTTCCCAAACTGAGCAGAAACAGACATAAGCAGTGCTACCAGCAGAGAGAAAAAAAACAACTCCGTGACTTGAACAGGAGCTCGCTGCTTAATAACTACTGCAGCTAAAGCACGCTAAATGTAAAACCGCTGTTGTCTCTAGCCCCATGTTGGGCACCAAAAAAAGGCTGTGGTGGGTTGACCCTGGCTAGAGGCCGGATGCCCACCAAAGCCCACTCTATCACTCCCCCTCCTCAATTGGGCAGGGGGAGAAAAATATAACTAAAAGCTCGTGGGTGGAGATAAGGACGGAGAGAGATCACTCACCAATTACTGGCACGGGCAAAACATACTCGACTTGGGGGAAAAAAAAAATACTTTATTACCAATCAAAATTAGAGGAGAATGAGAAGTAAAACCAAATCTTAAAACACCTCCCCCATCCCTCCTTTCTTCCCAGGCTTAATCTCTTTCCCGATTTTCCACCTCCTCCCCCAGCAGCACAGGGGTACAGGAAATGGAGTTGGGGTCAGTTCATCACACGTTTTTTCTGCCACTGCTTCCTCCTCAGGGGGAGGACTCCTTCCCCCGCACCAGCGTGGGGTCCCTCTCACGGGAGACAGCCCTCCATGAACTTCTCCAACGTGAGTCTTTCCCATGACTAACAGTTCTTCATGAACTGCTTTAGCATGGGTCCATTCCATGGTGTGCAGTCCTTCAGGAAGGGACTGCTCCAGCGTGGGTCCCCCACGGGGTCACAAGTCCTGCCAGCAAACCTGCTCCAGCGCGGGCTTCCCGCGGGGTCACAGCCTCCTTCAGGCATCCACCTGCTCCGGCGTGGGCTCCTCCATGGGCTACAGGTGGTCATCTGCTCCACCCTGGATCTCCATGGACTGAAGGGGGACAGCCTGCCTCACCATGGTCTTCACCACAGGCTGCAGGGGAATCTCTGTTCCGGCTCCTGGAGCACCTCCTCCCCCTCCTTCTTCACTGACCTTTGATGTCTGCAGTTGTTTTTCTTACATCTTCTCACTCTTCTCTCTAGCTGCAAAGTGTGCAGCTTTTTTTTTTCCTCTCTTCTTTTTTTTTTCTTAATTATGTTATCACAGAGGTGTTACTGATTGGCTCGGCCTTGGCCAGCAGCGGGTCCGTTCTTGTAGCCGGCTGGCATTGGCTGTGTCGGGCCGGACATGGGGGAAGCTTCTGGCAGCTTCTCTCACAGAAGCCACACCAATGTCCCGCCCCCCCCTCTGCTACCAAAAACCTTGCCATGCAAATCCAATACAATGATACACAACAACCATAGCAATGATGATATGCAATTCATCGGCTGTTTTCACCTAACATCAAATTCCCTTGAGGCACACATTGGACTTCCCCATCCTTCTGCATCACCCACCAAGTGCACCCAGGTCCTTGAGCAAAAGTAATCCCAAGAATGGGTTTACTTTTACCTGCGACAGGAATAACCCAGACTGTTTCCCAAGCAAATTTTTAACATGAACCACAGGGACTTTATCCCCTTCCACAGTACGTATATGTCTTGATTGGGCAGGGCCAGCTCGGTTGGCAGATCCTCTGGTGTTGACTAACCAGGTGGCTTTTGCTAAATGTGTGTCCCAGTGTTTGAAAGTTCCACCGCCCATTGCTTTGAGTGTGGTTTTTAGCAGCCCATTGCATCCTTCAACTTTCCCAGAGGCTGGTGCATGATAGAGAATGTGGTACACCCACCCAATGCCGTGTTCTTTAGCCCAATTATCTATGCGATTGTTGTGGTTAGTAGGTCAAGAACCTCTCTTGACCTACTAACCACACCCCTTCTAATACATCCCAGGATGCCATTGGCCTTCCTGGCCACAAGGGCACAGTGCTGGCTCATGGTCATCCTGCTGTCCACCAGGACTCCCAGATCCCTTTCCCCTACACTGCTCTCTAGGAGATCATCTCCCAACCTATACTGGAACCTGGGGTTGTTCCTGCCCAGGTGCAACACCCTACACTTGCCCTTATTGTATTTCATTAACTTTTTCCCTGCCCAGCTTTCCAGCCTGTCCAGGTCTCTCTGGATGGCAGCACAGCCCTCTGCTGTGTCAGCCACTCCTCCCAGCTTTGTGTCATCAGCAAACTTGCTGACAGTGCCCTCTGTTCCCTCATCCAGGTCACTGATGAATATATTGAATAATACTGGTCCTAGTACCCTTGAGGGACTCCACTAGACACAGGTCTCCAACTAGACTCTGCCCCATTGACCACTACTCTCTGGCTTCTTCCCACCAACCAGTTCACAGTCCATCTCACTACCTGATCATCTAGTAAACACTTCCTCAATTTGACAGCAAGGATGCTGTGGGAGGCTGTGTCAAATGACTTACTGAAATCAAGATAGACCACATTCACTGCTCTACCATCATCTAGCCACCTGGTTGTGTCTTCATAAATGTCTAGAAGGTTGGTCAAGCACGACTTCCCCTTGGTGAAGCCGTGCTGACTCCCCCTAATGACCCTCTTAGCCTTGTTATGCTTTGAGATGGCAGCAAGGATAAGTCGTTCCATCACCTTCCAGGGATGGAGGTGAGGCTGACCGGTCTGTAGTTACCCGGGTCCTCGTTCTTGCCCTTTTTGAAGATTGCAGTGACTTTTGCTTTCCTCCAGTCCTCAGGCACCTCTCCCGTTCCCCACGACTTAGCAAAGATGATGGAGAGTGGTCTAGCAATGACTTCAGCCAGCTCCTTCAACACCCGCGGGTGCATCCCATCTGGGCGCATAGATTTATGGATGTCCAGATTGCTTAATTGGTCCCTAACCCAGTCCTCATCAACCAAGGCAAACTCCTCTGTTGTCCTGACTTCCTCTGGGGCCTCAGAGTTATGGGGCTCCTCAGGACAGCTTCCGGCAGAGTAGACAGAGGCAAAGAAGGCATTCAGTAACTCTGCCTTCTCTGTACCTTCTGTCACCAGGGCACCCACCTCATTCATCAGTGGGCCGACATTGCCCCTAGTGTTAGTTTTATCTGCCATGTATTTGAAGATCTTCCTGTTGTCCTTGACTCCTCTGGCAGGGTTTAATTCTAAGGAGGCTTTAGCTTTCCTAGTTGCCTCCCTACATGCTCTGACAACAGCCTTATATTCTTCCCAAGTGGCCAAACCCTCCTTCCATGATCTGTAAACGAGATCATGTACCTCTTCTGTGAAGATGAGGTAATACATCTCCCTATCCCTACCCAGAATTAATGTGGATGGTTTTATTATGCAGGCTCCCGAGGTCCTTGTTCACTCTTACGTGAGCTGTTTATTACTACTAAGCAATACTGGTGGAATATTATGGATTTTGTGGAATCTGGCCTCATCCTGGTGTAAGAAAAGGCAGCTTTTGGGTGAGGAAATACTGAAAAGTGCCCTGAAGATGACGGTCCCTGGGTGGCAGGGGGTGTGGAAGGATTTGGGCAGGTCCTAGGACGGTTATCACCTCCCATAGCCTGGGATTTTACACCTGAACAGGCACACAACCCTGGCAAACTAACGCGCCACTTGATGGAAGGGTGCCTGGCCTACCCCAATGAGAACCAGCAGCTTCTAGCACTGTACTGGGGCCTGGCCTGTGCCTATTGAGCCACAGTTCAGTACTCTCAGAGGACTGTGGTTGAGGCAGGGACCCAGACCACATCTGAGGACACCATGGTTGAGACAGGGGTCCCAACAACAACAACTACAGTAATCGCCCCAGTGGTGAAAAGGAAACATTGGACAAGGAGAACGACCAGTCCATGTCATCGATTAGTAAGGGAGGAGGAAGAAGAGGAAAAATTTGACCAAGAAACTGGTCCTTTGATGAGGAACTTGGAGGAAGGAGTGAGAGAACTAAAACAAGAAACAAAGACTACTCAGTCCCTGACCTCATCAGAGCTTTGAGACATGCAGAAAGATTACAGCCGCCATCCAGGTCAGCGGATTGCTGCTTGGCTGCTCTGATGATGGGATAATTGGGCCGACAGTCAGCAAATGGATGGAAGGGAAGCCCAACAGCTGGGATCCCTTGCTAGAAACCATGGGATTGAGAGAGGAACTGGAAGAGAGGCAGCATTTTGCAATCTCTGGAGACGGCTCCTCTCAAGTGTGAAAGCCAGATATCCATTCAAGGATGATCTTATGAACTCCCTGGAAAAGTGGACTATGGCAGATGAGGGCATCCAGTGCCTGAGTGAATTAGCAGTATTGGAAATCATCTACAGTGATCCAGACAATGATGAGACCTCCAAAGAACCAGAGGACATCTGGTGCACACGAGCCATGTGGAGGAAGGTGAGTCAAGTCAGTTTGCAGAAGTGAAAGCCGTCCAACTAGCCCTAAGGATTGCTGAACTAGTTAAGTGGCCAGTACTCTCTCTCTACACTGACTCCTGGATGGTGGCTAAAGCCCTATGGGGGTGGCTGCAACAGTGGAATAAAAACAATTGGCAATGCAGGGGTAAACCCAAATATCTCTTTGGTCAGTTTGGGTCAGCTGTCCCAGCTGTTGATGTATTATTGTGCAACTCTCTAGTGCAACATGCTGCACTGAGGTAAAGCAGAGCATTTGCTGGTGCAGATTTCTATAATGTAGACAAAGCTCTGCTCTTCATGTCAGGCTTCTCAGGAAATGCATGTCATCAGAACTGTATATTCTTAAGTGCTAAGTGGAAACACACCATAGAAAACATCACACAGCAAAAGTTCACATTTTTAAATGATTTTGAAATAATTTGTAAGATTCCTTAATGTTACCTGTTATTTATGCCATTGTCTTTATTGCCTCTTGCACAGGCTTTGCCCATATGGAGCCAGCTAATGCACTGGAGAAGAATACATTCTTAAAGAAAAATTGAATTTTTAATCTTAAAAAAAGAAAATCAGGACATTTTGCTGGTTCTAAGAAAGCTAAAGCTCTTTAAAGTATTAGGTAACCAAAATTTGTAGCGTTACTATAATGTTGCTTAGTATTACTTCCTTTTTAGAGATGAGGAGAGTGAGAAAAACAGACATTTTAGTATTTTTTACAATTTTGTGGTTAGATAAAGCCTAGAAGTTTGGAGCCTTGATTCTAAGCACTCCTCTCTGGGAAAAAATTATTTGTCATCATAATATGCATTTTTGTAGGTAGAAGAATTGTAGTAAGTACATAAAGCTTGTGGTTGTTTTATCATTTCAAAAATATTTTATTTTGTTGCTTGGAATTGGTTTCATGTGGTGCAGCCAGCAAACAAACCAAAAACATAAGTGTCAAACAGTTGCATGGCAGAAAGCCCTTAACCATGAGAGACATGTGGAAGAACTGTCCAGAAAAGACCTGACATCCCTGTATTTTGAAATAACCAATTTTTGAGGCACATATTTATAATCTTTGTAACAGGCATATCAGTGTTCCATTTGGTCTATAGGAGTAAACTGTTTTTAAGATTTCCACTTCCTGCATAGACATCAGTATTGAATATAGAAAAAACTTGTGGGATGACTCACAGATATTGAACTTTCTATTGTCAAATAAAGTAACTGTCTGGATTTTTGCTCTCACTACATATATATATATATTTCTAGTAGTGCATCATTATTTGAGAGATATATGCCTTGGACAGAAGAATATAACAGATTTTATGTCGTGCTTTTTCTGAAGTAAGACAACAGATCAGTATATGGCATATGCAGCTGTGGTGGGTTGACCTTGCCTGAATGCCATGTGCCCAACAAGCCGCTCTATCACCCCCTCCTCAGCAAGATGGAGAGGGGAGAAAATAAGATGGAACAAAAATCCCAAACAAAAGGCAGTTTAATAGAAAAAAAGCAAGGCTGTGCTCCTGCACAAGCAAAAGAACAAAATATTCATTCTCTACTTCCCATCAGCAGGCAATGTCTGGCCACTTCACAGGAAGCAGGGCCCTTCCCCCTCCGTTCTCCTTGCTTTTATTTTTGAGCAGACATTATATGGTATGGAATATCCCTTTGGTCCATTTGGGTCAGCTGTCCTGGATATGTCTCCTCCCAAGATCTTCCCCACTCCCAGCCTACTGAGTGGGGAAATGTTGGAGAGACAGCCTTGGTGCTATAGACATAGGCTAAGTGCGAGTATACAATTGTATTTACTGCTTATATTCTGGATCCCTCGGGCAAGGGGAAGCCCAGGGACCTTGCAGGGAAGCAGTGGGGGATTACCAGGCACAGCAGAGCATCTGTCCATGTTCGAGACTTCAGCGAGGGGTCAGTCGCAAAGGATTTCTTGGGGGGACGAGGGGATGGGGGAGATGGTCGAGCATGCCCACTATTATTTCTACATGTTATATCTATGTGGCTGGCTGTAGTCAACAAGATACTGTTATGAAAATTCACAACTGGCCTGTGCCAATTGAGGAGAGAGGCCAGGATGCAAAGTATAGAATTACAAGTGTAAATATTTATTCATGTAAATGAGGTTCCCCAGTCAAATTGGGGCACCCCGAGTGTTGTTTTACACAGAGTTCTTACACCCTTCAAGCATTTAGGTACAACACAATTCAACTAATCACTAACACCCATGCTACCAATTACTGATCATAGTAAAACTTTGCAAAGCAACTATATTTCTGCAGCATTTTTGCTGCTTGTCTATTGATCCAGACTTTCCTGGAGTCATTCTTGCTATAGTTACTTATCTATGATGCCAGACAATGCCAGGAGGGTTTCAAAGACATATTAGAGGGGCTAGGAAACTGGCGTTATCTTTATTGTCCAGGGGCATCCTTTATCCTTCATGGTCAGCTCTAAGATTCCGAGAATCAAAGCCCTTATTTCCAGGGCCAGGCTGTCCTGCCAGTCCTTGTGATGAGCTGGTGTCCTTTAGTTTGTTTTACTTAAGCATGAACAATACTAAAGTCTCCAGTAAAATTCCACTACCTCATTACATTGCAGTGTGGAATGTAAATTAATATATATTAACAAAATTAATACACTTTCATACTATAAAGACTGATTAATAGTTAGGGAAGGGAATTTTCATAACAATATGTATATCTGCCTTAGCAGGTGTCCAGGCCTGATAAGCATGAGCTTGTTAGATATCTGGCCATGGTTCAAGAATGCTGAGGAATCTTACTTTGAGGATGTTCCATAGTTCAGTAGGTGCTAAGCAACGGGGTGAATCGGTCAACACACTCCTGTCTCCTTGCCAATCTTTCGAATTCTTTGTCTCCCTTATACAAACACTGTCAGGGACAAATAGGAATGTGCCAAGCTTGAGGAATATTTGTGAATTGATAGCTGTTGTGAGGCAGGATAGGGTGTTTACACTGTTTAAAGATGTGTCGTAAGGGAAATTCAACATTTTTTTTCAGTTATTCAAAGAAAAACTGAGAGCATGTTTTTTAATTCTCAGAATCAAAGGACAACTTTTTCTGTACTACTTTTGTAGTCTGTGCAATTATTTGAGCCCTTTTTAATATACTGAAGAATAAAATGGAAGGTTTAGATGCAAGCAATGTTAGGGTAAAGATTTTCATCAGATTGCATATGAACTTTATTATGCCTGAATTCAATAAATGCTTTACATATATGATTTACTATAAAGGATAAATCTAAAAACTCGCTGTATTTTATAGAATTTCTATTTATTAATTCAGGAACTGTTTTATGAATCAAACATTCAATCTTTGTTTTACATTAAAGTGTAATAAAAGGAAAGTTATATTTATTTAGAGGATCTTCAATGCATGATGCTGAAGATTGTCTTCCAGGAATCTATAGCTTTGCTCTTAGTGAGTACAAAAGTTCAATCAAAATGAATGCTATTTATGGTTTCATTAAGGCAATGACAAATGCAAAGGGCTGGGTTTTTTTCAAGTATAGCATCTTTTCAGTGTTGCTTTTATAATGGAAAATAGTGATGAGAATTCTCATGTGTTCAGCTTGTGCCCAAATAGGACTATCTACATCCTCCTTGCTTCTAAAAATGTAATATTTATATTATTAATATATATCAATATATTAGAATATCTAATAATACTGTATATTATTAAATATTTATAATGTAATCATGCTATATGGCAAGGAATTTACCAATTGTCTTAGAACACTATGGTTTTACAAATATGAAAACTAAACAAAATCTATGTTGCATTCTGAAAGTATACCATATTATTGAAACTTTTTCCATTAACAAAAGGCTTGTTAGCTACAAGACTTTAGCTAGCTCTAGAGATACTATGTTTCTTAGGGGTTTAATAGAATAAAGATGGATATAGTAATAGACTAACTTTCTTTATTGGTGTAGCTGCTGTTGCAATACTAGAGCATACTTTCTCAAGCCACATAGAAACCTAATGTCTCTTTTATATCTCCTCTTACTTCATTCACTTCATTACTTCATTCACAAGGCAGCTTGGCTCAGTGGGTGAGGTTCCTTGCTCTGAGCTTTCCAAATAAAAGGCTAATTCAGTGACAAATATCAGTTCTCAATATACAGCATTTCAGGTCCCACTTCAGTGTAATGTTCCCACTTATTAGTTCCACAAAGGAACATAGTTTGAAACAATGTTCTAAACACAATTCCTTTCAAGACTATAATTTTCAGTGCTTAAATAAAAACAGGAACTTTAATAAATGCATCTTGAAAAGTATTCCCAGACACTGTGTATAGAGTTTGGTGGGAAATATCTTCAGAATTTTGATAATATTCCCATACTACATCAGGATAAACTAAATATATTTTAATGTTTCCCTTTCCTTCTTCAGGTCCCTTGAAAAAATACTGAGATACTAAGAATATGTGATCCAGTGACAGGACATTTCCATGAAAAATCAGCTATTCTGGCACAGGAAGCATGCGAACCTGGGTGTTCCATAGCTGAGGTGCCCACTCAGCTACTAGACTGTGGATTTATTCTCTCTCTCTCTTGTTCTCTGTTTTTAAATTAATTTATATAAATGGAACAACTTCAGTAGGAGAAGTCAGGAGACCTATCCTTGAACTTTTCTATTTTTACAATATCTTATTATTGTCTTGTGGTCAGGATATGAACCTGGGATGTGAAAGAGACAGCTTCAAGTTCCTGACTTGAAGCAGACAGGATAACGTTTTGAATGTTAATGCCTAGTCTTCTAGACTTTTTCCCCTCAAACAAATATCAAGAGAAGTAGAGGAACAAATGATAAAAAGGTGTCTACAAGCCAAATACAAAAAAAAAACCCCACATTTTTATTTCCTGAAACAGTGGGAGACAGAAAGGTAAAACAGCTCCAGCAGATAGAGTGGCATTGAATCAGACAACTTATTTGAAAAGACGAGTATACATTGTGTACTGTGTCTTCCATATAAAAGTTATGCGTAAGATCCAGTTCCAATTGATGTTCCAGTGACTGCTGTGGATCTGTCTTGAGAAAGGAAGAGAAAGGTCACTGTAGATGTGTGTTGTTGAGTGAGCAATCATAAGACAGGAAAATTGGAAAGATGGATTTGCACACACAGTATCACATTAAATGGAGAATACCATTAAAAATCAAGCTGGCAGACCTTTGGCATCTGCTATATAAACATGAATCAATTACCCTTAATAACTTTCTTGCTACCTTCCACAGGATCAATACAATGTAAGACTTAAAGATGAAGGGGAAATTCAAATTGTAACTGCTCAGCAATAGTAATTTGAGACCAAGGAATGATCTGACTTGGAGGGCAAGAAGGCCTAACTGCAGAACAGGTTAAACTGTCTGGAAGCAGGAATGCCAGAGACAAAAAGATTCCATGTAGGGGAGTGAAATTTCCCTTGGTGATGAGATAAGAAACCCTGCAGTGTTTTGTAGCAATTTGGATTTTGAGTGCTCAAGGGCCACCTTTGGTCAGCAGAACTGACGCTAGGGGATGAACCGAATGCCAGGCTAAGGCGCCTGATGCTGACACTCATATGATTGGTAAAGGTGCAAGTATATATAAAGAATTGGATCATGCCACATCTTTGCAGACTCCTTGTAGAACCCTTATGGCAGTAGGACTCTGTCCAATGCATTGTTCATTAAATATCTTTATATTTAAGCACAGATGTGTTTAATTTGCCTCTAGGGGTACAATAAAAATCCCCCAAAAAGGACATGCATGTAAGTCCCCATCTTTCAGGTCATATTATGCATTTATGCACCTAAGTAAATCACCTGAAACTAGTAGCTGAAACTCACAAATTCCACTTAGTTGGATGGAAAATTGTAATCCAGCTATGTAACTGGTCTTATAGCTAATGATAACAAACTATAAGACCACTTACATAGCTGGATAACTTTAGGCACTTTTTTTGTTTTGATAAGGCATCAACTATATGACATATATATTACTGTCCTGGTTTTTAGCTGAAACAGAGCTAGGTTTCTTTTTCAGTAGCTAGAATTGTGCTGCGTTCTGCTTTCAGCCTAGGATTTGCTATGAGAGAGACACTGATAACATACCAGTGTTTTCATTTTTGTCACTGGAAGTGAAGGACTTTGTGTTCTGTTAGTCCACAAGCATGAGATTTAAGAGGGGTGAAGAATATTTAAATTAATAAACTTGATTGACAGTTAGATATGCCAAGGGGGTATTCCATATCATATCACGTCATGCCCAGTATATTAGTGAGGGTCTCTTCCTCTCTTTCTCTCTCTGGCTTTTCGCTTGGGCTCTCCCTCTTCCAGGATTGCGGTTTCGGTTCGGGATTGTCGCTTCTCCAGGATCGTTATCTGGGCTCGGTCAGGAGCGGGGTGAGCAACAACATTGGGTGTCATTCACTTGCATATTTTGTTACTGTTATCATTATCGCTACTATTTTAAGTTTTCTTTCTGTTATTAAACTGTTCTTATCTCAACCTACAAGTCTCCTTATCCTTGCCCCCCCAATCCTCTCCCCTATCCCCTGGGGGTGGGGGGGAAGTGGGTGAACGGCTGTGTTGGCTGCTAGCCAAGGGTTAGCTCAGTGAAACTATCACACTATAATCACCGCTAAAGTAATGATAATGCCCTTTGGATAGTTAACATTCTTTTTGCACTGTCATAAAGAGTCCTAATTTTTTATTGGAATTCACATCTCTTGCAAAGGGTACAAGTTATAAATTGCATCAATGGCTTTTGGTTTAAAATTCCATATTATATTTCAGTATCTTTTATTTGATACCAGTTAACCTAGTGCCAGAGCACAACAAATTATTTGATTCAAAGGTTCAAAGTAAAATGAGCTCACAAATGACAAATTCGCCAACTAATTTTAATTTTAAGCTGCTCCAAGCAACATATACAGTATAATTTTCTACTACTTTCCAAAACGCTCATAGGAAAAATGTCACTTTTTCTGTCATTGAAACACATAGAAACAATACATTCTTATTCTTTTTAGACTGTGACATATCAAGATGCGTGTTTAAGAAGCATTTACTTGGAAATTAAAAGGATACACCTGTATTGTTAAAATGATCCTCATTAAGTCAATTAACTGTCCTGAAAAGTTTATATTCTAGACAATATGATGAAACAAATAAACTTCAAAATAGCAAATTATTTGATGAACATATTGCATGGATGTATAAAATCTAAGGTAAGAAAAACATTCTTCTTCAAGTATTTCACTAACAACAGGTACTTAGTTGACCTCTGAAAAATGAATGTGGCAGAAAAATAAAAGAAGAAATTTTGAATGCTGCTTTAAATGCAAATATTCAAAATTACAGATGTTGCTGAGCCAACAATTTAGTTGGAGAAATGCTGAAAAAAAAATATCTTTCATCACCTACTGTCACGAGAAAATGGCTGGAAGAGATAAGTGAGATTCTTCAGGCTTTATAGTGAATTTGAAATGGAAATAGAATTTGCAGTCTTTGTTAGTTTTTTTGGACACCTCATCAAAATGTTTTGAGTTTTGATTTCATTTTCTTGGCATGTCAGTAGATGTAGCAACTTATATGACAACCATTTAAGAGAGTTTAATCAGACATAATTATATTTAAGTCTTATTTAAGGGAATTTGGGAACTTGAAAGCAATGTGATTTGTCTAGTATGTGGACAGTATTTGGATCTTAGTATAGCTAAATGTTTATCTATTCCACCAGTGGTAAAATTCATTGCAAGTTCTTTCCATTGTACAACACAGATGGTATATCCATGAGAGCAGTTTGGCTCCTCCAGAACAAGGTTTTTGGAAATTGGGAATAATAACTGTCAGCAAGTATTTATGTTAATTTCCCTGAACTATTGCTGGTAATGAAAGGCAGTTCCCTGACTAACATAAACACTTGCTGTCAGTCTGTAATAGTTTAACTTAGCTGGCAGCCAAACAAGACACAGCCACTCGCAGCCTCCCCCTCCCCTGCCCCCTTCCCCCCCCACCCAGGGAATTGGGGAGAGAATTGGAGGGGTAAAGATAAGGAGACCTGTAGTTTGAGATAAGAACAATTTAATAATTAGAGCAAAATTAAATTAAGATAATAAGAGTAATAATGATACCAACTATATAAATATGAGTGATGCACAGTACAATTGCTCACCACCCGCTGATAACGATGTCGGAGGAGCGAAAAGGAACCCCAAAACTGAATTTGCAATCCCGGAAAAGCGAATCCCCCCCTTTCTGGTCAATCCCAGTTAATATACTAAACATGATGTAATATGATATGGAACATCTTATTGTCATATCCAACTGTCAGTTCTGGGTTTTACTAACTACTACACTTTTCTTCTCCATTTTCCCCTTCCAGTCCTCTCTTCTTGGAAACTGCCCAAGCACGGTGCCCTTGTAGTTATCAACATTGTTCTCACAACAATCCTCACTGAAACCAAAACACAGTGCTTTCTAGCTACTAAGAAGAAAATTAACCCTATCCTAGCAAAAACCAGGACACAGTCATTTCAATCTATTCTCACTTTCCCACGGGCTTCTGGACAGCTCAAAGGAAATTGAACTGTTTCGGATTTCTGTCTTCAACCATCTTCATTACTTGCTTGAGGGTCTTGACCTATAGTTTGAGAATCACAGCTCCATAGAATCATAGATTGGCTTGGGTTGGAAGAGACCATCAAAGATCATCTAGTCCAACCCCATTGCTATGGGCAGGGATATCTTTCACTTGTTCAGGTTGCTCAAAGCCCTGTTTAGCCTGACCTTGAACACTTCCAGTGATGGGGCATCCACAACTTCTCTGAATTTAAGTATTATTGTGATCGTTAAAAATCACAGCTTCTTCATAAGCACCTGAAATGTTTGTCTTTCAGAATATTATACAGATTTTTAAAGTCTTCTCCTTAAACATGCATACATAGATACATACACATATGCGTGCATGCACACATGCACAAAAATATTTCAGACAGATCTAGTAATCTTAAGGTCAACTATTGCTTCTCATTATAACATGCCTTATAATTTTGCCAAGTGCAATCATTTGGGCTACAGTTTTACAAGCCATATTTCTCTTTCCCCAATGCTAGCTATTTTGTTTTGACCAGGGTATAAAATTCTAGCAAACATTCTTTTTAGAAAGTTTCTGTTTAGGATAACACTGGTAATTTTGTGTATGGTCTTTTCTTTAAAGTTTGTCTATCATCTCTTCTGTGCTCTTAATATCCCCTTTCCCCACCTTTTGAGTTTCTAGCCCAACTGTGAGGAGGAAGAGTACACCTCAATGTATCTCAAGGTTCACAAAGTTTGGTATTTATTTGGTGCCAAAAAATACAGGAGCATCTCATCTGGCAAAATGTCACACACTTATTCTGTCAAATTCAATTGCAGAGGTCTGTGCAGAAGATGTTGAGATTCCAAGTATATTGATGACCTGAATGGCTGTCATAATCTTGTGCAATGGTATTTATCCTTTTCCAGTGTTTCTTTTTTCCATGAGATGAGCAGTGTCTGCACTGTGCACTGAAACAGGCAAAGAAAAAAATTATAGACTATATCAAAATACACACTGTATTGGGACTGACTGAGATGGAGTTAATTTTCCCCATAGCAGCCCTTAGAGTGCTGTGTTTTGTGTTAGTAGCTAGAAAGGTGTTGATAACACACCAGTGTTTTGGTTACTGCTGAGCAGTGCTCCCATAGCATCAAGGCTGGCTCTCCAACATTTCTTCCCCCAGCCACCACCCCCAGTAGGCTGGGGTGGGGAAGATCTTGAGAGGGGACATAGCCAGGACAGCTGACCCAAACAGACCAAAGGGATATTCCATACTATATGACTTCTGCTCAGAAATAAAAGCTAGAAGAACGGAGGAGGAAGGGGGAGCATTCGTTACTTACAATGTTTTTCCTCTGGAACAACTGCTAGGAATAATGAAGCCCTGCTTCCTGGGAAGTGGCCAGACATTGCCTGCTGATGGGAAGTAGAGAATGAATATTTTGTTCTTCTTTTGCTTCCACGCACATGGCTTTGCTTTGTTTCTATTAAACTGCCTTTTATCTCGATCCACAAGCTTGGTTTTATTTGTTCCATCTTATTTTCTCCCCTCTCCATCCTGCTGAGGAGGGGGTGATAGAGAGGCTTGTTGGGTATTTGGCATTCAGCCAAGGTCAACCCACCACAAACACCCAAGAGAGATTAATTAATTTTGCTTATTTTCTGACTTTGCAATTTGTCCGGGGAAAAAATTAATTTACCTGCAACTGAATTTCTGAAGGTAGTAATAAGTAGATTTTAAATGATTTGAGGGTCTGGCAGTTGAGGGGTTAGCAATTTTGATGGAATCTCCTCCCTTCATGCAGTTTCTTCAAACATTCAAAATAAAGATCAATCATGTAAGTCGTGAGTTACCCTCATCCAAAAAATATATATTTTTTTTAAACAGAATGCTAATTTATAGGAAACTAGCTAGACCAGGGGAGTTGTAATAGAATAAACAGATGTCCACTTCTGCTTTCCTGCATTATGTCTAATTTGCCTAGGTTAGCAGTGATCACAATTTGTTAGTTTTATAACTCAAACCATTATATGAAACATACTCTATTGTTTATCTTCTGTTCACGATAGAAAATTATCCCCATAATACACTAATCTTAACAGTCTTTGTGCAGGAGTCAAGATGTGTGTAGAAATAGAGACTGATACAATTTCTCATCCTATTAATATATATCCAAGTCTCTTCTAAGGCCCTTTGGTCAAATAACGTAAAGTATAGCTATGTATGCGTATACTCAAGTTGGTGGCAGGGGAGGTGTTTGAGTTAAAAATATACCAAACTGCAAGTTGAACAATTCAACACTCTTCATTAATACGAGTGTAATGCTTAAGAAAATAACGAAAACATATATTTGTAACTAATACAAACAAGCTACTGCTGCCCTCAGGTGCCCATCATGCATTGACAAATGATCTATAATGCAGCCACAGGTTCTTTAAAAGCAGGCATAGATTGAACATGTAGTCTTGTAGTAAGATGACATGAATATCTAGATTTGTTCAGATCTCTGACTCCATACAATCATCAGAATATTTCACTGAGTTAGCTCTAGAGGGAGAACAGTAATTATTTAAGCCATATTCCAGTAATTAATTTAAACGTCATCTGAGTTGTTGACTTGTCCTTTTTCCAGTCTCTGTAATTAAATAGGCACAGCATATCTTAAGAGAGATTTTAAATACAGCCTGCATATAAAATCTCAATTAGTTTTAACAATAGGAAGAGTCTGAAAGGGCTGCTTTATTCCATTGTTTGATTATTCAGGGCAAAGAACCAGCTCACACAGTTCTGACTCATTTTTAGTTCTTTTTAATCCATTATTCAGTTTATAAATAATTTTTATATGTAAATTATGAGAAAATTCATTCAATATCCAATGAATAAGTGGTAAATATTTGGGGACGTTATGCTGAATTCTACATACTTAACAAAGAAATTTGATCCCTGTTTTATAAACAAAATTTCACTCAGCTGAAACAACTCCACCCCATGCAATGTTACAGGCTTGGGGAAGAGTGGCTGGAGAGTTGCTCAGCAGAAAAGGACCTGGGGGTGCCGGTTGACAGCTGGCTGAACATGAGCCAGCAGCGTGCCCAGGTGGCCAAGAAGGCCAATAGCATCCTGGCTTGTATCAGAAATAGTGTGGCCAGCAGGACTAGGGAAGTGATCCTCCCCCTGTACTTGGTGAGGCCGCACCTCGAGTACTGTGTTCAGTTTTGGGCCCCTCACTACAAGAAGGACATTGAGGTACTAGAGCATGTCCAGAGAAGGGCAATGAAGCTGGTGAAGGGCCTGGAGAAGAGGAGGCTGAGGGGAGACATTATTGCTCTCTACAATTACCTGAAAAGAGGTTGTAGAGGTGGGAGTTGGTCTTTCATTCCAGGTAACAAGAAATAGAACGAGAGGAAATGGCCTCAAGTTGCACCAGGGGAGGTTTAGATTGGATATTAGGAAAAACTTCTTCACCGAAAGGGTAATCAAGGATTGGAACAGGCTGCCCAAGGAGGTGGTGGAGTCACCTTCCCTGGTGGTATTTGAAAGATAGGTAGACAAGGTGCTTGGGGACATGGTATAGAGGTAGAAATGGTAGTGTTACTAAAGTCCAGATAGACAATATCCACAGCCTTTCCCTCGTCCACTAAGTGGGTGACCATGTTGTAGAAGGAGATCAGGTTAGTCAAGCAGGACCTGCCTTTCATAAACCCATGCTGACTGGGCCTGATCATTTGGTTGCCCTGCATGTACTGCGTGATGGAACTCAAGATGATCTGCTCCATCAGCTTCCCTGGCATTGAAATCAAACTTACAGGCCTGTAGTTTCCCAGATCCTCCTTCCAGCACTTCTTGTAGATGAGCGTCACATTGGCTAACTTCCAATCTGCTGGTACCTCCCCAGTCAGCCAGGATTGCTGAAAAATTATGGAAAGTGGCTTGGTGAGTACCACTGCTAGCTCTCTCAGAACTCTTAGGTGGATTTCATCCAGTCCCATAGACTTGTGCACTTCTATCTGAACAAGCAGATTGCTGACCATCTCTTCCTGGAATGCAGAGGGATCATTCTGCTCCTGGTCTCTGTCTTTTAGCTCAGGGGGCTGGATTCCCAGAATACAGTTGGTCCTATTGTTACCGGAAATCCAGAATAAGAAACTTATCAACACCAATGTGATGCGGATAAGCAGACACTTCTTTATTACGGCCGGGTGCGTGAGTGAGTCCTCTCACGATCAACGCACACCATGCCCCAAAATCATACATCTTATATAGAGCTTACTCATACGTATTCATTAAGTAGTCATACATGTTATTTCCAAGAAATCATTAACATATTCTCCTCCTATTTCCGATTCTGCGCAATAACTGTTAGAATCATCTGGAAATGAGTCTGGGGTGTAAAATGGGTGGGCGATCCGTGAATCGGTGGTTGCAATCTCCCCCTGCCGGAATTACCTTTTGCTTAAGGACACGGTTTCTTGGCAGGCATCTGCAAACCGTTACAGTAGGCTTCTCTTCCCATTGTCTCCCCATTCTCATTAATCCAGATTTTGACATCTACATGTATTCTTCTAGTTTTCTATATAAGTATAATAAATCAGTTTACAGATCAACTTGTACTTGTTACCTAAGTTACGGTTCCTACCAAATGATTTTGACCAATCCCTTTGGCCTTGGTATGGGGCTGTACAGGGATTTCATAGTTGCATTCGGTTGCTGTGCAAGCATACTTTTCATTAAAATATTTCTTATAATCTTATATTATTAAAATCAAAACTATTCATAAACTATAAACTAATAATTAATTCTAACATATCAGTAACACTATTACTGAAGACTGAGGCAAAGGTGGCATTAAACACCTCAGCTTTTTCCTCATCCTCAGTTACCATGTTTTCTCCTGCATCTAATAGAGGAGGGAGGCTCTTCCCAGCCCTTCTTTTGCTATTGTATTTATAGAAAGATTTCTTGTTGCCTTTTACAGAAGAAACCAGATTAATTTCTAGCTGGATATGGACTTTCTAACTTTCTCCCTGCATAGCCTCACCACATCTTTGTAGTCATCCTGTGTGGCCTGTCCCTTCTTCCAAAGGCCATAAACTCCTTTTTTCCCTGAGTTGCAGCCAAAGCTCACTGTTCAGCCAGGCCGGTCTTCTTTGCCACTGGTTCGTCTTACAGCACATGGGGACAGCCTGCTCCTGCACCTTTAAGACTTCCTTCTTGAAGAACATCCAGCCTTCCTGAACTCCTTTGCCCTTCAGAGCTGTCTCCCAAGGGACTCTCTCAACCAGTGTCCTGAACAGGCCAAAGCAGCATCCCAAGGAAACCGCAGCCTGAGGAGAACACACACTGGAGTAGGCTCCTGGAAGGAACTGCAACCTGTGGTGAGGAGCCTATGCTGGAGCAGTCTGTTCCTGATGGACTCTACCCTGCAGAAAGGACCTGTGCTGGAACAGTTCCTGAAGAACTGTATCCCATGGGAGGGACCTCACACTAGAGCAGGGGAAAAGTGTAAGGAGGAAGGAGCAGAAGAGACAAAGTGTTACAAACTGACCACAACCCCTATGCCCCATCTCCCCTGTGCCGCTTGTGTTGGGGAGGAGGTAGAGAAGTCAGGAATGAAGGAGTGAAGGTGAACCTTGGAAGAAGTAGATGATAGCGTTTGAGGTTATGTTTTATTCGTTTATTTACTTAAAAAGTTTTGGGTTTTGTCTCCTCACTGTCCTACTCTTTTTAATATGCAATAAATTAAATTTATCTTCCCCAAGTAGAGTCTGTTTTACCCATGACTGTAATTGGCAAGCAATCTCCTAGGCCATGAACTTTTCCACCTTATTTTTTCCCTTTGTCCTGCTGAGGAGAGAGAGTGAGAGAGCAGCTAGGAGGGGGTCTGGCAGCCAGCCAAGATTAAACTACCACAGCATCTATAATGAAGGTGACTGTCACATAACTAAGAAACTTATGTGCTGTAGCGCTGAATCAGAAGTCAGATTCAGGAAGCTCATAAATAAAAGCAATACTCGGTCTTGGAATACCAGTCACCAACAGCTTCTCTACAAGCTGATCTGTTTAGCAGAAGTGCATTCCACTTTCCAAAGGTTGCTACCTTTCTAAAAAACCAAGATTTTCCACAAGACTTGCTCTTCTGCTCCCTGCCTTTTTCTTCCTTGGGCTTTCCTCCATTAGTTGCCAGCCCTTTCACACCAGGGCTGAGCTGGGCCAAGGACAAGCCACACCCTGCTGCCACAGCCCTGCCCAGGGCAGCCGGCCACACTCTCATCCCCTGCAGTAGCAAGCAGCCTGCTCACCGGCTGCTGGCTTGGCAGACACCACACCCAACTGTCAGAGTCTGGACAAGTCAGTGCTCCGAGGATTCTTTGCGGATCTTGCCAAGATGGAATTAAGACACAAACAAGGTCAAATATCAGGTCAGGAGAGCCTATAATATTTATTAAGAAACAAGGAGGATAGAAGTGAGAGAGAAAGAAAAGAGTAAGAAAATGCGGAGAAAAAACTGAGCAAGAGATAGTCATCACCGCAGATCCAGTGACATCTCATAGATCTGGTGCTTTCATGTTCCGGTGGGGGAAGATCCTCTTTGTCTTAGGTTTTAGTGGTTCTTAAATAGTCTATTTCAGGTTTCCAAATTCCTCTTTCTAACCGTGGTTTCCATGACAGCAACACATCTTAGGTATGCACACGATGATTGTGTGTTACACCCAGTCCTTGCGCACATGTGCCCAGATCTTTTGGGGGTCACTACTTGTCAGGTGCCCCCATAACGCAAGTGTTCTTTAGTTGACCTGGTATTTGCACAGGCGCAGAAGCCTTCTGTTAGAGTAGAAACCGCAAGCTGCTGTACAGGATATTACAGGTTGCTGTACAGGACATTGCAAGCTGCTGTGCAGGCTTTCTTGTTTTGTTCTGGACGGTGTCCAAGTGGTGTTTGAGACAGACATATTAAGCTTGGTCTATCACACCAACCAAGCCAGGTTATTTTAGACAACCCCAAGGGCTCTTGGACAGATTTATGGTGTCAGCAACGTAGGGTTCACATGGGACCCCCCTCCACAGGCTCCCCACCAGAAGTGTGGAAGGGGAAATAAATGATATTGCAGCGAACGATCCCCATAGGGTTCGCCCAAAGACAAGCAGCTCCCTCGAGCCCTGCCCTCCCACCTCTTTGTGGACCTGTGGCTTGCCTGTGCATTTGGTAGTGGGCTTTCAAGTGGGAGGACTTCCCATAGACCTTGCCACAGCCACTGTAGGGGCACTTGTACCGCTTCTCAGCCACCAACTTTCCCCTGGGGGGCATGGCATTGAGCAGGTGGGGGGACTGTCCTGGTGCCAAGTTGCATGCCGGGCTCGACCTCAGCTCTGTGGTCACATCACTGTCAAGGTCCGTGTCCTCGTCTGGGCTCTCCACATTGCTGCTGCAGATGGAGGGGATGGGCAGGGGCCGGTACTTGTTCAGCTCCAGGAGGCTCTTGGTGATGGTCACCATGGTGCAGTAGTCCTTCCAAGCATCACAGGGGTCACACAGCTCCTTTCGCACCTGCTCCTTGCCTGACACTTTCAGCTGTGCCACCTCGGGCATAGCAAAGCGGTTGGAACTGGACACCAGGCACTGTGCAGCCACAAAGTCCATGTAGGTGATGGCCAACATGGAATGGGAGCAACCCCGCTGCCACTGTGCACAGCTCCGCTCTCGCTTCCAGTTGTGCTTTGCCAAGTCCCCCCTTGGAGGAGGACTCCCTTGGGGCCTGTTGCCCTGTTGCGTCAGGTACTGCAAGCCATGGTCCACCAACTGCTGGGGGTCAGTCCAGTATTGGGCAGCGTGCCACTGGGACGAGGCTCAGAGACACAGCTGACAGAGCCAACCTCAAGTAGCTCATTGTGTGATATTTAAGAAAAGAAAACGTGAGGTGAAAAAAATTTTCAAATTTCGCCCAGGGCTCATCTTTCACCCTCCCACAAGGTAATATTCAGCAGATGGAGGGCAGTACTGAGGAACAGCACTTTGTTGACCTGAGTCTGGCAACAGTGGCAGAAATTGAGGCGTGAAACCGAGGCACGGCCGCTAGTAGAAGGGAAACTGCTGTCTGCCCAGCACACTCTTGCTCAAGAACGGCTGCGCCAAAACCCATCACGTCAGGTTCAGAGCCCCCTCCCTCCCCCCCAATGAGCCAACAGATAGCACAAGTCAACTCTGTATACCTTCTTGTCTCTTTCACACAGATGAGCCTTTTTTGCATGGAGAGTGTGTCCATCAGGTGGCAGACCCACTAATTCTTGGGCTCTCTCCCCAGGGCGTGCTACTCTGGGTGCGTTGCTACTCTGGGTGCCTTGGTGCGCTGATGTAAAGGGACGATGATGCGAAGGGAGTAACAGGAGGGGTATCCATATCTCCCTTGCGGCTCCCTTGTTGCAGCCTCCCTGAGGCTTCATTTGCAGCACCCATCCCATGCCCTCCTATGTGAGGGATGTGCAGTCCTGCCGGCAGGCTGCAGGGGGCCGCCGGGGTGGCCGGTGACACCATCGCCGTGACACGGCATCGAGAGGGTGTCTCACTAGAAGTCTTAACAGTCCCAGCAACCAGGCGGCTAATGTCACTGTCAAGGGCTTGGCTAATAAGACCGGTTCTCGTGGGCCGGTCACGGCTCTGTGGGCCAAGTGGCTCGCTCAAGTGCTCCAAAACCTCCAGCCAACTCTTCTGTAAAACCAGCAGGCCTTGTCTCCATCCAATACAGGAAAGCACAAGTTTAGGGCAGTGTAAAATTACTTAATGAGTAACTTTTGTGTGCATTCATATGTGTGTTTTTAGTTGACTTCATGACTTTCCATCTGGAGGAATCTCGTTGAGTCTCATTCCAAGGCCAGGTTGATCGAGGCTTTGAGCAATGTGGTCTAGTAGAAGGTATCCCTGCTCATGGCAGGGGGGTTGGAAGTAGATGATCTTTAAGGTCCCTTCCAACCCCAACCATTCTATGATTCTGTTACTGAAAATCTGGAATAAGAAACTTATCAACACCAATGTGATGCAGATAAGCAGACACTTCTTTATTAACGGCCAGGTGCGCGAGTGAGTTCTGTCACGATCAACGCACACCATGCCCCAAAATCATACATGTTATATAGAGCTTACTCATACATATTCATGAAGCAATCATACATAAACATGTTATTTCCAAGAAATCATTAGCATATTCTCCTCCTATTTCCAATTCTGCGCAACAGCTGTTAGAATCATCTGGAAATGAGTCTGGGGTGTCAAATGGGTGGGCGACCCGTGTATCGGTGGTTGCAATCTCCCCCTGCCGGAATTACCTTTTGCTTAAAGACACAGTTTCTTGGCAGGCACCTATAAACCGTTACAGTAGGCTTCCCTTTCTTGGCAGCACCTACAAACCGTTACAGTAGGTTTCTCTTCCCATTGTCTCCCCATTCTCATTAATCCAGATCTTGACAGCTACGTGTATTCTTCTAGTTTCTATGTAAGTATCATAAATCAGTTTACAGATCAACTTGTACTTGTTACCTAAGTTATGGTTCCTACCAAATGATTTTGACCAATCCCTTTGGCCTTGGTACGGGGCTGTACAGGGATTTCATAGTTGCATTCGGTTGCTGTGCAAGCATACTTTTCATTAAAATATTTCTTATACTATTAAAATCAAAGCTAATCATAAACCTTAGACTACTGATTAATTCTAACATATCAGTAACATCTCCCCCCTTTGAAAGTGTTGAAAATTATTTCGATACTTTCACCTCTACCGCATAGCATTTAGTCATTAACATTTTCGAAGCCAAGATTTGTTTCAGCATACTTTGATGATGAATCGTAGTCTGGTGGAATAGTGGGTAACTCTCTCGTGATCATGCGATTAACTGCAATTCTATTAGTTAACTGTTTTTTTCAAACAGATGTATACCAGCATGATCATCAAAAAGACAATTAGCAACAGAAACAGAGTTTTAATCAAAGATTGTATCCAAGAGCTTAAGCTCCATCCCAATCCTTTGAAAATTTTTCCTATCCAATCCTCTGACATGTCTTCTCGAATTGATTCTGTTTCTTTTTCAGTTTTTCCCAACAAATCCAGATCATGCTCTACATCCTGAGTAACGTTTGGAATGTGCATACAGCAGTGATCTAATCTATCCTTGAGATATCCACACACTCCATGCTCTTTAAGTAGAAGCATGTCTAAGGCCATTCTATTTTGGAGTGTCATCCTAGATGTCGCCTGCAATTGTATGTTCAGGTCTTTGAACCCTTTCCTTGTAACATTTGCTAACTTCTCTACTTGACCTGTTAAATGCTATAGCCACTCTCTGTTTCTATATGAGGCTATAGGATTCAAAAGAGATTCAAGAGCCCAACTAATTTTTACTCCTGTTGATGGTTTGTTCCAAATATCATCATCTGTCTCAGGTCTTTTGGTTGGTTTCAAGTTCAAATTTTCTAAGGGTCCCTTAAACGGTGATTTTTTCCAAATCGGGCACAATGTTGGCATGCCTAAAGTAATTTGTTTTACTCTACCATCTAATGGTAAGTGAGTTGTCCAGGTTCCGTCCCTTAATGCCCAGATCAAATGTCCCGGACTCTGGATCATACTTTTTCTCCAACCCCAAAATTTCCCTCTTGTAATCACATAATCTACAGTTATTTGAAGATCATTTCTGGGTCCTCGACAGAAACAACCATATTTCACTGCAGCCGCTAAAGGGGGAATGTCTTGTATCACTTTACTTACTGTACTACAATTATAAACCTTTTCACATTTCAATTCCATTATCATGCGGCTCACATTTTTCCTTATTGATTCATCATAAGAACACTATCCATAACCATATCCTGAATCTAGTCCTGTCCAAGCACCACTCATGTCTACAAAATGTGAATTTAATAGTTTTGTACATTCAGCCTTACTTCCCGGGGACTTCTTTTGTTTTCTAATATATTTCACTTGTTCATACCATTGAGTCACTGGCCTTTGTCCACAATGAGTGGTCTCATTTTTGTGTCCCAGGTTGGTCAAATTCATAGTTAAGATTCCCCATGGAATAGATTCACCTACTGTCCTTGGCATCGGTAAACAAGCAGTAATCTGTGTAACATTCTGCAAATTGGCAAATCCTTTAATCAATCCTAACATCAAATTCTCCTCAGGCGTTTGTTTGGGAATTTCAATCACTTGTTCTGTTTCTATTTGTATTTTGTTCCTACTCACCAAGTAAGCCCACGGGTTCACCAGTACTACCTTCCAGCATAAGATCCAAAGAACAATCAAAAGCTGATATGAGAAATTAGACATGTTTCAGAGTCAGTTTTAAAGTCTCTGGGTCACGGCTAACAATCTTCCATGAAGTAGGTGCTTTCTTCACCCGAGTATAATGTATCCAAGCTTCTGATTCTGCAATCTTGATAGCTGTAAAGGTGGTTAATAGTATCTGGAAAGGTCCTTTCCAGCGCTCCTGCAGAGGTTCAGAAATCCACATCTTCACGTAAACATAATCTCCTGGTTGGAAATCCTGCACTGGATTGTCCAGAGATAAAGGTCTGTTCCAAATTACTGCACTCCGAATTGCAGCCAAAGTTTTCCCTAGAGAAAGCAAATAGTCATATACATCTTGTTTTCCTTTTACATGCATACCTGGATTTGGTTCTGGGGACTCATAAGGTTTTCCATACAGTAATTCATAAGGACTGATTGAGGTGCCACTCTTTGGCTGTACTCTAATTCCTAGTAATGCCAATGGAAGTGCTTGAGGCCATTTTAGATTAGTTTCCTGACAAATTTTACTTATTTGTCTTTTTAAAGTCTGATTCATTCTTTCTACCTTCCCGCTGGATTGTGGCCTCCAGGATGCATGTAAATCCCAGGCAATACCCAATGTTTTACTAACACTTTGGACTACTTCAGCAACAAAGTGTGGACCTCTGTCAGAAGAAATTCCAATAGGGACCTCAAATCTTGGAATTATTTCTTATAGTAACCACTTTGCTACTTCTTTTGCTTGTGTGGTGCGACAGGGAAGGGCTTCTGGCCATCCTGTAAAAGTGTCAACCCCCACCAGAATGTATCGGTACCCATTTTGTCTAGGTAACTCCGAGAAATCTACTTGCCAATAATCTCCAGGTTCTGTACCAGATTTTAACTTACCCATTTGGGCTCTTTTCTTGATTACTGGATTATTTTTCAAACATACTTCACATTTTACAGTTATCATTTTAGCTAATCCTAGCGTTTTAACTGACACTACCTGTTTCTGTAAAGGAGTTACTAGGGCTTCTACTCCCCAATGACATTCCGGATGTCTTGTTTGAATTATTTCTCTCATCAAAATGGGTGGAATCACTACTTCTCCATTAGGGGTTACCCACCATCCAGCTAGGTTTTTCTTAGCATTTAATAACTGGCCTAACTTGTCATCTTCCTCTGAATATTTTGGTTTTTCTCTAGGAAGGGCTACTGTTTTGGAGGGAATTAATGCCATTTGTAATGCTTGCTCTTTTGCTACTTTCCTGGCCATTTTATCAGCCAGATTATTTCCAGCAATTTCTTTTGTGTTTCCAATTTGATGTGCTTTACAGTGCATGATTGCTACTTGTTCTGTTTTCTGAACTGCTTGCAATAATTGTAAAATTTCATTTTGATGCTTAATGTTTGATCCTTGAGAGGACAATAATCCTCTTTCTTTCCACAGAGCCCCATGGACATGCACTACCCCAAAGGCATATTTAGAGTCTGTCCAGATATTTACTTTCTTCTTTTCACTTAGTTCTAGGGCTCGAATCAAAGCAATAAGTTCTGCTTTCTGGGCTGATGTGGTGCTTGCCAATGCTCTGGCTTCTATAACTGTGGTGTCTGTTGTTACCGCATATCCAGCGTATCGGACTCCTTGCTCCATGAAGCTGCTGCCATCTGTATACAATTCCCAGTCAGGTTGCTCCAGTGGTACATCCTTCAAATCTTCACGACTGGAATAAACGTACTCGATAGTAGCCAAGCAATCATGTTCCAGTTGTTCTTCTTCCTGTGTAGAACTTAAAAACACTGCAGGATTTACCAGGTTAGTTGTTTTTAGAATCACATCATCCTGTTCAGTCAGTACTACCTGGTACTTTATCATTCGGCTCGGGGATAGCCAATGTCCCCCCTTCTGCTCTAAAACAGTTATCACCATGTGTGGGACATCATAGACTGTTATTGTCCTTCCCAAAGTCAATTTCCGAGCTTCTTGTATGAGCAGTACTGTTGCTGCCACTGCCCAAAGGCAGTTTGGCCACCCTTTACTCGCTGTGTCCAGTTGTTTGGAGAAGTATCCGACTGGTCGTTTCCAGCTTCCCATCTTCTGGGTTAACACACCTAATGCAAGGCGTTGTCTCTCGTGTACAAACAACTGAAAATCCTTGGTTAGATCTGGAAGTCCTAAGGCAGGTGCAGACATTAAAGCACGTTTTAACTCAATGAAAGCCTTTTGCTGTTGTGGGCCCCATACAAAGGGAGAGTTCTTTTGGGCCTCACACAAAGGCTTAGCTATCAGTCCATAATTCATAATCCAAAGGCGACACCACCCAGCCATCCCCAGGAACGCTCTGAGTTCATGAATATTTTTCTGCTCAGGTATACTGCAAATAGTTTCTTTTCGACCTTTTCCCAATTGTCGCTGCCCTTTAGAAATTTCAAAGCCCAGATATATCACAGTGTTGCATGCTATTGGAGCCTTTTTCCTGGATACCTTGTACCCATTTAGTCCCAGAAAATTCAAGAGGTCAATAGTCACTTGGATGCAAGCAGACCTTTCTTCTGTATCAACCAATATGTCATCTACATATTGCAAAAGCAAATGTACTTATCTTGCTTCCACATTTCAAGCTCTCTTGCCAGTTGATTTCCAAAAATTGTTGGGCTATTTTTAAATCCTTGGGGTAATCTTGTCCATGTGAGTTGCATCTTTCACCCAGTTTGTGGATTTTCCCATTCAAAAGCAAACAGTTTTCAGCTCTCCTTTTCCAAAGGTATGCAAAAGAAAGCATCTTTCAAATCAAGCACTGTAAACCACTGATAAGTCTCATTTAACGCTGTTAACTAAATATAAGGATTTGCTACTACTGGATAAATATCTTTAACTATTTGATTTACTGCCCTTAAGTCTTGCACTAACCTATATTCACCCGAGGGTTTTCTGATTGGTAAAATAGGAGTATTATACTCCGATTCACATTCCTCTAAAATTTTGTACTTCAAAAATTTGTCAGTCAGTTTCTTCAGCTCCTGTCTGACTTCTGGCTTGATTGGAAAGTGTTTTAATTTTACTGTCTTTACACCTTCTTTTAAATCTACTTTGACAGGCTCTGCCAGTTTTGATTTACCAGGGATATCTGTTTCCCATACTGTGGGAATCACTGCAGAATCTACCTCTGGTGGAATTTCCTGCTCCTCCACCTTTTCTTGTATCATTAAGATTCCTCCTGTTTTGGACTCGGATATTTTTAAGAAAAGCTCCCCTTGCTCAAAAATAATTTGTGCGTTTAATTTAGATAACAAATCCCTTCCTCACAAGGGTACCGGACATTCTGGTACATACAAAAAATCATGCGAAATTACCTTGTCCCCAAATTTTAAATCCAGGGGTTTCAGGAATGGCCTGTTTTCTTCTTTCCCGGTTGCCCCTTCTATGTTTGCTGTTTTTGTTCCAATTTTTCCTTTACAGGTGTTTAATACGTTGCTCAAGTATCCACTAAAAATTTAACTTCTTTTTCTCCCAGCTTAATTACAACCAGAGGCTCAGCTGGGTTCTCCTCCCCTTCAGTTATCTAACATCATGACTCTGGCCATTTCTTGTTGAACATTCCCATTTTTAGGACAGTCTTTTTTCCAGTGTCCCTCCTCTCTACACAAAGCACATTGATTTATTCCTAAAGGGGTGTTAAAATTCCAATTACCACCGTTCATAAATCCTCCCCTTCCACTGAATCCTCGTCCTCTTCCTCTACCTCTCCCTCTGTTTACTGTCCCTGTCATTACAGCCAGTAATCTATTTTCCCTGTTTTTTCTCTCCTCATTTTCTCTATTATTATATACTTTCCATGCAGCCTCCAGCATCTTATTCAAATTTCTTGAATCCTCTCCCTCAAGCTTCTGGAGTTTCTTTCTTATACCTGGTGCTGACTGTCCCATAAAAATCAAAGCCAATTGTATTTGAGCTGCCTCCGTCTCCACCTTTAAATCAGTAAATTTCCTGGCAGCTTCCTTTAATCTCTCCAGAAATGCTGAGGGAGATTCATTTTTATCCTGTCTTACTTCATATAATTTAGACCAATTCAAAGATTTGGGCATAGCATGTTTAACTCCATATAAAATCCACTTCTGGTACTGACTCAGTCTCTCTCTATGCTCCACATTATTTGGATCCCGCTGCGGATCCCCTGATGGAAAATTCTGTTCTAATGTCCCACGTGTTGTCCCATTCAATACTGCTGCTTCTGCCTGTGCTTTGCCAGCTTTTAATACCATCTGCTTTTCTGTATCATCCAACAAATTATCCAAGACCACCTGCAAGTCACTCCAGTCCGGGTTCTGCGTTCTAATTATAGTATCCACCACTCTCCCTACTCTTTCAGGATCTTCTCTATAAACTCCTGCTGCCTGTTTCCAAGCCATCAAATCCGTAACTGAAAAAGGCATTTTCACATACATTGGCCCATCGTTACCAACTCCCTGCCGCAGGGAAGCTATTGTGTGTGTCTGCTGCCGAGTTCTCTGAGAAATAGGGGTATGAACTACAACCTCAGACGGTCCCTCATCCACATCCTCTATTCCACTACTTTCTGGTTCCTCTACCTGTTCCCTATATTCTTGACCTCGATTTCTTTCTCTCCTGGGAGGGGATATATCTAATTCTGGTCCTTCATCAGTTTCAGGAACAATTCTCTTCTTTAAATAATCCTTCCCAATTTCACATGTTGAACAACACTTCTTTACTTTCTTATTATCAGAAGTTATTGCCATTACTAAATTATCTCTACTAATCAACTTACCTTCTTTTTGCCAATCCTTTCTCTGCCTCAGATAAAAAAACAAATCTACATATGGTACTTCATCCCACTTTCCTTCTCTCCTACAGAACAGCATCAACTGTAGAATGGTATTATAATTCAATGTCCCATTCATGGGCCATTTTTCCTGATCCTCTAATGTATACAGAGGCCATCAATGATTACAATATTCAATCATCTGATTCTTTCGCAAATCATCATGTAAATCTCCCCAATGTGCTAATAAACATCCTAATGAAGAAGT
The DNA here is from genome assembly GCA_907165065.1 of Caprimulgus europaeus. Next base: position 10,043,976 of record OU015537.1, read on the forward strand.
TTTCGGGATTTTGTCATTTGCAGCCAAATTACTCATACTTTTACTTTTAAACAAATAAGTTAACTTAGATGCCATGATATAATTGCTTTACAGTACAATATACAATCACTCAAATCTGTCGCTTCGTTCTTCTCCGGCTGCACCCCTTGTGGGATAGCAGAACCGCGGATCCGAACGCCACACTCGCTTCGTGCTCAATTGCACGTCTCACTCTCACAGTCACACTCGCACAGTTCTGCTATTGTAAAATTATGTAACACAATAAACACAGTTCTTAGTTACAGATCAGCACTTCAGTACCCAGTCAAAATAAACAATTCCACAAAATAACACATGAAAAACTTCTAACTTCTTGTTAGAGGCACTACCTTGAGAACACTATAGCATATAGGTTCTCTTGTCTCCACGATTGTCCAACCCTGCAATAGATTTCGCTTATGTCTTACGGGCAGACGCCTAGGCTTCCACTTCCACAAGGATCCTTTAGTCCAACCCTGAGCAGCTTTCACCGTGACTGACAGGCAGACGTACAGTGGGACTCTAACCCACTTACATAATTACCAAAAGAAAAGAAGTGTCTTACCAAAAATCCAGGGAACATCGCAAAGAACTTTATGGATCGGGGATCGATGGGTATCCCCGAGAAATCCTCGGATCCGGCTGGAACCGATCAGGTCCCCGACTCCTCCAGTCTCCTTCAGCGAGGTCCCATCTGGGGTGCCAAAACTGTTAACGAAAATCCGGAATAAGAAACTTATCAACACCAATGTGATGCAGATAAGCAGACACTTCTTTATTAACGGCCGGGTGCGCGAGTGAGTTCTCTCACGATCAACGCACACCATGCCCCAAAATCATGCATCTTATATAGAGCTTACTCATACGTATTCATTAAGTAATCATACATAAACATGTTATTTCCAAGAAATCATTAACATATTCTCCTCCTATTTCCAATTCTGCGCAATAACTGTTAGAATCATCTGGAAATGAGTCTGGGGTGTAAAATGGGTGGGCGATCTGTGAATCGGTGGTTGCAATCTCCCCCTGCCAGAATTACCTTTTGCTTAAGGACACGGTTTCTTGGCAGGCACCTATAAACCGTTACAGTAGGCTTCTCTTCCCATTGTCTCCCCATTCTCATTAATCCAGATTTTGACAGCTACATGTATTCTTCTAGTTTTCTATGTAAGTATCATAAATCAGTTTACAGATCAACTTGTACTTGTTACCTAAGTTACGGTTCCTACCAAATGATTTTGACCAATCCCTTTGGCCTTGGTACGGGGCTGTACAGGGATTTCATAGTAGCATTCGGTTGCTGTGCAAGGATACTTTTCATTAAAATATTTCTTATAATCTTATACTATTAAAATCAAAGTTAATCATAAACCTTAGACTATTGATTAATTCTAACATATCAGTAACAATTCTATGATTCATTTCTCCCTGCCAGGAGAAAAGCAGCTATGCCACAGGCAGCTCTGTATCTCAAGGAAACAGAATGAGCACAAGGTTTTTGAAGGAACCTGCTACTTCACGCACATTCCTCCACAGAGAGCTGCAAGAGACTGCTCAGGTCACTGTGCAGCGGGTACAAAATAAAAACAGGTCCATGGTGCATGAGCCATTCCCTGGCACCCTTTGACATACCTAAATCTTATGTAAAGGATCAAAAGTCACAGTTATAATATCATCTCTAGGAGAGAGGAGGAGAGCTCTAGTCTATTGCCAATATATTAGGGTTGGGCAGAGTGGACTACTTCCTCTGTTCCAGAGGAGGTAAAAAAACTAAACAACCTCAATAGTCTCCACAAGTCTGTTGTGGGGACAATTTCTTCCTGAAAAAATTGTTGGTAACTATTTAAACCCAAAGTGCATGGGAAAAACTAAGGGGTATCTAAGGAATATTTTAATGCACTTTTGTACCCTATCTTGCATCCTTCGTCTAGTCCTATGCTTCACAGGAATAAAAGAAACTTCCCTCCTGCCAATGCCATTTCACATATCTCCATTTCAAAACCCCCAAGCCCAAGAAGTCAAGTTTTTCAACAATGCAGAAAAAAGGTACTTCCTAGAACCGGCAAACAATCAGAAAAAAAAAAAAGAAAGTTAAAAAAAAGGTAAAAAATAAAAGAGTGTAGGACTTTAATATAGATTCAGTGCAAGAAAGAGGAATCCAGTTTCCTGTCAAAGCCCCTTAAAGAAATTCAAACACTTGGTAACATGACTTAATTCAGAGAAGTGTAAGAAAGTCAGTGGCAAAATAGTATGCCTTTAGGTATATCCTTATTTGTAATACCTGTTTTGAAGGTCAGAGCATCATCCATTGAAATATGAGCCAAGAGCACTCCTTTACACTGAGAACACAGAAGTCATTGTCCAGTCTCAATCTGTGCAAACATGCATCTTAATCTTGTTTTTTATAGTTGTCGAAATGCTTGATTGCCTTGAGGGGATCTGAACAGCTCATCAGATAACAAAACAAATCAAGGGTTGTTTACTGGGATTTTCAGGACTTAAACTAGTCTTTTCTGTCTGTTTGTGAGACTCTGCATGTCCTTAAAGTTAACACCTGCCTTTGCTACTGTGTGGTGAGCAGCCAAACTCCCACCCGGCTGCTCTCTTCCTCCTCCTCCTCAACAGCACAGGGGGAGAAAATAGGATGAAAAAGCTTGTGGGTTAAGACAAAGACTGGGACATTGCTTACCAGATACCGTCACAGGTATTGTCATGTGGTGGTTTCACTTGGCTAGTACTTGGCTAGCAGCCAAACACAGCTGTTCACTCACTCCCCCTCCACACACAGGGGATAGGGGAGAGAATTGGGGGCAAGGATAAGGAGACTCGTAGGTTGAGATAAGAACAATTTAATAATTGAAGTAAAATAATACTTAAATAAAACTTAAAATAATAATTATATTAAAATAATAATGATAATAATAGTAATAAAATATGCAAATAATTGATACACAGTGCAATTGCTCACCACTTGCCATCCAAGTCTGGCCTGTTCCCAGGTAACAATCCTGGAGGAGTGAAAATCTGAAAAGAGTGAAAAAAGGAGTGAAAAAACTGAAACCTCAATCCCAGAAGAGCGAGAGCCCGAGCCAAAGTCAGAGAGAGCTAGAGAGGAAGAGACCCTCACTAATATACTGAATATGATGTTATGTGATATGGAATATCCTATTGGCATATCCAAATGCCAATTTAGCTTATTAATTCAAATATTCCTCACCCCCCCAGATCTTGTGCTTGTAGACTAACAGAACACAAAGTCCTTCACTTCCAGTGACAAAAATGAAAACATTGGTATGTTATCAGTGTTTCTCTCATAACAAATCCCAGGCTGAAACCAAAATACAGTGCTATTCTAGCTACTAAAAAGAAACCCAGCTCTATCCCAGCTAAAAACCAGGACACATCACCAGTGAAATATGACTATCTCTTCCACACAACAATCACAACTACCCATTGCAAAGCCTAGTGCAATAAGAAGGAAGCATTTTAACCTTTTGAAGAAATGCTTCTTTGTCACTGAAAATGTGAGACAGAGAAAAAGTTGCTTTAGAAAATCATCTGAAGTAACAGAAGCCTTCAAGTTTGATTTTTCTAGATCAGAAGTGGAAAGTGACAGTTAGCACAGTTGATTGCCAAATAAATTCTTGCAAGATAAAGTAAGTATGCCGAAACCAGTTTTTACATTAGCTTCCATTTTAAAAGCATGCAGTAGAAGGCTACTGATGAAAGACACATTTGGCCTTAAAATCCAGGACCATGAGGATTAAAGATCTGTGTGCAGCTGCAGGACAATGATCTTCTTGTAATCACGAAGGTGTGGTGGGATGGCTGGAGTGTTTCAATGGAAAGATACAGGCTCTTCAGGAAGAACAGGCTGGGAAGATGAGGAGGGGGAATTGCCCTTTATGTGAGAGAGCAGTTGAAATGCATGGAGCTTTGCCTGGGCATGGATGAGGAGCCAAATGAAAGCTCCTGGGTAAGGATTAAAGAGAGGACAGCTAAAGGCGACATTATAGTGGGTGTCTGCTACAGGTCACCTTATCAGGAAAAACAAGTAGATGAGGCCCTCTACAAACAGATAGGAGCAGCATCACATTCACATGCCCTGATCCTCATGGGGGACTTCAGCCACCCCAATATCTGTTGGAGGGATAACACAACACAGCACAAGCACAAGGAGGTTCTTGGAGCTTTTTGACAATCAGTCCTCAAGAGCAGTTATTCATTATAAACCTGGAAACCTATATTGGGGACAATTCTACTAGGGTCTCTCCTATATCAGGTACCATCTGATATTTTCATTCACAACATGGATGACTGAGTAGAGACTATGGTTATTAAATTTGCAAATGACACTAGAATGTAGCCCTTGGCTGGAATATTATACTCCAGTTCAGCTTCTGCATCATGTGACAAATGTGGACTGGTTTGATGGACAAAAAAGAATAACTGAAATGTTTCTAGAGTTCTCTAAAACATGACTTATGGGGAAAGATTTAAAGAAGTTAGATTGTTTTCCCCAGGAAAAAAAAAAAAAAAAAAAAAAAAAAACTCTGCAGGAGGAATGTAATAGTTTTTGAATACGTGTAAGTAGCTGCAAAGAAAAACAAAATGGAATACTGTCCAAAGTCTTGCTTATAGGACAAAAAATAATGGTTTAAATTGCAGCAAGGCAGTTCTAGGTTAAGATGTTAGGAAACAGTTTCTAACAGGATAGCACATGAATTGTGTGAGGAGATGGTAGATTTTACATCATTAATGATTTCTAAGTCTATATTGTTAAAAATTATGTCCAATTAGGTCCAATTATGTCCATAAACTGCGAGATCTTATGGGTTAGGATTAAAGAGAGGACAGGTACAGGTGACATTATAGTGTGTGTCTGCTACAGGCTACCTGATCAGGAAAAACAAGTGGATGAAGCCCTCTACAAACAGATCGGAGCAGTAACACATTCGCAGGCCCTGAGGGGAAGGAGCGAGAAAAAATGCAGGATCACAACCCTGGACTTCAGGAGAGCAGACTTTGTCCTCATCCAGCACGGCAGCGCTCAGTGGTGGTATGACTTCATTCAGGCCACGATAGTCCACTGTCAGTCTCCACTCCCCATTAGACTTCCAAACTGGCCATATGGGGCTGTTAAAGGGAGAGCGAGTCCTGCTGATCACTCCTTGGCTCTCCAGCTGACAAATCAATTTATGGATGGGAATTATGGAGTCTCGGTTGGTGCGATATTGCCGCCGGTGCACTGTTGTGGTAGCAATTGGCACCTGCTGTTCTTTGACCCGTAACAGTCCAACAACAGAAGGGTCCTCTGAGAGTCCGGGCAAGGTGGACAGGTGTTTGATTTTCTCGGTCTCTGGCAGCTATGCCAAAAGCCCACCAGTACCCTTTTGGGTTCTTGAAATACCCTCTCCTGAGGTAATCTATGCCGAGGATGCACGGAGCACCCAGGCCAGTCACAATGGGGTGTTTTTGCCAGTCATTCCCAGTCAGGCTAATTTCACCCTCCAATACATTCAGTTGTTGGGACCCCCCTGTGACTCCAGAAATACAGATGGATTCTGGCCCTTTAAAGTCTGATGGCATCAGGGTGCATTGGGCACCAGTGTCTACTAGAGCCTTATACTCCTGGGGGTCAGATGTGCCAGGCCACTGTATCCACACAGTCCAATAAACTCAGTTTTCCCTCTCCTCCACCTGGCTGGAGGCAGGGCCCCTCTAATCTTGATCAGACTGCCCATCATCATCATACGAGTTTGAGCAGCTTGTGCAGGCTGGATGCCTCTTGTCTTCATTTGCATCTTGCAGATAGGGATCGGAAGCCCATATACACTGTTTGGAGAGCCGACCAGTGGAAACTGGAGCAACTTTCTTGGAAGAACTCCCTTTTGTGTTCGTTTTTCTTCGCAGCTCATGGATGCGTGCCTCTAGGGCTGAGGTGGGTTTGCCAACCCACTTTCTCATGTCCTCTCCATGGTCACGCAATTCTAACCACAGTGTGCCCCGTGGTGTGTGCTGTTTCTCTCGGGCAGAGGAACGCTTGTTCTTATCAACTGAGACCTTGGTACGTGCAGAGGAATCGGACATTAATTTCTGGAACTCTTGGGTCATTTTCTCTACAGCTGAGATGAGAGAAGAGGAAAGCGTGCCTCAGTATGTCCAGAGGTGGCGAGCCATTTCATCCACCCGTGGCTCCTCTCCAGGTTTGAAGTTAATTACTGCCAGTGACTTGGATTATGATGCTGGTGCATTCTGTAGAACCTTCTGCCACATGCCTTGTGTGCACGGGACTTCATCTGGATCTTTGGGTAACTGCTCGTCATTCAGGTTACTATAGATCGCTTCCAGCACAGCTAATTCTCTCAAGCACTGGATTGCTTTCTCTATGTTGTCCCACTTGCTTAAATTACACAAAATATCATCCTTAAAGTTGAACCTTTCTTTCACACTTGACAGGAGTCGCTTCCAGAGGTTGAGAGTCTGTGGCTCTCTCCCAATTGCTTTGTCAATGCCACTTTCTCTGGCAATGGAACCCAACTGCTTGGCTTCCCTGCCATCTAGATCCATACTGCTGGCCCCATTGTCCCAGCATCGAAGCATCCAGGTGGCAATGTGTTCGCATGGATGACGACTGAGATCCTTTTGGATGTCTCATAGGTCACTGAGGGATAGGGATCGGGTGACTACCTCTGGTTCTGGCTCTTCCTCTGGTTCTTGTGATGGCCCCGCTTCCTTCTCATCCTTTGTTAAGAGAACAGATTTCTTTGTGTATTTCCTCTTTTGCACAGGGGCAACTGATACTGGCACAGGTTTGTTGTCTGGTTTATCTGTGCTGCTTTTCACTGAGGTTTGAGTAACCTTAGCAGGCGTTGAGGTTGGAGTAGTTGTAGTGTTGGCTGTCGCAGGGCTTGAAGTGGCTGCAGTGCTGGTCACAGGGGTTGAAGTGGTCACAGTGCTGGTCGTGGGGGTTGAGGTGTCCATGGTGTCTGTTGAAGGAGCTTGAGTGTCAGCACAACACTGACATCTGCACCAAACACCCATAGCAGATCTAAACAACATCACAACCTGACACACATTCACCAATAGCGTGATGGTAGTTTGAGCATCCCAAGGGTATTCAGAATTCTCAAGAGCTTTTATAAATGACTCGGCAGAGATGGGGAAAACACAGGCAGATGTCCCTTCCTTGTATTGGCTGTGCCAGGAAAAGGTGTATTTGGTGACCACACCCATTATACGACTCCCAAAATGTGGGGATGGAACCGGCTTGGTTGTGCCACCTGCCACCATGGCGTACAGATACAAAAGTGGTCCCACAGCCCATGATTTTATCATACCAACAACCAGCACCCCACAGCACAGCACAACAAAAACCTTAGTCAGCAAAACAGCATCCCTCCTTCCAATCCAACTCCTAGAGGTGATGAACCATGTATAAATACTGGCACACAGCATGTACGGCAAGTGAGGTGACACAGACAACAGCTCTAAAACCACCTTTGAGACCATAGAAAACAACATTCTGATCAGCACTGACCAAGTCAGAGGCCACATAATTAGTGCTTATCAGTGTTTTGTTTTAACACAGTCTGGTCAAATCTGTCTTTATCTCAACCCTTCGTGCCCCACGTTGGGTGCCAAAAAAGGACTGTGGTGGTTTGGGTGGATTCACCCTTTTTGCTTGCAGCTTGCAGCCAAACACAGCCTGCTCTATCACCCTCCCCTCTCCCTCGCCCAGGGAGTAGGGGAGAGAATTGGAAAGAAGGGCAAGGAAACTCACGGGTTGAGATAAAAACTATTTTCTAATTAAAATAAAATGATAATGATAACAACAGTGATAACAGACTATACAAATGAGTGATACACAGTGCTCACCGCCCGCTGACTGATGCCCAGCCTGTGCCAGCTAACGATCCCAGAGCAGAGACGGTCCCGAAACCGAAATCCCGGAAAAAAAGAGCCCAAGCGATCCCCGAGAGAATAACCACGTCTTCCAGTCAGCCCTGGTTAATATACTGACATGACGTGATATGATATGGAATATCTCATTGGCACATCCAAATGCCAGTTCTGGGCTTTGCTATTCACTCTGCTTCTCCCTCCCAGTCCTAATGCAGCTGTGAAGCAGCCAAACATGGTGGCCTTGAGCTCCAGCAGCAACTAATAACACCAGTACTGTTGTCAACGTTCTTCTCATAATAAGTCTGAACTGAAACGCTGAAACTAGAATACAGCTGTTCTAATTACTAAAAAGAAAATTAACTCTGTCCTAGCAAAACCAGGACAAGATGACATCATAGAAGGCTACCAGACTGGTCAAGCATGATTTCCCTGTAGTGAATCCACTTTGACTACTCTTGATAACCTTCTTTTCTTCCCAGGGACGAAGGTGAGGCTGACTGGCCTGTAGTTGCCTGGATCCTCCTTCTTGCCCTTTTTGAAGACTGGAGTGGCATTAGCTAACCTCCAGTCTTCATGTACCTCTCCCATTCTCCAAGACCTTTCAAAGATGATAGAGAGTAATTTAGTAATAATTTCTGCCAGCTCCTTCAGCACGCGTGGAAGCATCCGATCGGGGCAAATGGATTTACGTATATTGATTTTGTTTATGCTATCCCTGATGAGTTCCTCCTCGACCAAAGGGAAGACTTCCTCTCTCCATACTCTCTCTCTTCCCTCTAACACTTGGGACTCCTGAGAGGCACTTTTAGCCATAAAGACTGAAGCAAAGAAGGCGTTCAGTATCTCTGCCTTCTCAGCGTCTCCCGAAACCAGGGCACCCGCCTCGTTCAACAGTGGGCCCACATTTCCCCTGGTCTTCCTTTTGTTATTGATGTACTTAAAAAAGCCTTTTTTGTTGTCCTTTACCTCCTTTGCCAGATTCAGCTCAAAGTGGGTCTTAGCCTTCCTAGTTGCAACCCTGCAGGCCCTGACCACATTCCTGTATTTCTCCCAAGTATCTAGACCCTTTTTCCACATTTCATAGACTTTCCTCTTCCATTTGAGTTTTTCCATGAGCTCCTTGCTCATCCATGCAGATTTCCTGCCACTCTTGCCCGAATTCTTTCTCTTAGGGATGCACCAGTCTTGGGCTTGGAGGAAGTGGTACTTGAATGTTAACCAACTCTCTTGGGCCCCCTTACCTTCCAACACTCTAGCCCATGGGATACCCCCAAGTAGGTCCTTGAAGAGGTCAAAGTTGGCTCTCCTGAAGTCCAGGGTTGCAACCCTACTTATTGGCTTGCATCTTCCACACAAGATCCTGAACTCCACCATCTCATGGTCACTGCAACCCAGGCTGCCCCCAACCTTCACATCCCCAACCAGGCCTTCCTTGTTAGTAAGAACAAGGTCCAGAACTGTCGCAACGGAGAGAAGACCCGGACACTCAATATGAGAATCAGCAGACTTCCGTAGGCTTCCGTTTATTGATTACATACATGCTCCTTATATACAGCAGTTAATTAAGCTTATGCATATTCTCAAAAACCCACACTGATTGGCTCATTAATTTTCCTGAGAACTTTCTCTTTGTTATAACAGGTGGTGTTGCTCTGTTCAGATCCCAAGGACATCAACAGGATACTCCTTACTTTTTTCCCAGCTTGATTAAAGTTGTTTTGTCTGAAGTTCTCAAGGGAAAGTAGGCCTCTTGGAGACTTCACTTATGTCAAGGGCCTAATGCTGCGGCCTAAGCCATTTCAATACCCTCGCTGCTTTCTGCTAAAAGCCTCTGATTGTACAAATATCTCTTAGTGATCTACAACACAGAACCACACCTCTCCTCATTGGCTCTTCCACCACCTGTGTCAGAAAGTTATCCTCTATGCATTGCGGGAACCTCTTGGACTGCGTGTGCCTGGCAGAGTTGCTTTTCCAACAAATATCAGGGTGATTGAAGTCCCCCATGAGAACCAGGGCCTGCAATCTTGAGGCTACTTTCAGCTGCCTGTAGAAGGCCTCATCCACCTCCTCATCCTGATCAGGTGGCCTATAGTAAACACCCACAACAGTGTCACCTGTGTTAGCCTGGATCGCTATTGGTGGGTGATGAGCAATTGTACTGTGCATCACTCATTTTTATACATATTATTATTATTAATAATATTTTAATTTTATTTTACTCTAATTATTACATTGTTCTTATCTCAACCTACAAGTCTCCTTACCTTTACCCCTCCAGTTGTCTCCCTTATTCCCTGGGTGGGGAGGGGAGGAAGGGGGGGTGCTAGCAGCTGTGTGGTGTTTGGCTGCCATACAAGTAAAACTATCACAACCCCCAATTGGGACAGTTGAGCACAACTTCAGTGCTTGTGCTGCTACCAACCTTGCACAGGGCAGAGCTGACAGGGTTGGTAACACAACAGTAGACTTTGAGTTAGTTATCATTATGGGGATGACAATTGGTGCTCTCCTGAACAGCGAGGGAGAGGGAAAGCAATGTTTTCCATGTATTACAGCATAAATAAGAAACATCGAGACAGCAGTGAGAGTTAAAGAAAAGGATAGCTAAATCTGGTGGGTTGATCCCTGCTGGCAGTTAAGCACCACACAGCTGCTCACTCACCCCTCCTGCAGTGGGATGTAGAAGAGAAATGAAAGGGCAAAAGGAAATAATAATAATGAGTTGAGATAAAGACAATTTAATAATTGCAGCAAAGCTGCACACAGAAGCAAAGCAAAATAAGTAATTCATTCACTACTTCCCATCAGCAGGCAGATGTTTAGCCATTTCCTGGAAAGCAGGGCCTGGGAGTGGGCAAGAGGCTGGGAGGGGGCATAGCTGGGACAGTTGACCCCAATTGATCAAAGGGATATTCCAGTCCATATCTCCCCTTTTTCCTCTGGGATTGTTGTGGATAGTTTTGTTGCATAGGCTCCCAAGGTTCTTACATATCCTTATGTAAGCAGCTTGATCCTGCTAATACTGTTCCCTTGTTGTTGAGTGTGTGGAAACTAGTTTCATTCAGGTGTATGAGGAGACAACTTGTTGGTGAGGTGACAAGGAAACATGCCCTGAGGCAGTTGATCCTTGGGTGGCAGGGTGTATGGAAGGATTTGGGCTGGTGCTTAGGGTGGTTATCGCCTCCATGCCTGAAGAGGCATGTAATCCTGTTGAACTGGCACGCTGTGATAGTTTTACTAGGCTAGCACTTGGCTAGCAGCCAACACAGCCGTTCACCCACTTGTCCCCCACCCCCAGGGGATAGGGGAGAGGATTGGGGGGGGCAAGGATAAGGAGGCTTGGAGGTTGAGACAAGAACAGTTTAATAATAGAAAGAAAACTTAAAATAATACTAATATTAAAATAGTAGTGATAATGATAACAGTAACAAAATATGCAAACGAGTGACACCCAATGTTATTGCTCACCCCCCTCCTGACCGAGCCCGGCCTGTTCCCAGATAAAGATCCCGGAGGAGAGACAATCCCTAACCGAAACCACAATCCCGGAAGAGCGAGAGCCTGCGCGAAAGCCAGAGAGAGCTAAAAGAGGAAGAGCCCCTCACTAATATACTGGGCATGACGTGATATGATATGGAATACCCCATTGGCATATCTAACTGTCAATTAAGTTTATTAATTTAAATATTCTTCACACCCCTTAAATCTTGTGCTTGAGGACTAACAGAACACAAAGTCCTTCACTTCCAATGACAAAAATGTAAACACTGGTATGTTATCAGTGTCTCTCTCACAGCGAGTCCCAGGCTGAAAGCAGAACACAGCACAATTCTAGCTACTGAAAAAGAAACCCAGCTCTATTTCAGCTAAAAACCAAGACACATGCCACATGATGGAAGGGTGCCTTGCCTACCGCGATGAGACCCAGCAGCTCCTAGCACTGTATTGAAGCTTGACCTGTGCCTATCAAGCCTTCATTCAGCACCATCAGAGGAGCATGGTTGAGACAAGGACCTAAACCACATCTGAGAATACCAGGGTGTATTTGATTTGTGTGGCAAGGTTTTGGCAGCGGAGATGGGGAAGGGGCATAGGGGTGGCTTTTGTGAAAAGCTGCCAGAAGCTTCCCTGGTGCCTGACAGAGCCAATGCCAGCTGGCTCCAAGACTGACCCGCCGCTGGCCAAGGGCGAGCCAATCAGTAACTATGGTAACACCTCTGTGATAACATAATTAAGAAAAAAAAATGGGGAAGAAAAAAAAATAGCTGCACATTTTGCAGCTCGGGAGAGAGGAATGAGAAGATGTGAGAGAAACAACTCCACAGACACCAAGGTCAGTGAAGAAGGAGGGGGAGGAGGTGCTCCAGGCACCATAGCGGAGATTCCCCTGCAACTAGTGGTGAAGACCATGGTGAGGCTGTCCATGGAGGTCCATGGTGGACCAGATGACCACCTGTAGCCTATGGAGGACCCCACACCGGAGCAGGTGGATGCCTGAAGGAGGCTGTCACCCCGCGGGAAGCCCACACCGGAGCAGGTTTGCTGGCAGGACTTGTGACCCCGTGGGGGACCTGCCCTGGAGCAGTCCCTTCCTGAAGGACTGCACCCCACGGAAAAGACCCATGCTAAAGCAGTTCATGAAGAACTGTTGTTCATGGGAAGGACTCAGGTTGGAGAAGTTCATGGAGGACCGTCTCCCGTGAGAGGGACCCCACGCTGGTGTGGGGGAAGGAGTCCTCCCCCTGAGGAGGAAGGAGAGGCAGAAACACCGTGTGATGAACTGACCCCAACCCCCATTCTCTGTCCCCCTGTGCCGCTGGAAGGGAGGAGGTGAAAATCAGGAAAGAAGTTAAGCCCGGGAAGAAGGGAGGGGTGGGGGAGGTGTTTTAAGATTTGTTTTTATTTCTCGTTATCCTCTTGTCTGGTTGGTAATAAATTAAAATTAATTTTTCCCCCAAGTCAAGTCTGTTTTCCCCATGCCAGTAATTGGTGAGTGATCTCCCTCTGTCCTTATCTCCACCCACAAGCCTTTCGTTATATTTTTCTCCCCCCTCTCCAGTTGAGGAGGGGGAGTGATAGAGTGGGCTTTGGTGGGCATCTGGCACCCAACCAGGGTCAACCCACCACATATGGTTAGGATAGGGATCCAAACCCACCCCAACTACAGGAATTGCCTCAGTACTCAAAAAGAACCCCTGGACATGGAGGTTGACGGGTCCATACTGTTGTTTAATAAGGGATGAGGAGGAGGAAGGGTTTGATCAGGAAGCTGTTTTTTTGTCAAGGAAACCAGGTGGCTAGATGATGGTAGAGCAGTGGATGTGGTCTATCTTGATTTCAGTAAGGCATTTGACACGGTCTCCCACAGCATCCTTGCTGCCAAATTGAGGAGGTCTGGGTTAGATGGTCATATAGTGAGATGGACTGTTAACTGGTTGGTGGGAAGAAGCCAGAGAGTGGTGGTCAATGGGGCAGAGTCTAGTTGGAGACCCGTGTCTAGTGGAGTCCCTCAAGGGTCGGTACTAGGACCAGTATTATTCAATATATTCATCAGTGACCTGGATGAGGGAACAGAGTGCACTGTCAGCAAGTTTGCTGATGACACAAAGCTGGGAGGAGTGGCTGACACTCCAGAAGGCTGTGCTGCCATCCAGAGAGACCTGGACAGGCTGGAGAGCTGGGCAGGGAAAAACTTGATGAAATATAATAAGGGCAAGTGTAGGGTGTTGCACCTGGGCAGGAACAACCCCAGGTTCCAGTATAGGTTGGGAGATGATCTACTAAAGAGCAGTGTAGGGGAAAGGGATCTGGGAGTCCTGGTGGACAGCAGGATGACCACGAGCCAGCACTGTGCCCTCATGGCCAGGAAGGCCAATGGCATCCTTGGGTGCATTAGAAGGGGTGTGGTTAGTAGGTCAAGAGAGGTTCTCATCCCCCTCTACTCTGCCCTGGTGAGGCCACATCTGGAATATTGTGTCCAGTTCTGGGCCCCACAGTTCAAGAAGGACAGGGAACTGCTTGAGAGAGTCCAGTGCAGAGCCATGAAGATGATTAAGGGAATGGAGCATCTCCCTTATGAGGAAAGGCTGAGGCAGATGGGTGTCTTTAGCTTGGAGAAGAGGAGACTGAGGGGTGACCTTATTAATGTTTATAAATATGTAAAGGGCAAATGTCAGGAGGATGGAGCCAGGCTCTTCTCAGTGATGTCCAATGATAGGAGAAGGGGCAATGGGTGTAAGCTGGAACACAGGAGGTTCCACTTAAACTTGAGAAGAAACTTCTTTACATTAAGGGTGACAGAGCACTGGAACAGGCTGCCCAGGGAGGTTGTGGAGTCTCCTTCTCTGGAGACATTCAAGACCCGCCTGGACGCCTTCCTGTGTGAACTCATGTAGGTGTTCCTGCTCCAGCAGGGGGATTGGACTAGATGATCTTTTGAGGTCCCTTCCAATCCCTAGCATTCTGTGATTCTGTGAAACAGGAGAAAGTAGGGAGAGAAATCACTCAAGAGGTGGAAACTACCTGCTCCCTAATTATAAGGAAACTTCAAGATATGTGGAAAGGTTACAGCCACCATCCAGGCAAAAGTGTGATCATGGACTGGCCAGAAGGTAAAGATTTTGGAATGTCAACAGAGGAGAAGGTGATGCGCTCTGAAGAGGCTCCACCATATAATAAATTATCAGAAAATGAAAAGTGACATCCTTTATTCACTGATGGATCTTGTATTGTAGGAAAACAGTGAAGGTGAAAATCTACTGTATGGAGTCCTACATGACAAGTTGCAGAAGCGGTTGAGGGAGAAGGTGAGTTGAGTCAGTTTACAGAAGTGAAAGCCATCCAGCTGGCCTTAGACACTGCTGAACGAAAAAAATGGCCAGTGCTTATCTCTATTCTGACTCACATGCCCTGTGGGGGTGGTTACAGCAATGGAAGGAGAGCAACTGACAGTGCAGAGGTAAATCTGTCTGGGCTGCCCCATTGTGGCAAGATATTGCTGCCTGATTAGACGAGCTGCTTGTAAAGGTATGGCACGTAGACGCCCACTTACCCAAGAGTTGGGCCACTGAGGAACATCAAAACAACCAACAGGCAGATCAGGCTGCCAAGACCAAAGTGTCTCAAGTAGACCTGGACTAGAAACATAAGGGTGAATTATTTTCACCCTTTTACCTTTTACATAGGCACATGAGTCTTCAAGCCATCAAGGAAAGATGCAACACATAGATGGACTCCTGACTGAGAGGCGGATTTGACCATGGACACTCTCACACAGGTCATCTATGAATGTGAAATGAGCTGCAATTAAACAAGCCGAACAGTTAAAACCTCTGTGGTATGGGGACGATGACTGAAATATAAGTATGGCAAAGCCTGGCATATTGACTGTATCTCATTTCCATGAACGTGCCAAGGCAAACACCATGTGTTTACAATGGTGGAAGCAACCACTGGGTGGTTGGACACATATGCTGTGCCCCATGCCACTGCCTGGAACACCTTTCTGGGTCTTGAAAAGCAGGTCTTGTTGCGACATGACTCTCCAGAAAGAATCGAGTTGGACAACGGGACTCATTTTCAAAACAGCCTCATAGACACCTGGGCTAAAGAGCATAGCATTGAGTGGATACATCACATCCCGTATCATGCACCAGCTGCCAGGAAACTCAAATGATGCAATGAACTATTAAAGATTACACTGAAAGCAATGGATGCTGGGACATTTTAAAATTGGGATGAACATTTAGCAAAAGCCACCTGATTAGTTTACACCAGGGGATCTGTCAATTGAGCTTGCCCTGCCCAATCAAAACTTTTACGTATTGTAGAAGGGGACAAAGTCCCTGTGGTATATGTTAGAAATATGGTGCGGAAAACAGTGTGGGTTGCTCCTGCCTCGGGCAAAGGCAAACCCATTAGTGGGACTGCTTTTGCTCAAGGACTTGGGTGTACCTGATGGGTGATACTGGAGGATGAGAAAGTTTGATGTGTACCTGAAGGAGATTTGATTTGGTGAGAATAGACAATAATTTGAAATGTATGATACTATAATTTCTCTAGTTATTTATTACAGTAAGAATCACCCACATTAATGAAGAACAAACTTCAGCAACTGACACCCAGTAATTTCCTCGAGATTAACATCTTCACCACAGACCATGAACATGAGCCACACCAGATACACTGGCTGTGAGTTCCAGATGCATGATACATCATCCTACTGTGCCCAACTTCACCTGTTCATCACACCATATTGGGGCCTGGAGCCGATCTGCCGACTGAGTGAATTCTACACAATTTTTCCTGCCCTGAAATACTATTATGACAAATGGAAACCACAGTTTTGGACTAAATGAATGTGGTGGTTTCACTCTTTTGGCTTGTAGCCAAACACAGTCACTCTCTCACTCTCCCCCCCACTCAGGGAGTAGGGGAGAGAATTGGAAAGGTAAAAGGAAGGAGACTCACGGGTTGAGATAAAAACAATTTACCACTTGAAATAAAATAATAATGATAACACTGAATCCCTGGAAGAGCGAGCCTGAGCAATGCCTGAGAGAATGCTCCTGTCTTCTGGTCAACCCTGGTTAATATACTGAACATGACATGATATGATATGGAATATTTCATTAGCATATCCAAAAGCCAATTTTGGGTTTTGCTATTCACTACACTTTTCCCCTCCCAGTCCTAATGCAGCTGTGAACCAGCCAAACACGATGTCCTTGAGCTCCAGCAGCAACTAATAACATCAGTACTTTTATCAACATTCCTCTCATAACAAGTTCTACACTGAAACTAAAACACAGCTATTCTAAATGCTAAGAAGAAAATTAACTCTATCCTAGTAAAACCTGGGCAATGAATTCAATGAACTTTTTAGAGAGATGGCCCATAGACTAAGGGAATTATATCTCTGTGTATATATAGAGAGAGAGATTGCAGATGGGAAACATAATAGTGTCTTGGATGTGACGTAAATGGTATAGAATAAGGAATGAAATACTGTCCTCGTTTTGCTGGGATAGAGTCATAGAATTAATTGTCTGTTAGAAAAACTGCAATTTTGAGAAGACTGCAACACACAATTTGGTGAGAAAAATTTGATAAGACACTTGGTTTTAGTTTGTGACCAGCCATGATATGTGGGTTTCCATAGTGATCAAGGTCTTCAGCAGTTTAGAGTTAGCCAGGTGCTAAGGCTAGGAGGAGTAGTAGCCAGGGCAGCTGACCCAAGCTGGCCAATAGAAGTATTCCATATCATTAACATAATGCTCACTATAAATTGGAAAGTTTTCTAGGGATGTCTCTTCCTCAATGGTTGCCATCCCTGGGGGAATCTTGCCTGCCATTCTGCTCCTGAGGCCTACTCTCCTGCTTGTTGTGACCACCACATTTTCTTCGGCTGAGTATAACTTTGTGTATTTCATATTAATATTAGTATTAATATTAGTTTGTATTATAATTTCATTAAATCTGTTTTCATGTCAACCCACGGGTCTCTTTTCCTTTTCCCAATTCCTCTTCCTAGGTGGGGGTTATTGGGTGATAGAACAGCTGACTAAACCAAGACATTATAAAAATGTTAAAGACCAAACTGAGATGTATAAATGCATCAACTTATCCAAAATGTGCACTTGCAGCCAAGAAGGCCACCCGTATCCTGGGTTGCATCAAGAGAAGCGTGGCCAGCAGGTCGAGGGAGGTGATTCTCCCCCTGTACTCCTCTCTTGTAAGGCCCCACCTGGAGTACTGCATCCAGTTCTGGAGCCTCCAACACAAGAGAGACATGGACCAGTTAGAACGAGTCCAGAGGAGGGCCACGAGGATGATCCGAGGGCTGGAGCACCTCTCCTATGAGGACAGGTTGAAAGACTTGGGGCTGTTCAGCCTGGAAAAGAGAAGGCTTAGGGGAGATCTTATAGCAGCCTTCCAATACCTTGAAGGGGGCCTACAAGAAAGCTGGGGAGGGACAGGTAGTGATAGAACAAGGGGCAATGGCTTTAAACTGAAAGAGGGTAGGTTTAGATTAGATATTAGGAAGAAATTCTTTACTGTGAGGGTGGTGAGACACTGGAACAGGTTGCCCAAAGAAGTTGTGGCTGCCCCCTCCCTGGAAGTATTTAAAGCCAGGTTGGATGAGGCTTTGAGCAACCTGATCTAGTGGAAGGTGTCCCTGCTCACAGCAGGGGGGTTGGAACTAGATGATCTTTAAGGTCCCTTCCAACCCAAACCATTCTATGATTCTCTGAAAATTGTTTCAGTCTATATTAAATATCTATTTAGGTAAATTCAGAAATCTACAACAATTAAGTCTAGTTTATTAGACTGTGTTTGGCTACAAGCCAAAAGAGTGAAACCTCCACAGTCTTTTTTGGCACTCAATGTGGGGCAGGAAGGGTTGAAATAAAGACAGATTTGACTAGACTGTGTTAAAACAAAACTGTGATAAGCACTAATTATGTGGCCTCTGACTTGTGATGTTGTTAAGATCTGCTACTGGTGTCCAGTGCAGATGTCAGTATTGTGCTGCCACTTCAGCTCCTGCAACAGACACTGCAGCCACTTCACCACCCGCGACCAACACTGAAATCACTCCACCCCTCCTACCAACATTGCAGCCATTCCACCCCCTGCAACTAACATTGTGGCCACTTCAATCCCTGTGACCAAGACTGCAGCCACTTCAACCCCCTCAACCAACAATAGGGCCACTTCAACATCTGCAACAGCCACCATTACAACTATGCCAACCCCAACGCGTGCTAAGTTTACTCAAACCTTGGTGAAAAGCACCACAGATAAACCAGAAAACCAACTAATGCCAGTATCAGTCACCCCTATAAAAAAGAAGAAATGCACAAAGAAATAAATTTGCATAATAAAGGATGAGGAGGAATTGGGGCCATCACGAGAACCAGAGGAAGAGACAGAACCAGAGGTAATCACTCAATCCCTATCCCTCAGGGAGCTGCGAGACATTTGAAAGGATCTCAGCTGTCATCTAGATGAACACATTGCCACCTGGATGCTCCGATATTGGGCCAATAGGGCCAACAGCATGGAACTAAATGGTAAGGAAGCCAAGCAGTTGGGATCCATTGACAGAGAAAGTGGCATTGACAAAGCAATTGGGAGAGAGCCACAGACTCTCAACCTCTGGAAGTGACTCCTGTCAAGTGTGAAGGAAAGGTTCAACTTTAAGGATGATATTTTGTGTAATCTGAACAAGTGGGACAACATAGAGAAAGGCATCCAGTGCTTGAGAGAATTAGCTGTGCTAGAAGTGATTTACAATAACCTGAATGGCGAGCAGTTACCCAAAGATCCAGATGAAGTCCCGTGCACACAAGGCATGTGGTGGAAGGTTCTACAGAACGAACCAGTATTGTATGCCAAGTCACTGGAAGCACTGAGCTTCCAAGTTGGAGAGGAGCCAGATGGATGAAATGGCTCACCAACTCCGAACATACATAAACACTCTCTCTTCCTCCCTCATCTCGGCTGTAGAGAAAATGACCCAAGAGTTCCAGAAATTAATGTCTGATTCCTCTGCACGTACCAAGGTCTCAGGTGATAAGAACAAGCTTTTCTCTGCCCAAGAGAAACAACACACGCCACAGGGCACACTGTGGTCTGAACTGTGTGACCATGGAGAGGACATGAGAAAGTGGGATGGCAAACCTACCTCAGCCTTAGAGGCACGTGTACGTGAGTTGCGAAGAAAAACAAACACAAAAAGGAGTTCTTCCAAAAAAGTTGCTCCAGTTTCCAGTGGACAGCTCTCCCGACAGAGCAGATGGGCTTCAGATCCCTATCTACAAGATGTGAATGAAGACACTGGGGGTCCAGCCCATGCAAGCTGCTCAAACTCATATGTCAATGATAGGCAGTATGATCAAGATTAGAGGGTCCCTGCCTCCAGCCAGGTGGAGGAGAGGAACAATCAAGTTTACTGGACTGTGTGGATTGGATGTCTTGACACATCTGACCCACAAGAATATAAGTCTCTAGTGGACACTGGTGCACAATGCACCCTGATGCCATCAGACTTTAAAGGGACAGAATCCATTTGTATTTCTGGAATGACAGAGGAGTCCCAACAACTGACTGTGTTGGAGGCTGAAATAAGCCTAACTGGGAATGAGTGGCAAAAACACCCCATTGTGAATGGCCCAGGTGCTTTGTGCATCCTTGACATATATTATTTAAAAAAACCAAGAGGGTACCGGTGGGCTTTTGGCACAACTGCCTTGGAAACAGAGAAAATCAAATAGCTGTCTACCTTGCCTGGTCTCTCAGAGGACCCTTCTGTTGTGGGACTGCTAAGGGTCAAAGAACAGCAGGTGCCGATTGCTACCACAACAGTGCACTGGCGGCAATATCGCACCAACCGAGATTCTGTAATTCCCATCCATAAACTGATTCGTCAGCTGGAGAGCCAAGGAGTGATCAGCAGGACTCGCTCTCCCTTTAACAGCCCCATATGGCCAGTGTGAAAGCCTAATGGGGAGTGGAGACCGACAATGGATTATTGTGGCCTGAATGAAGTCATACCATCACTGAGTGATGCCTGATGCCGTGCAGACATGTTAGAGCTCCAAAATGAACTGGAGTCCAAGGCAGCCAAGTGGTACGCCACCATAGACATTGCCAGTGCATTTTTCTCCATTCCTTTGGCAGCAGAGTGCAGGCCACAGTTCGCCTTCACTTGGAGGGATGTCCAGTACACCTGGAATCAACTGCCCAGGGGTAGAATCACAGTCTCACCATTTACCATGGACTGATCCAGAATGCACTGGAACAGAGTGAAGCTCCAGAACACCTGCAATACAGTGATGACATCATTGTGTGACAATACAGCAGAAGAAGTTTTTGAGAAAGGAGAGAAAATAATCCAAATCCTTCTGAAAGCCACTTCTACCATAAAACAAAGTAAGGTCAAGGGACCTGCACAGGAGATCCAGATTTCAGGAATAAAGTTACAAGATGGATGTCATCACATCCCAATGGATGTGATTAATAAAATAACAGCTATGTCTCCACCAACCAACAAAAAGAAAGACATTGTGGGTTTCCAGAGAATGCACATTCCAAATTACAGACAGATCGTGAGCCCTCTCTACCAAGTGACTCAAAAGAAGAATGATTTCACACAGGATCCTGAGCAATGACAAGCCTTTGAACTAATCAAACAAGAGATAGTCCATGCAGTAGCCCTTGAACCAGTCTGGACAGGATAAGACATTAAAAATGTGCTCTACACTGCAGCCAGAGAGAATGGCCCTACCTGGAGCCTCTGGCATAAAGCACCTGGGGAGACTCGAGGTCGAACCCTAGGATTTTGAAGTCATGGATAGAGAGGATCAGAGACCCGATATACTCCAACTGAAAAAGAGATATTGGCAGCATATGAGGGAGTTTGAGCTGCTTCAGAAGTGATCAGTATTGAAGCACAGCTCCTCCTGGCACCCTGATTGCCCATGCTGGGATGGGTGTTCAAAGGGAGTGTTCCCTCTACACATCATGGAACTGATGCCACATGGAATAAGTGGGTCGCACTGATCACACAACGGTGATCTGTGGAATCAAACCTTACAACTCGTAGAGAGTTATAAAGCAGGTATGTTTTATTCGCCGGCGGGCGACAGGGTGGATCGCTCCATAAAGGCCCTGCACCCCCCACTCTTTTACAAAGGCATTATTTTAAGTATACATACATATATATTAATTAAATTTAGGATGGGTTAAACTAATTAGCTCCAAGAAATTTTTAACATAAGTTCACTCCCATCCACTCTTGCGCACTGCCTCCTTGTGGTGCTTGTTAGCACCCTTGTAGACCTCTAGACAAAACAAAGCCAGCTTTCTTGCTTCAGACTGTGCAGGTGTTGCATACCAGTTCCTTCTTCTCTTGCTCCAGACTGCTCGCATACCAGGCACCGCAAGGCCTTTGCTGATAGTGTGGAATAGCTTGTTAGTTATTGGAAAAGTTTCCCACCTAACACGGACAAAACGATCTAAACTTAAAGTTTCCCACCTAACACAGAGACAAAATGAACTAAACTTATTTTCTAAAATCTAACTCTAAATATAGAAAAAAATGAATCTTAAACTCACTTTCTAAAATCTAACTATATTTTATATGTTCGCTTATCAACAGGCTCGAATTGGAAGTCCCAGTCACCCAGGAATTCTGGAAGTGATCACGAACTGGTCAGAAGGTAAAAATTTTCCAAAGTCACCTGAGGAGGAGGTGACACGTGCTGAAGACACTCCACCATATAATGAACTACCAGATAATGAGATGTAATATGCCTTGTTCACTGATGGCTCCTCTGGTATTGTAGAAAAACATCAAAAGTGGAAAGCTGCTGTCTAGAGTCACACCCAAGGAGATGCTGAGGCTGCTGAAGAAAAAGATGAATAGCACCAGTTTGCAGAGCTAATAGCCATCCAGCTGTCCTTAGACATTGCTGAGCAAGACAAAAATGGCCAATCCTCTACCTCTATATAGACTCATGGATGGTGGCAAATGCCCTGTTGGGGGTGGTTACAACAGTGGTGTCCTGGTTTTTCTAGAATAGAGTTAATTTTCTTTTTAGTAATTAGAATAGCTGTATTTTAGTTTCAGTGTTTCAGTTCAGACTTAGTATGAGAAGAACTTTGATAACAGTACTTGTGTTATTAGTTGCTGCTGGTGCTCAAGGCCACCGTGTTTGGCTGGTTCACAGCTGCATTAGGACTGGGAGGGAGAAGCACAGTGAATAGCAAAGCCCAGAACTGGCATTTGGATGTGCCAATGAAATATTCCATATCATATCACGTCATGCCAGTATATTAACCAGGGTTGACCAGAAGACGGGGATATTCTCTCAGGGATCACTCTGGCTCACTCTTCCAGGGTTTTGGTTTTGGGACTATCTGGGCTCTGGGATCACTGTCTGGCACAGGCCGGGCATCAGTCAGCGGGCGGTGAGCACTGTGTATCACTCATTTGGATATTCTGTTATCACTGTTGTTATCATTATCATTTTATTTTAATTGGTAAACAGTTTTTATCTCAACCTGTGAGTCTCCTTGCTTTTACCTTTCCAATTCTCTCCCCTACTCCCTGGGCGAGGGAGCGGGGAGGGTGATAGAGCAGGCTGTGTTTGGCTGCAAGTAAAAAGGGTGAATCCACCCAAACCACCACAAATGGAAAAAGAGCAATTGGCAGGGCAGGGGCAAACCCATCTGGGCTACTGAATTATGGCAAGACATTGCTGCTCGGCTAGAGAGACTGGTTGTAAAGACACGCCATGTAGATGCTCATGTGCCCAAAAGTCGAGTCACTGAAGAACATAATAAAAAACCCAACAGGTGGACCAGGCTGCCAAGATCAAAGTGTCTCAAGTAGACTTGGACTGGCAACAGAAGGGTGAAGAATTTTTAGCCCACTGGGCCCATGATGCCTCAGGCCATCAAGGAAGAGATGCAACATATAGATGGACTCATGATCGAGGGGTGAACTTAGCCATGGACATTATTGCACATTATTCATGAATGTGAAACGTGCTTCAATCAAGCAAGAAAAGTGGTTAAAACCTCTCTGATATGGAGGACGATGGTTAAAATATAAATATGGAGAGGAGTAGCAGACTGAATATATCACACTTCCACAAACCCGCAGTGGCAAGAGCTATGTGCTCACCATGGTGGAAACAACCACTGGATGGTTGGAGACTTATGCTGTACCCCATGCCACTGACCGGAACACTATTCTAGGCCTTGAAAAGCAGGTCTTGTGGCGACATGGCACCCCAGAAAGAATTGAGTCAGACAATGGGTCTCATTTCCAAAACTGTATGATAGATGCTTGAGCCAAAGAACATGGCACTGAGTGTGTATATCACATTCCCTATCATTGTCCTGGTTTTTAGCTGAGACAGAGCTGGATTTCTTTTTAGTAGCTAGAATAGTGCCACGTTTTGCTATCAGCCTGGGATTTGTTATGAGACAAACACTGATAACATGCCAGTGTTTGCATTTTTGTCAGTGGAAGTCAAGGACTTTGTGTTTTGTTAGTCTACAAGTGCAAGATCTAAGGGGGTGAGGAATATTTAAATTATTAAGTTAACTTAGTGTTTGGATATGCCAATGGGATATTCCATATCATATCACGTCATGTCCAGTATATTAGTGAGAGTCTCTTCCTCTTGTCTCTCTCTGGCTTTTGCTTGGGCTCTCTCTCTTTGGGGATTGCGGTTTTGGTTTGGGATTGTCACCCCTCTGGGATCGTTATCTGGAAACGGGCTGGGCTTAGTCAGTGGGTGGTGAGCAATTGCACTGTGTATCACTCATTTGCATATTTTGTTACTGTTATCATTATCACTATTTTTTTAATATTAGTATTATTTCAGATTTTATTTTATTTCTATTATTAAACTGTTCTTATCTCAACCTACAAGCCTCCTTACCCTTGCCCTCAATTCTCTCCTCTATCCCCTGGGGGTGGGGAGAGTGGGTGAATGGCTTTGCTGACTGCTAGCCAAATACTAGCCCAGTGAAACAATCACAGTAATTTTGGCACTCAACGTGAGGCCTGAAGGGTTGAGATAACGACAGTTTCATACAGTGCTTTAACAAAAATGATTGCAATGTTGCTACATTTCATCAGGGGGTTGTTATCGGAACTGTGGGATATGAGTCCTTACTTGCTTTTTATTGCATTGCTTATTGGCTATAAGGGTCTTTACCATCTCTTCTGTCTGACATTGACTGTAAGAGTAGCCCAGTTTTTGTACGTGCTGTTTCCACCATCCTCGCATTTTGGGCGCTGTTAGACACCCTTGATCAGTTCACGGTTTACCTTGTCTTCCCGTGGAGATGTCCCGCTGAGCTGACATCGCTGGCCCTCGGGGTTCATCTGCTGGACACTGTTGCAAATTACGCTGTCAATTTTTTCTCCTCTGGAAGCCGAAGTATTAATCAGACCTTTCCGTACACTGAGTGACACCTGACAGAGATTAGTAATACTTGCACTTATTACGTTCTCTCTTTGGGGAAATGTTGCGACGGGGGGAAAAATCCGGACGCTCAATATGAGAATCATCAGACTTCCCATTTTATTGATCACACACATGCCTCTTATATACAATCTGTTAACCAAGCCCACATACGTTCTTATAAATCCACACTGATTGGCTTATTAATTCTCCTGAGAACTTTCTCTTTGTCACAACAGCTGGTGTTTGTTCAGTTGAACTTCAAAGGGCAAAACCAGGATACTCCCTTTTTTCCCAGCTTGATTAGAATTGTTTTGTCTAAAGTTCTCAAGGAGAAGAGGCCTCCTGAAGATCTCTGCTAATCCTCTCTGATTTATGTCAAGGGGCCTAAGCCATTTCAATGATTTACAACAATTCCCCCTTTTTTATTATTTTGAACTAAAAAGATATTCTGGGTAAGTTGTTCCACTTGCTTGGTTATACAGGAAAACAACATATGTGCTACAATGTAAAGCAAGATTATAATACTAAAATTAGGGCTAATTATTATAATACTTGGGTCCTTTTTTTTTTTTTTTTTTTGTAGTTTCTACCCAAATTTTCTAAAACAGGCCTATTTTGTCCTGCTCCAATCAACCTTTGATATTGACCATACCACAGGCAAAAAGCCGTTGTCATGGCCGTATCAGGTAACTCTGGATTCAGGCTTCTTCAGAGCTGGTTTTACCCACCGACTGGGTATCCACTGCGAACCTGTGGGTGTAAGCACACAGACATAGCCTCGACCAAAATACAATACTTCAGCAGGGCCATGCCAGGCTCCTGTAGCTAAGTCCTTGAACATAACATAGCTCCCTGTTCCTTTGGTAGTAGAAGGGGCTCTCTCCCTATGTTTAATTATAGGGGGTTCCTTTTCTTCCCCAAACACAAATAAATAATTCAATACAAAAAGAGCCTTCATAACTCTCTCTTTGGGGTCCACAATGTCCTTAAATTTATCTAGATACTTTTTTTATGGCCCCATTCGCTCGTTCCACAATGGCCTGGCCTGTTGGAGAATGTGGGATTCCGGTGACGTGGGCAACATTCCAGGTTTGGAGGAATGTTCGTAAAGCTTTGCTGCTGTAAGCAGGTCCGTTGTCCGTCTTAATCGTGCCGGGAACTCCCATGACTGCAAAGCAACTGGTAAGATGCCGACGCACATCTCGAGTCTTCTCACCAGGTTGAGGTGTTGCCCATATAAGGTGACTATAGGTGTCAATTGACACGTGGAGGTACTTAAGACGTCCTAGAGCTGGAACATGGGTGACATCCATTTGCCAAACTTCATTGGCCTTCAGCCCTCTGGGGTTGACACCGCAGCCTACCCCCACACCTTGATTGTGAAAACTGCATATGGGACAAGCTTTAACTATAGCTTGTGCTTCTCCCATAGAGATATCATAACTTCGAGCTAGGCCTTTCGCATTTTTATGGAATATGGCATGCGCCTCTCTCAATTGAATTCAGTGGTTCCAATTTTTGGGTGAGCGCTGGAAACGGAACCAATTGGGCCAACCGTGTACCTCGCTTAATAAAACATGGAGGGAAGAGGGTTTGCAACATAATTTGTATTTCTCCGGTGAAATCTGCATCAATTAGTCCAGTGAGCACTTGTAGTCCTTTCATAGAGGCCGAGGAACGGCCTATAAGCAATGCTCCAACAGCTTTACCGTTTATCACAATAGGTCCTTTAACTCCAGTGGGAACTCGCTGTGGTCGGTTATCAATGAGGGTAATGTCTATTGCGGTTGCCAAGTCCATCCCGAGGCTCCCTCGGGTTGCTGGTGGGAGAGGAAAGGGTTGTTCGTTGGTACTGTCGCTGTGCCGCTGGTGGGTTCCTGATTCGCTGAAAATACTGCCGCTCTTGGGGTCGTCGCGGGGCGGGCTTTTCCGCTCGGCTTCCCGTTTCCCGATCGTGATCTTTTACACGCTGCGCTGGCATGGGTGTCGGACCGGCAGTGTTGGCACTATACTGCTCCGGAGTTGCATGCTCTTCGTATATGACCAGAGACACCACATCGAAAGCATCGTAGACGAATATTGGGGCGTGTGGTGCCGCCTTTTCGGTATTGCAAAGGTGCAAGAGCAGCAAGGACTTGATTTTGAGATGCTTCTGCTTGTCTTATAAGTCCCTTACCTAGCTCTTTTATACCATTCACTAACATAGCTTGAGGTCCTACAGGGATTTGTGACATTCTTTCTAAAGCTTCCTCAATTGTCCATGTCCCGGGCAGTGTAATTAATATGCCTCGTGTGACGGAGTTACAGTTTTGGATGGTGCACTGTTTTAGCAAAGCACCATGCAAATATTCTGGAACCCCACAGGCAATAATGGCACCAGCTACTCGATCAATAAAAGTGCCAAACGGTGATCTTCCCCAAAAAAAGGATTAGTATTTGTTTGGGGTGTTGATGGAACATACTCCGGCGTAGGAGCCGGTGGCCACCATTCAGGGGAAGGAGCTGTCGGCAGGACCGGCGCCTGCGCATTTGAAATTTCGGAAGGAGGGGGGGAAGCAGCAAGGGGAGGGGTAAGGGGGGGTGCAAGGGGAGCGGCAAGGGGAGGGGCAGGGGGAGAGGCAGGGGGTGCGGCAGGGGGAGGGGCAAGGGGAGGGGCAGGGGGCACGGCCGGGGCCGCCGCGGGGCGGGGAGCTGCCGCGGGGTGGGGAGCCGCCGCCGAAGCGCCAAGGGGAGGGCCCGGGGGCACGGCCGGGGCCGCCGCCGCCGCCGCGAGGGGCTCGGCCGCCGCCGCGAGGGGCGCGGCCGCCGCCGGGAACGCAGCGCGGCCCGGCTCGACCCCTTTTTCCGGGGGAAGAGAAGCGGGGGGAAAAACGGCAGGGAGGCTCGGCTCAGTCCCTTTCCCCGGGGGAGGGGCGGGGGGGGAGAAGCGGCGGGGCGGCTCGACTCGGTCCCCTTCCCCTCCCTTCCTCCCCTCGCACCGCGGCTCCCTCCTCGCCCGAGAAAACGCGGAGGGGGGGAAAGAGGGGGGGGGGGGAAGACAAACGGCAGGGAGGGGGGAAAGAGAAACGGCGGGGGGGAGGAGAGGAGCGGGGGGAGGGGGGGTGGATGCCGGCCAGGTAGCTCCGACAGTTAGTGCGCTCGTTAAGTCCCGTAGCCTCCTGGCTGGGGCCTTACGGCCGCCATCGCCGCGGGGGGAGGAAAGGGGGAAAAGCGGAAAACGCTGCGATGGGCGCTCTGCAGCCTTTTGATACGCTTCATAATGAGCTAAAGCATTAATCACCGCCCGCCATGGCTTCATTAATTTTCCAGCTACCTTATCAAAAATCTTATTCCCTAATGCTCGCCATTCTTTCCTCTCAACAACTTCATTAGGGTCAATAAAGCAACCTTTTGAGACCCCATATGCCAAAAGTTCAGGGAGTTTTTTTTTATAGTTAATCCCTGGAATGCTCCGCTTTTTTAAAAAGCATCTGAGCAAATAATTCACCGCTTGTCTCTTTTCCATACCTATTCATCAGCTCTGCTGCAACCTTTGCAAGACCTCGGCGGTGCGTTCGGCAGGACCCCTCTATAGGTGGCTTCCTGGACTTTCGGAGGTGCCAGCCTCTTAGTCTCCCTCGTTGCAGAAAGGGACCGATACGGATTTCCGTCGCATCGTGGCCGCAAGATGCCTTCTATAAGGTCCGATCTTCGCCCTCTGTAGGATCCCATCCTAACCCTCTTATGAGGGTCCCTGTTCGGGCGCCATTTTGTTGCGACAGGGGGAAAAATCCGGACGCTCAATATGAGAATCATCAGACTTCCCGTTTTATTGATCACACACATGTCTCTTATATACAATCTGTTAACCAAGCCCACATACGTTCTTATAAATCCACACTGATTGGCTTATTAATTCTCCTGAGAACTTTCTCTTTGTCACAACAGCTGGTGTTTGTTCAGTTGAACTTCAAAGGGCAAAACCAGAATACTCCCTTTTTTCCCAGCTTGATTAGAATTGTTTTGTCTAAAGTTCTCAAGGAGAAGAGGCCTCCTGAAGATCTCTGCTAATCCTCTCTGATTTATGTCAAGGGGCCTAAGCCATTTCAATGATTTACAACAGGGAAACTATTTACAAAGGGGACAGCTTCTGACAATTTTTCTTTCCCTGCCAGGCCAGGCATGAAAGAGTGTGAGAGTATTAATTATTCTTGGGATAGTCTGACCATTTTATTTTTATTGCTGGTCCTCCTAATTGTTTTTCAGTTGTTGTTTAAAATCAGGAAACTATTTAGGTATGTCACCGTGGGAATAACCTCTGCAGTAGACACTGTGGTCACTGAAACGTCTGCAACCAGCGATGCAGGTACTGAAACCCTTGCAACAGATACTGTGGCCACCCCGAGACCCATGACAAGCACAGTAGTTATTCAGAGCCTGAAAACAGGTATTCCAGCTATGCAGTCCACAGTAACAAGGTGTGTAACTATTCAAACTCCAAGAACAGATACTGCAGCTACACAGACCCCGGCAGCAAGAAATGTAGATATTCAAACCCAGACAACCAGCCCTCCAACTTATACTGTGTCTACTGGAAATCTAGTAGCACATACTGCAGCTACTCAGACTCGGGCAACAGACCCCCCAGCTCGCACTGTAGTTACTCAATTTCCAATGACAAATATTGCATCTACTCAGACCCTGATGGAGAGTTCTGTTGCTCATACAGAGCGCGCCCACCTCATATGCCAACTATTTGGCAGTACTGGAATGGAAGGATGAAGAAGGACCAACAGTAGACGAATTGGCTATCTGAATCCAGCAATATGAGGAAAGCCTCTCTCCCTCCCTTGTTTCGACTGTGGAGAAACTGACCGAAAAAAGTGTCCCAGTTATGCTCTCTACCCATACAGACCAATGTCTCAGCCACTAAAAGTGAGTGTCCTCCTGTGCAA
This sequence comes from Caprimulgus europaeus, assembly GCA_907165065.1. The sequence continues at coordinate 10,073,830 of OU015537.1, forward strand.
AGGCGACAGTATACACCAAGAGGGACATTGTGGTTTTAGTTGCGTGACCATGGAGAAGACATGATAAAATGGGATTGGAAACCTACCCTGGTCCTAGAAAGACGAGTACTAGTTGCAAGGGTGGGGAGTAATTGCTGGAGGTAACTGAAAATCAGAAAATGGCTGTGTCCACACACTAAGGGAAGGTACAGTGTCGAAGAAGATCCCAGGGGAAAAGCGCAGCTGGTATGCCAGGAATTTAATAACATCGCCTTCATCCTGGTTGTTTACTGATACAGGAGATGGGAAAAAGTGAAGGCTCTTTCTCCAACTCCTGTACCAGTCGCAGTTTTGAATTCACAAGGCTTGATGCATGGCCTACCAGTGATTCCAGACAGACAGCAGGAGCCCCTTTCTGACAACTACTTCCCTTTGTGGACCTTGATGAAAACCATAACTCCATACCACTGACCCCCCTCTTTCCCCCTCATACGGTACATCTCGAAGTTTTGATAATTTCTACCATAAAAGGGGAACGGAAGTGCCTTTTGCCAATCACCGTAAAGGTATGACTAGAGTCACTCAAGCTCCACCTTGCAGGTAAAAAAAAGTATAAAAATAGCCCAAAGGAGGGAATTAGGGAAGACACCATCACAGTCAGAGAAGATGCCATCACAGACAAGTCAGGGATGGCTCCATTACAGACCTCTGACCCCCTGGGACCAGCCAACAGGCTGAGCCTCTCTTCCCCACCATAGGGACGCCTTTGGGTAAGACTAAGACTTAGACTTAGCCGAGGATCTTCCTCGAAAACTCAGAAACTATCTCTAGAGAATTATTTTACCAACTTAGCGCTTTGTAGTAACTTGTCACTTTTTAGCAATTAATCACACTTTTAGTAACTTGTAAACTTAATGCTTGTATATACTTCTGCAGACAATGGTTTATCACAGGCAATCCATACGAATCTGTATTAATCCTGTTGCTCTATTAAAGGTGCTTTCATTTGCTTACAGACTTGCTGCACAATTCCTTACTGAGCTGCCTCCTGATAAGGCCTTGAGAGTCCATAGATTGTGACTGGCCGACCGGTGCGGGACACTATCGAGTGAATCTGGCACTGATGTTTCTCATCAACTGTGTCCGTCTGTAGCCAGCCATGCAAAACCCATGCCCCACGGGACATCACTAAAGGCTGCTGGTTTAGCCATGTGAGTCCATAAATCATGAGTACAGGAGTGCAACACACTATTCAGTGCATGCGCAATTGTAGGACCGATAGTGCTCGATTGGGCATCACTCAGGATTTAAGCCTAACCACCCCCAGGTCCTCCAGTTATCTGAGGGTGATTTGGAACACAAGGGGGTTTATTTCCTGCTAAATTGCTAATTGCAAAAACTTTTTACTCTTTCTGTTCACTCCCACATAAATTGGCATTGTTATGAAACCCAAAATCTACAAACCTGTACTCATGGCGGGCAGCAATACTGGGTAGCTGAACACTTAGGAAAAGGAGGCCAACACCTGGGAGTTGGGTGCCCAAGAGGAGAAAAGTATATTTGCTTTACTAAAGCCGGCCATTGGGATGTATCAGACGGGGGTGGGGTCCAAGATATGGTAAAAACCGAAATAATAAGAAATAGAACCAAATCTATTGCCCATAAATATATGCCTCCGGGACCGGGAGGAGATTTATATGCAGAAATCAAAAAGCAATTAGAGGAAGAAATAGGGCTTCCAAAGCTGGGGCAAAATCTGTTTGTAGACTTAGGAGAAAGGATAAGCAGAGAATTAAATATCACCAATTGTTGGATTTGTGGGGGACCTCTCATGACAGAGGAATGGCCTTGGAAAGGAAGTAGCCTAGGACCTAAAGAATTACTCCAGTGGAACCGTACTAGTAGCAGCAGAGAGGACCAGCCTGAAGGATGGATTTTAAGCTCTACCACCATAGGAGAAGAATATTTAAGGAGAGAAGGAGGAAAATATTCCAAGAGAGTAGGGAATACTCCCTGTAAAAGATTAAAACTTACAAATGGTACTTCCACCTGGTGGTACCCGAGGGAACCAAAGGGAATCTGGGTTCTAAACAATGAAACGGGGAATTGCAAATACAGTAAGATAACTAAGTTTTTTTGGTGTAATGGTACAGCTGCAAACCCTTATAAGGGCCTCCCAGAAATAGCTAAGTATTGGGACAAAATAACTGAAACACAGGAGGGCTTTTGGAGGGCTCCAGAAGGATTGTTCTGGATATGTGGAAAAAGAGCTTATTCTGAATTACCCTCGAATTGGAGGGGTAGCTATACACTAGGTATTATACAACCGAGTTTTTTCCTATTACCGAGATCCAAAGGAGACAATTTAGGAGTTCCAGTATATGATTCTTTGGGGAGAACCAAGAGGGAGGTAATAGGAGGATCTCAAAAATGGGGTGAGGACGAATGGCCTCCTGAGAGAATAATCCAAGTATATGGGCTGGCTACTTGGGCCCAGGACGGTAGCTGGGGTTACCGAACTCCCATTTATATGTTAAATCGTATTATCAGGCTCCAAGCAGTAGTAGAAATAATTTCCAATAAAACTGCCCAAGCCTTAGAATTAATATCGAAACAACAGACAAAAATGAGGGCTGCGATTTACCAAAATAGGAAAGCCTTGGATTACTTGTTGGCTGAGGAGGGTGAGGTTTGTGGAAAATGGAATACCTCAGACTGTTGCTTAAAAATAGATGACAGTGGAGATGCAGTATTAGAAATAACCAAAGAAATCCGAAAGATTGCACATGTGCCTGTCCAGAAATGGGAACCTATGTGGAATGCAGATTGGTGGGAGAATATTTTTAGGGGAGCATGGTGGAAGAAAATAGGGTTTATATTTTTATGTTCGGTTGCTGGGTTGTTGTTTCTCCCCTGTCTTATTCCTTGTTTTATCCCACTTATAACCACTGTAGTCCAAGGTATGCAGGTAGTCTCCATGCCTGTGGATCCAGAATCAACCACCTCAAGCTCGACTAAACGAATAATGATAATAAGAAGGGTGAGAAACAAACCACTCCCTCTAGATGAAGCAGAGTTAATTTATAATACAAACGAATGGATCAGTCACCCAGAGGATTATGGCTCAAGCCAAATGTAGTATAAATAAGAAAAGGGGGGATTGTGAAAGATGGGGGAGAGTGTTGTTGGCTTTCGCCATAATAATTCTTTTTTTTGCTGACATATGAGGAATTTTATGAAGAGGCCTAAAATGACCGATCCTGGGGGAACAAAGGGGGGAAGTTGAGGAACTGTGGAGGTATAAACACCACTGCATCCACCATCTGGAGAGAACCAGACTGGTAGTCTGGAGATCAGATAACCCCTTCACCAAGGGTGAAGGGGTCACTCTGGAGAAAACTGTGGGCCTTCCTGCCAAGGACCTTTCCCACAACCACCGGACAGTAGTACACATGCACGAAAAGATAAGATTTTATCTTAATAAGACCCCTCAAAGTAATTAGGATAACCCTGCCCCTTTTTAAAACTAATTATAATAACCCAACCTTAAAATGAATATGTATGTAACTAATGTAATCCTAAATGTATATAAAGGGATAACAGATCTTTCCCGGTGTGCCTCTGACTTGGGTCAAGCACCCAGCGCTGTGCTTTTGCTTTATTGACTTTGTCCTCACAAATAAAACTAAACCTACCTTGATTACAAGGCTTGGTCATTTATTACAGTACTGATTGATCCCCAGAGGGGGTCTCCAAGGGTCTCCCTAACATCTATGAGTCTTAAATTCCCGTTTAGTTCCTGTTTAGTTTCTGTTTAGTTTCCGTTTACACTTTAAACAACCACAAAGAAAAATTATGTTTACAGCATTGAACTATAACCTCTCACTTCATTTTTCTCTGTCTGTTTCCCTCGTGGGAGAACAGAACTGTTAGTTAGAACTTTGCACCCGCCTTGCAGTCGAGCTGTGTTCACTCAAGCAACACAGACACTCAGTCACACAAACATGAAGGGCCCTTCACTCCTCTCACTCACTCACTCACACACAACACAAAATATGCCAGTTATACAATAGTCAGATTCTAGTGCAATGCAAACTATAAAACGTTAACCATTAGCACAGGTCCACACCAAGCAGTGAGCTCTCTCTCTTTTTTTTCTTTCCTTTTTTCCTTTTTTTTTTTTTTTTTTTTTTTACAAACAGATGTATAAGATGGTAGCTATCCCACACAGCACTCCTGCTGCGTGAGTCCTCTGCAGCAGCTGCCTGTTCTTTAAGCTTTTTCCAAAATTTTAGAGGGTCCAGAGGGGAGGTTGAGCTCATTTGAGGGAGGCACAGGGGTCCCATGATGAAGTAAAATCAATAAGTGAAGCAGAGTCTCCTGGATGTACTATCTCTTGGTAAAACCTGGGCCACGGGCAGCGGCAGAGCGGCCTGCGGTGGTTGAAGATGCAGGGGAAGAGGGGAGGGGAAGCCCCTCCTCGCCTCAGCCGGCCCCGACAGACGAAGCGGGCCAGGCCTCCGCCCCCCCCCGCCTGCCTCCATGTTGTTGTTGTTGTTGCCATGGCTCCTGCCACTTACGTTCTGCGGCTGCCACCGACACGTCCAGCCGCCACCACGTTCGCCATAACAATGCCTGCATCGGTGTTAAAAGTATTTGCATCATAGTACAACAGTCAGATGGAGTTAAAAATTTAATAGAAAAGATATTATCAACAAACGCCTGTGTATAGGGAGACTGCAGCCCATAATCTCTTACTGATTTTCTGGCCTCTTTTACTAATTCCCAAGGGAATGGAGATCAACAATTAGTGTTATAAGTAAATTTGACTCAAAGTTCAATAATAAATTTAAAAGTAATTTATTGAGTAGGAATAGGTGAGCAAAAGCAGTGCTGGGCGGCCGGGGAGTCTGCGCTCTGCCAACGGCTCTCAAATTAGATAGGCACAGCAGTCCCTTTTTATCTTGGCTCTTCTTGGGGGTTGCACCCTCTTTGCTCATAGCAAAAATGCTTCAGTTGTGTGTTGTTGCCGACGCCCTGGGGAGTCTCTGTTATCGTGGCAGTTTTTGGTTAGTATCTTTCACAATCTCTGGGATCTCTTCCTTAGTTGAGATACAAAGTTTCCTTTGTTTGTTACTTAGCCCATCATGATGGGCCTGCAAATCCCTTTACTACATGCCTTATAAGTACATTTTGGGCTTAATCCTTGGTCAAACAAGAGGATGCTTGAGCACGATGACAACATTGCATAAGCTTTAAACCTTTAGCTAAATAACAGGGTATACCGAAGCTATGGCAACCTACCATCGCGGTTTAATATTTCACAAATTAATTTGTTTGATTAGCAAATTCCCTTTATATGCCTATTACAATTAGTTTTTCATCTTCCATCATTCCCAGTACCCCTATAATCACTGGATGTGCAGTAGGTGTGGGCAAGACACCCCCTAAAGCAAAGCGTTTTTTATCACTCCTTGTCATCTCATGGCCGGATGCCCATCATCATCATTCCCCCATCCCCTTCGTTGTTTCTTTGGGATTTGCGATTCAGATCGGGTCAGTGTCTGCTGTAAGGAGTGTCCTGCTGCTGTTCTAACTCTTCAGGCTTACGAATGAGTTGTTGTACTCATTCCAGACGATTCTCAGGATTAGAGTGCAGCAGCTGTGTAAACTCAGGGGTTGGTGGCATGGACGGAGGGAGTGTAGGATAGACTGTAACATGGGAAGAGTCTTTGGGCTTAGCAACTCTGGGATCCAGAAATTTCCGAGAAGATTTCCCCGCCTCGCACAGATCGACTTCCATTTTTTCGGGCAGTGGTGCTGGGGGAGCGCGAGCCTGTGGCGTAGGGGTGGGGGAAGCCAGGTCACGCCGGAGCGTTGTGCAGTTCGTGGAGCGCAGGGGGGGAGCCCGGCTGGCAGAGGCCCGGGCCGGGGGGGAGGGGTGCTGCTCCGAGCTGTAAATGCGCCTTTTGCCACCTCTCTTTCGCCTTTTATGGCTTTTAAAGGGTCTGAAATCAATCACCAAGCTGTTGCAAAGTTTCTTGTGTCTTTTTCTCCATGGCTAATCAAATCCCATAAAACTTTTCCTATCTCTTCCCAGATCTGAAAGGGTGCAGCTGCCTCTGAGTTTACAGAGAATCTCTTTGTCTCAGCACCAAATTAACAGTTGCCAAAGCACAGTCTTATACTTAATTCCTTTCTTGGAAAGGATAAGCAAGAGGAGCTTAACAAGTACTCTTTCTTCCCTTGTTATTTTCCCATCTCGCCCCCAGCTGCTCACCTGACCTCTCAGGTGTCCATCGCTATGATACAGCTTAATTTCCCAGTGCCACCCACTGTGACCCAGCTCCGGACCAGCCAATGCTGTCCTCCAGCAGGGGCCTCCTCTCCTTGGGCGGTCACCCCCTCACTGTCAATTCTCCTGGTGGATCACAACGAGGTCACCACTTGCCGAGAGGGATTCACCCATGGACTACACACACGATTCAATGTGAATTCTACTGGAGACCTTTATTATTGGTTACATGATCATTTATATACTCTTAAGCTGCTAACACACACACACACACACACACATATAAACAACTCTTCATTGGCTAAAAGCTACTGTTCACATACCTGGTTACAATACTTGACTGGATAATTCCACTTGTTCATGAGGCATTCTTTTTACTTCTGATTAATTATACAAGAAGTTTCTTGTTTCTTGCAACCTTTTTGCTCTGTTCTATTTTTTCATTCAAAGTCAGGAATTAATTGCTCAAGGCCGAAGCCACCTGTAGCTTCGGCTCTTAAAGGGCCAACAGTATGCCACCATAGACACTGCTAATGCATTTTTCTCCATTCCTTTGGCAGAAGAGTGCAGGTCACAGTTCGCCTTCACTTGGAGGGGTGTCCCGTACACCCAGAATCAACTGCCCCAGGGGTGGAAACACAGCCCCACCATTTGCCATGGACTCATCCAGAATGCACTGGAACAGGGTGAAGCTCCAGAACACCTGCAATACATTGATGACATCATTGTGTGGGGCAACACAGTAGAAGAAGTTTTTGAGAAAGGAGAGAAAATAAAACAGATCCTCCTGAGAGCTGGCTTAGACATAAAATAAAGCAAAGTGTTCTGGTTTTGCTAGGATAGAGTTAATTTTCTTCTCAATAGTTTGAAGAGCCGTGCAGGGGATCTGCACAAGAAATTCAGTTTTTAGGAATAAAGTGGCAAGATGGACTTCGCCAGATCCCAAGGGATGTGATCAATAAAATAACAGCTATGTCCCCACCAACCAACATAAAGGAAGCACAAGCATTCTTAGGCGTTGTGGGTTTCTAGAGAATGCACATTCCACATTATAGTGAGATCATGAGCCCTCTCTACCAAGTGACCCAAAAGAAGAATGATTTCACATGGGGTCCTGAGCAACGACAAGCTTTTGAACTAATCAAACAAGAGATAGTCCATGCAGTAGCCCTTGGGCCAGTCCGGACAGGACAAGATGTTAAGAATGTGCTCTACACCGCAGCCAGAGAGAATGGCCCTACCTGGAGCCTCTGTCAGAAAATGCCAGGGGATACTCGAGGTCGAACCCTAGGGTTTTGGAGTCGTGGATACAGAGGATCAGAGACCCGATATACTCCAACTGAAAAAGAGATATTGGCAGCATATGAGGGAGTTTGAGCTGCTTCAGAAGTGATCAGTATTGAAGCACAGCTCCTCCTGGTGCCCCGACTGCCCATGCTGGGCTGAATGTTCAAAGGGAGCATTCCCTCTACACTTCATGCAACTGATGCCACATGGAGTAAGCTGGTCACACTGATCACACAAAGGGCCCGGATAGGAAGCCCTGGTCACCTGTGAGTTCTTGGAGTCATCACAAAGTGGACAGAAAGTAAAGATTTCAGAATGTCACCTGAGGAGGACGTGATGTGAGCTGATGAGTCTCCACCATACAATGAACTACCAAATGAAAAACAATATGCTCTATTTACTGATGGGTCCTGTCAGATTACAGAATGACATTGGAAGTGGAAAACTGCTGTGTGGAGTCCCACTTGATGAGTCACAGAGGCTACCGAAGGAAAACCTGAATAGAGCCAGTTTGCAGAGGTAAAAGCCATCCAACTGGCTTTGGACATTGCTGAGCGAGAGAAATGGCAAGTGCTCTACCTCTATACAGATTCAAGGATGGTGGCAAATGCCTTGTGGGGGTGGTTACGGCAATGGAAACAAACTAACTGGCAGCTCAGAGGCAAACCCGTCTGGGCTGCTGAATTATGGCAAGATATTGCCGCTTGACTAAAAAAGCTGGTTGTAAAGGTACGTCATGTAGATGCTCATGTGCCCAAGGGTCGAGCTACATTGAAACAACCAACGGGTTACTAAGATCAAAGTGTCTCAAGTAGACTTGGACTGGCAACAGAAAGGTGAAAAAGTTTTAGCCCGCTGGGCTCATGAAGCCTCAGGACATCAAGGAAGAGATGCCACATATAGATGGACTCATGATCAAGGGGTGGACTTAACCATGGACACTATTGCACAGGTTATTCATGAATGTGAAACGTGCTGTGATCAAGCAAGCCAAGAGGTTGAAACTTCTGTGGTATGGAGGACAATGGCTAAAATATAAATATGGAGAGGCCTGGCAGATTGACTATATCACGCTTCCAAAACCCCCAGTGGCAAGCGTTACATGCTCACCATGGTGGAAGCAAGTTTTGTGGCGACATGGCACTCCAGACAGAATTGAGTCAGACAATGAAACTCATTTCCGAAACAATCTCATAGACAACTGGGCCAAAGAACATGGCATTGAGTGGGTGCACCACATCCCCTATCATGCACTGGCCTCCAGGAAAGTCGAATGATGCAATGGGTTGTTAAAAACCACACTCAGAGCAATGGGTGGTGGAAATTTCAAACATTGGGACATAAATTTAGCAAAAGCCACCTGGTTAGTCAACACCAGAGGATCTGCCAACTGAGCTGGCCCTGCCCAATCAAAACTTTTACGTACGGTGAAAGGGGCCAAAGTCCCTACAGTGCACATTAAGAATTTGCTTGGGAAAACAGTCTGGGTTATTCCTGTCTTGGGTAAACCCATTCATGGGATTGCTTTTGCTCAAGGACCTGGATGTACGTGGTGGGTAATGCAGAAAGATGGAGAAGTTTGATGTGAACCTCAGGGAGACTTGATTTTAGGTGAAGCTAGCCAATGAATTGCATATCATTATTATAATTGTTGTGCATCACACTAACATTTTTATACTAAGTATTTTCCCAGGTTAACAAAGAATGAACTCTGATGGAACCAGAGTTGGCACCCAACAACATTTTTGTGACCTACATCTCCAACCCGCAAACCCTGGGCATGGACCAAACCAGATATACCAACTACAAGCTTCAGATGCAGTATGCAACAGAGACTACACATCATCCTCCTGCTGTGTCCAATGTCACCTATTCCATTGACTGTGCAAATTCTGCAACATCACTCCTGCCTTGAAAGACTGTTGTGACAGTTGGAACCCAAGGTTATGGACTAAATGAACATTTTGAAGAAAACAGCCCATAAACTAAGGGAATGATATTTGTATGTATATGTGTATATATATGTATATTTGAAATCTGAGCATGACGTAAATGGTATGGAATAAGGGGTGGAGATTGTATTGGATCTGGCTGAGATGGAGTTAATTTTCTTCTTAGTAGCTAGAATAGCTGTGTTTTAGGTTCAGTATGAGATTTGTTATGAGAAGAATGTTGATAAAGTACTAATATTAGTTGCTGCTGGAGCCCGTGGTCATCATGTTTGGCTAGTTTGCAAGTGCAAAGAACTGGGAGGGGAAAAGCATAGTAAATAGCAAAACCCCAAAATGGCATTTGGATGTGCCAATGAGATATTCCATATCATATCATGCGGAGGCGGGATTTGGGAAATCAGGAGACGACCCAATATGAGTTATGAGTTAGCTTCAAGAAGTCCGCTTTATTCTAATACACACCTGGATTTATACCCTTTATCACAATACATGCGAGCTAAACACATACAGCAATTGATTAAACACTCTTAAGCATGAGCTCTAAATTTGACACAACAGGTGGCTTAGCTCTGTTCACGCCCCAGGACATTAACAGGGTACTCCTACTTTGCGGTTACCAGCTAAAGCTACTCCCTTCTTTTTCCCAGCTTAGTTTTGCTAAAGTTGTTTGTCTGAAGTCTCAAGGACAAGTAAGTATCCTGGAGACTTCTGCTAATTCACCCTGACCGTGCAATTGCTTGCTATACTTATGTCAAGGGCCTAAGCTGGCTACTGCGGCCTGAGCCATTTCATACCCTCGCTGCTTCTGCCAAGCCTCTGATTGTACATCTCTAGTGACCTGTGACCCCTGTTCCGTGGCCGTTCTGCAACAATATCACATCATGTCAGTATATTAACCAGGGTTGACTGGAAGGCAGGGGCAATCTCTCAGGGATTGCTCAGGTTCACTCTTCCAGGATTGTGGTTTCAGTTTTTCTCTGCTCTGGGATTACTAGCTGGCACAGGCTGGGCATCGGTCAGTGGGTGGTGAGCAATTACACTGTGCATCACTCATTTGTATATTATTTTATTACTGTTATTATCATTAATCTTTTATTTCAAATAATAAATTGTTTTTATCTCAACCCGTGAGTCTCCTTGCTTTTACCTTTCCAATTCTCTCCCTTCCTCGCTGGGTGGAGGGGGAGTGAGAGAGCGACTGTGTTTGGCTACAAGCCAAAAGACTGAAACCTCCACAACAGGCCAGGATGCTGTTGGCTTTCTTGGCCACCTGGGCACACTGCTGGCTCATGTTCAGCCAGCTGTCAACCAACACCCCCAGGTCCTTTTCCACTAGGCAGCTCTCCAGCCACTCTTCCCCAAGTCGGTAGTGTTGCATGGGGTTGTTGTGACCAAAGTGCAGGACCGAGCACTTGGCTTTGTTAAACCTCATACAATTGTCCTTGGCCCATCGATCCAGCCCGTCCAGATGCCTCTATAGAGCTTTCCTACCCTTGAGCAGATCTACACTCCCACCCAATTTGGTGTAGTCTGCAAACTCACTGAGGGTGCACTCAATCCCCTAATCCAGATAATTAATAAAGATATTAAACAAGACTGGCCCCAAAACTGAGCCCTGGGGGACACTAGTGACCGGTCACCAACTGGATTTAACTCCGTTCACCACAACTCTCTGGCTCAGGCATACAGCCAGCTTTCCACCCTGTGAAGAGTACACCTGTCTAAGCCAAGAGCTGCCAGCTTCTCTAGGAGAATGCCGTGGGAGACAGCATCAAAGGCCTTACTAAAGTCCAGGTAGACAACATCCACAGCCTTACCTTCATCCACTAGGCGGATCACCTGATAGAAGGAGATCAGGCAGGTCAAGCAGGACCTGCCTTTCATGCACCCATGCTGACTGGGCCTGATCGCCTGGTTTTCCTGCATATGCCATGTGAGTGCACTCAAGATGAACCCCTCCATGATCTTCCCTGCTACTGAGGTCAGACTGACAGGCCTGTAGTTCCCTGAATCCTCCTTCTGACCCTTCTGCTAGATGAGTGTCACATAGTCAAGCCTCCAGTCATCTGGGACCTCCCCTGTTAACCAGGACTGCTGATAAATGATGGAGAGTGGCTTGGCAAGCTCCTTCACCAGCTCCCTCAGTACTCGCGGATGGATCCCATCTGGCCCCATAGACCTCATCTACCTCTTCATCCTGGGTGGATGGTCTATAGCAGACTCCCAGCAGGACATCTGCCTTGTTAGCCTTCCCTCTATCCTTATCCATAAGTACTCAACCTTATCATCACAATCATTGAGCTCTATACAATCAAAACACTCCCTAACATAGAGAGCCGCCCCATCACCTCTCCTTCCTTGCCTATCCCTTCTGAAGAGCTTATAGCCACCCATTGCAGCACTCCAGTCATGAGAGTCATCCCACCATGTTTCTGTGATTGCAACTATGTCATAGCTACCCTGCTGCACAATGGCTTCCAGCTCCTCCTGCTTATTGCCCATGCTGCGTGCATTGGTGTAGATGCACTTGAGCTGGGCTGTAGATTTCACCCCCAACAACTGCATACTGCCCCTGGGCTCATCTCTACTGAGCCTAGTTTTATCTCCTTCAAACCTAGTTTAAAGCCCTCTCAGTGAGCCCCACCAGCTCATGAGTGAGAATCCTTTTCCCCCTTTGGGACAGCTGAAGTCCATCTGCTGCCTGTGAGCGACGGAGGAAACTATGCGAGCCGACTCAATGTGAGTGCTAAGGCAGAGTTCCGTTTATTGCTCTCATTCAGTCATATTTATACAGGCTACGATAATTATTCCTACTAGTCCTTAGCTAATTGGCTTAAGCTGTAAACGTTACATTTACATGGTCCTCCTACTTGCGGTTTAACGGTAAAGCATTCTCTACATTTTTCACACACTTACTTTCTCAAGGTTGTTTACCAGATTGAGATAAAGTGGCAGTCAGTGTCCGTTTTCAGTACTTTTCCACTGCGGCCTGCTAAATGTCAGACAGGCTCTGCTCGCACAACCATTCTGCCTTGCTCTCTGAGCCATTCCCTAACAGCTGCCATCAGACTCAGTGCTGTATAAACCTCCCCATGATCAAAGAAACCACAGTTCTGCCAATGTCACCAGCCTCTGAGCCATCTGTTAATCAGGTGTGTTTGCCTGTTCCTTTCAGTATTCACTCCTGCCACTAAAGGGATTGAGGAAAACACTACCTGTGCTCCCCATCCTTCAACCAATCGCCCCAGTGCCCTGAAGTCCCTTTAGATTGCTTTTGGATTTCTCTCTGCTACCTCATCACTGCCAACCTGTACAACCATTAGTGGGTAATAATCACTCAGTTGCTGTGGACATTAGACCATAAACCATCACATTTGTTGCTTCTCTTGTCCATGTGTGATGATAAGCATGTTGCTCAAGTCTGTCATTGAAGCAAGACAAGCTCCAGGCAGGCCTTGATGAAATACTCCCTTTCAAGTCTGTCTTTGACAAAACAAGCAAGTCCTTTGTTCAAAGCAGACTTCCTCCCTTCTGATTTACAATAATTCAGTATTTGGCACTAACAAGCCTGATTCTCCACAATGTTTATATTCCCAGTAGCCAAACAGCAGGATTTCATAACCCACAGCATCAGTACTTCATCTCAAGCTACCTGGTGTATAATGCCTCATAGCCCTTGTCCCATTGCTATCCCAGGAGTGATTCTGGGCAGCTTGGGACTGGACTTCTGTCCATGAAGAAGCCTTGAAACTACTGATTCTTACTGCCAGGATGGTTCAAGACTGAGCACGATGAGAAGAAATACAGGGGATATTCCATACCCTCTACTATCCCCAAGCAAATGGGATAGTAGAAAGGACAAATGGATTGTTAAAGTGAGTCCTCAAACCCCATGATGCCGGATGGCCTACACGACTCTTTGAAGAGGTAACCAAAGTGAACAGTTGCTGGGGTGTAAATGGATGTCCCAAACTCACTGTTTTTTTCCCTAAACCCCCTTCCCTCCTTCCAGGAAGTACCTTTAATCTTAAAGACTCTGCTTAAACTTTATGCCTGGACAGCCACAGATGCTCATGGAAGGGACCACCGGAACAGCACCAGATGGATTGTTCCATCCTTCTAAACCAGTTTTGTTCTGTGTATTCACAGGTCATTGCAGAAACCCATGTAAACCCCATGTTTGTATTACTACCCCTAGTTATTGTTTGTGGTGTTCATCTAATTCTGTGATGGTGGGCTCTCCCCTCCCCACCTGATCTTTATTTCCTGTAACCCTGTTCAAGTGATAACCACCAGTGGTGACCGTAATGGATGCTATTTAGTTGTGATAGCTGCATCCAACTCAAGGAAGACGGATAACAACACAATAGCCAAGAGCTATCTTGTGCAACTTGCTCTGACAGCAGGGGGCTTGCTGAGTATGCACCAACCAAAATACGGCTAGTATGCAAATATGACAGGTCAATCATCTTACTCCATAAATAGTGGACAGTCCAGAGGCCCATTTTGCTCTCCTGAAATGACAGCAGGCTGCACACCAGGATCTACACTTGAATAGGGATGCCTCTCAAGGTTACTCCTCAAGGTTAAGAGATTCCTTGCCACAACAGATCCTCGGTAAATGACTAATAGCATGCTAAACTGCAAAATCTTATCTAAGTGATATAAAGGATTGATTGTGCATATATAATCCTCTAGACATAAACCATTGATCAAGTCTGGGACTAGGATTGGATATAGCTGCACCTAGACTCCTCTCTGAGTAGAAGTTTAGAAAGCAAAGGGGTCCTTTCCAAAACTTTGTGACTCAACGGGAGGGTCTCCTTAACAGTTTTGTCTGACCCTGTCCTATATGCAGTAAATAATCAAGTGAACCTCGCCATTGAAAACTGTTAAATGAATGTCGCCTTAACCTTTGAACTTTGTTAATTCACTGTTTTATATCAATAAATATATTATTACATCTCTCTTATGAGTGAAGTGCATAACTCACTCTGACTTCCTCTCACTACCCACGACAAATTATCTTAATTGTTTTTGTATAGTATAATAGAACACAATGTTTTGGAAAACCCTCCTCTTTATCCCTACTCTCCTTGGAGAAGGACGAGGAAATGAGTGTCCAAACCTTGCCTGGGAATTAATTCAAGAGTTAGTGCACATTTGGAACCATGTGTTCAAATTCCCAAGTCTTTAGTAGAAGGTATTGGCTTTTCTATCATGAATCTTTATTTTTCCAGGCTGTTAGAAAAATTATAATTGAAACATGTACTCAATCTTGATGAGACTTGGAGATTGAATCATGATGCATTTTACCAAATTCCTCTGGCAAACTGGACCAATCTCTGGGACCAAACATACTATAGATGGAACATAAGTGAACTGGTAACTTCTATACCAAAAGCTCTATTTATATTACCAGTATTTCCTTGTCCTAAAGACTTGATGAACATACACAATGTGTCAGGTAAATGGTAGAGCCAAACTATCCCAATAGGGGAGGCCAATAGGCCTCCACTTCCTGAAACAGAACCTTTTGAACACCCCTATACGGTTCAGCGGTCTCCTATATGGTGTATACAAATCCCTGATATTTGTATTATTATAACTGTACAACAATTTTGAATAGTACCACAGGTACAGGAAATCCCATTGAGACATGGTATATTCCTGAACTCCAATCTTTTATATGTGATATGCGTACTTGCTGGGGATACTCTTCCTGGGGCTTTTGAAATTTGGATAAGAGATGTAACAGGACTTGGAAAACAGAAAGAGCTGCAATTAGGTGTGGTATTCCCATTAGTCATGGTCCGGAATACTGAAAGATATGGGATAGGGACCTACAGGGTAATTTGACACCTAGAGATGATTATTATCTTAGAAAATTTAACCTGGCAAGGATGGATTGTTCCATCCTGGAACTAGGATGCAATTAGACCAATTACATTTTCGGGGAAATGAATGTACAAATTCATGTGTTGTTGTTAAAATAGCAAGGTGTATGTGGGATGTTGAATCTTACTGAGGGAGAATGTTGTCTCACCAACTACCATCCTTGAGGAAGCATGAAATAAGATGAAGGAAGCATCAGAGAAGATCAGAGAAATTTTCCAAGTAATACAGCCAAAAGACTGGTTCAATGGCTGGAGCACTAAATCTTGGGTTGCTTGCCTTCCTCAATTCACTGGGACTTAGAGGTTGGGGCAAATGGTTTTGGAATATTGTTGTAATTATAAATTTGGGGTTCTTATTTTTTATTATTAGTTGTCGAGGAGCACAGCAGCGGCAATGGTAAGTTCTGCGGCTGATCACGTGTTAAGGAAGAGGGGGAGGTCCCGGAGCGAGGGGAGGCTGCGAACGTTTCAGACATGACACCGAATCCCGTCAGGAGCGGCTGATCTCACAAGCGGGGCTGATGTGGCCGGGGCAGTGCCAGGGCCAACAGCGGGTGATTTAAACGGCCCCTAGGGAGCGTGAGTGACCAGGAGCACAGCGACAAGGACAGGCAAACAGGGCGTGGAGTGTCAGAAGGGTGTGGTGCGTCAGACGTGCATGGTGTGGCAGTTTGTGCGGAAGCTCGCGCAGGCAGGGTGAGTAGGAGAGGTGAGCAGGGACGAGTGAAGGGCAGCTTGCTGTAGCTCTGCTGGAAGCAGCATTCCATTGCAGCAGCTAGCTAACTTGTGGGTCTGCTACTAGGGGAAGTGCTCGTTACTCCTGACAGTATGGTTGTGAGCATTCATCTGAGAGCTAAAACCAGTCCCTCTTCAGCAAAACCCCCAGAGATGTTTGATGCATCCACCCAGACAGATCTGATAAGAAAGGAGACGTCAGGTGGCTGAGCTGCAAGAAGCAGTGGAAAGACTGTGTTGTATTAGAGGTGCCGAGAAAGAGATAGATTATTTGAGAATCATA
This sequence comes from Caprimulgus europaeus, assembly GCA_907165065.1. The sequence goes on from OU015537.1 coordinate 10,090,258, forward strand.
TCCCACTAGGGGATGATACTGGGATGGAGACACCTTGGTCCTTGGTGACCCGGAAAAGCAGGGCTCTTCTTCAGCCCCCACCCACCATCATCACCACTAAAAACAGGTTTGAAGCTCTCACACCTATTGAACATCTCAAAACACAGGAGCTATATCTGCAAGAAGTAACTGCACCAGCAGTCTGTAGTGGATATCAGAAAAAGAAACACTGGGTGCTTATAGTAGGGGACTCCCTGTTAAAAAGCACAGAGGGTCCCCTCTGCCGGCCTGACAGGGAGTCTCAAGAGGTCTGCTGCCTCCCCGGAGCCAAGATCCGGGACGTTGCTGTGAGGGTGCCACAACTAGTCAAAGAAACAGAACATTATCCTCTGCTGGTCTTTCATGTGGGCACCAATGATGCTGCAAGGCACAACATGAGAAGAATCAAGGAAGATTATAAAGCCCTGGTTAGACAAGTGAAAAAAATTGATATCCAAGTTATCTTCTATTCTGCCTGTTGGAGGAAAGTGGAAGACCAGAAATAAACGCATAATGCACGTAAACTCCTGGCTACGTGGCTGGTGTCGACACGAGGGTTTTGGTTTTTATGATAATGGGACTTTGTATACAGATTATAATCTATTAGGGAGTGATGGGATCCACCTGTCTAGAAAAGGCAGGGCAATCTTTGGTAGCAAGCTGGCTAACTTAGTAAAGTGGGCTTTAAACGGAATGGCTTGGGAGGTGGAGTCCAAAGTAGCAATGCTGAAGCCATTGCAGTAGACTGGGGAATGGGATAGGCCAACTGTCAGAGTGACAAGTCTGCCTTAGCTGCCTCCCATGACTGGAGCCAGAAGGTCAGTCACCTCAAGGGTGTGCACAACTACAGGAGGTTCTCTTGCACCTCCTTGGGGATACCTGGACACTCCACTCCCTTCTCTTAAGTGTTTATATACCAATGCACGCAGCATGGGGAATAAACAGGAAGAACTAGAGACCTGTGTGAGGTCACAGGGTCATGATCTCATTGTGATCACGGAGACATGGTGGGACAGCTCATGTGATTGGAACACTGTCATGGATGGGTATGTCCTCTTTAGGAAAGACAGGCTTGGAAGACTAGGTGGTGGGGTTGCCCTTTATGTGAGAGAACAACTAGAATGTACCCAGCTCCACCTAGAGATGGATCATGAAGGAGTAGAGAGCTTATGGGTGAAAATTAAGAGGCAGGCTAACAGGTGACACTGTTGTGGGTGTTTACTATAGGCCACCTGATCAGGATGAGGAGGTGGATGAGGCCTTCTACAGGCAGCTGAAAGTAGCCTCAAGATTGCAGGCCTTGGTTCTCATGGGGGACTTCAATCACCCTGATATTTGTTGGAAAAGCAACTCTGCCAGGCACACGCAGTCCAAGAGGTTCCCGCAATGCATAGAGGATAACTTTCTGACACAGGTGGTGGAAGAGCCAATGAGGAGAGGTGTGGTTCTGGACCTTGTTCTTACTAACAAGGAAGGCCTGGTTGGGGATGTGAAGGTTGGGGGCAGCCTGGGTTGCAGTGACCATGAGATGGTGGAGTTCAGGATCTTGTGTGGAAGATGCAAGCCAATAAGTAGGGTTGCAACCCTGGACTTCAGGAGAGCCAACTTTGACCTCTTCAAGGACCTACTTGGGGGTATCCCATGGGCTAGAGTGTTGGAAGGTAAGGGGGCCCAAGAGAGTTGGTTAACATTCAAGTACCACTTCCTCCAAGCCCAAGACTGGTGCATCCCTAAGAGAAAGAATTCGGGCAAGAGTGGCAGGAAATCTGCATGGATGAGCAAAGAGCTCATGGAAAAACTCAAAGGGAAGAGGCAGGTCTATGAAATGTGGAAAAACGGCCTAGCCACCTGGGAGGAGTATAGGAATGAAGTCAGGGCCTGCAGGGTTGCAACTAGGAAGGCTAAGGCCCACTTGGAGCTGAATCTGGCAAAGGAGGTTTTTTCAAGTAGATCAATAACAAAAGGAAGACTAGGGGAAATGTGAGCCCACTGTTGAATGAGGCAGGTGACCTGGTAACAGGAGACACTGAGAAGTAAGAGGTAAAGTAAGAGGTAAGAGAGAGAGTCTGGAGAGAGGAAGACTGCCCCTTGGTTGAGGAAGAACTGGTCAGAGATAGTCGAAACAAAATCAATATACACAAATACATAGGCCCCGATGGAATGCACCCACGAGTGCTGAAGGAGCTGGCGGACTTGATTGCTAAACCGCTCTCTATCATCTTTGAAGGATCTTGGACAATGGGCGAGGTCTCTGAAGACTGGAGGACAGCCAATGTCACTCCAGTCTTCAAAAAGGGCAAGAAGGAGGATCCAGGCAACTACAGGCCAGTCAGCCTCACCTCCATCCCTGGGAAGGTGATGGAACAGCTCATTCTTGATATCATCTCTAAACAACTGGAAGAAAAGAAGGTTATCAGAAGTAGTCAACATGGTTTCACTAAGAGAAAATCATGCTTGACCAATCTGGTAGCCTTCTATGATGTCATCACCAGCTGGGTAGATGAGGGGAGAGCAGTGGATGTTGTCTATCTTGATTTCAGCAAGGCTTTTGATACTGTCCCCCACAATAACCTTGTAGCAAAGCTTAGAAGGTATGGGATTGATGAGTGGACAGTGAGGTAGATGGAGAACTGGCTGACTGGCAGAGCTCAGAAGGTTGTGATCAGTGGCGCAGAATCTAGTTTGTGAGCGACGGAGGAAACTATGCGAGCCGACTCAATGTGAGTGCTAAGGCAGAGTTCCGTTTATTGCTCTCATTCCGTCATATTTATACAGGCTACGATAATTATTCCTACTCGTCCTTAGCTAATTGGCTTAAGCTCTAAACGTTACATTTACATGGTCCTCCTACTTGCGGTTTAACGATAAAGCATTCTCTACATTTTTCACACACTTACTTTCTCAAGGTTGTTTACCAGATTAAGATAAAGCCGCAGTCAGTGTCCGTTTTCAGTACTTTTCCACTGTGGCCTGCTGAATGTTAGACAGGCTCTGCTCGTACAACCATTCTGCCTTGCTCTCTGAGCCATTCCCTAACACTAGTTGGAGGCCTGTAACTAGTGGCGTTCCCCAGGTGTCGGTACTGGGTCCGGTCTTGTTTAACATCTTCATCAATGACCTGGATGTAGGGACAGAGTCCATCCTCAGCATGTTTGCTGATGATACGAAGTTGGGAGGAGTGGCTGGCACACCAGAAGGCTGTGCTGCCATTCAACGAGACCTGGACACTCTGGAGAGCTGGGTGGAAAGGAACCTGATGAGGTTCAACAAGAGCTCTGTGGAAAAGGACCTGGGTGTCCTGGTGGACATAAGGCTGGCCATGAGCCAGCAGTGTGCCCTTGTGGCCAGGAAGGCCAACAGTATCTTGGGGTCCATTAAAAAAAGCGTGGCCAGCAGGTCGAGGGAGGTTCTCCTCCCCCTCTACTCTGCCCTGGTGAGGCAGCATCTGGAATACTGCATCTAGTTCTGAGCTCCTCAGTTCAAGAGGGACAGCGATCTGGAGAGAGTCCAGCAGAGGACCACAAAGCATCTCCCATATGAGGAGAGGCTGAGAGAGCTCGAACTCTTCAGCCTGAAGAAGAGAAGATTGAGAGGGAATTTTATCAATGTCTATAAATATCTGAAATGTGAGGGCAAAATGGATGGGGCCGGGCTCTTTTCAGTGGTGCCCAGTGACAGGACAAGGGGCAATGGGCAAAAACTGGAACACTGGAAGTTCCAGACAAACTTAAGGAAAAATTTCTTTACTGTGAGGGTGACGGAACACTGGGACAGGCTGCCCAGAGAGGTTGTGGAGTCTCCATCTCTGGAGATGTTCAAAACCTGCCTGGACGCTTTCCTGTGCAACCTGGTGTAGGGCACCTGCCTTGGCAGGGGGGTTGGACTAGATGATCTCCTAAAGACCCTTCCAACCCCCACCATTCTGTGATTCTGTGATTAACATTGGCATTGTAAAATGTATGATTTTGTGAACTTTACCTTCTCTGTCTTCTCTATTTTTCTGTTCTTTATGTAAAAATCACCTCCCAGGACAAAGATTATGCAAACAGTGTTTGAGACATGGGGTAGTGCGAGAGACTGAAAAAGTTAATATATGTCTCAAACATTTTAGCAAGACAAGTTCTGCAGAATAAAGTAACAGTAAGAGGAGCAGTTAGCCGGATGCAGAAGGCAGTTAGATGGATGCAGAAGGTGTGTTGGAGGATGCACAGGGATGTGCGGAAGGAGACTCCACAACCTGTAAAGTTGTAAAGTAGGTATGTTTATTCAGCGCTGGGCGCACGGGGGATCGCTCCACCACAAACGTGCGCACCTTAAGGCAGTTAGTTCTCTATATTTAAGGTATATTCCTATACATATTCATTAGCTAATGCAAAACGCCTATACATATGCATGACCTTTCCCTGCTTCGTCTTAAAATTAGGTCTCCTCCCCTTCGCGCCTGCGCAGAGCTTTGTGGTAGTGGTAGTTGAGGGTCTTAGAGAGAAATCTTCATCGCAACCTATAGTTACCCCACCCTCCTCATCGTCACCTGTAGTTAACCTCTTGATTTTGCACATGCGCACTTTCTTCTTGGATCTGAGCCCGGGCCTCTTCCTAGTTATCTTTGCTCACCAGTTTTAAATTGGTTGGAGTTCCGTGATAAATCACCCACAAGGCCCATCCCTGGCAAGTGGGGAGTGGGAGTTCTGTGATAAACTGTCCAGGCCTACCCCTGGCAAGTTGAGCTTCGTGATAAATTGTCCAGAAGGTCAGTCCTCGTCAAGCTAAGCTAAGTAAACTAAGAAGCTAGAAATGCTAATGGTTAAAATTTAAAGAGACAAACTGAAATATACCAAATGCCCACTATCATTCCCCCCTTTTTCTTTAAACTAGTAAATTCGTTTACTTTCTAATTCTTGTCTAAGACGATTTTTCTTCCAGTCGCTATATGAGTTACCTGTGTCAAAACAGCAGTAAAAGGCACACTTCATTATTACAGAAAGTACACAAAACAAGATAACTCTGAGAATTGCTACAAGCAGTTGCTTGAGCCATATTAAATTTGGCAACCAAAAAGTTAGTTTATCCCACAACTCATGAAAACCCTAGGAGGTATTGTCCTGGGCTACGTAATGTAAAATTTTAGTTTATCTTGGTATAATTTCATGTAACAAAGCCTAAGTCACTTCTCTAGCCTTGTTTGTTTGGCAAGGAAATGCTCCTGGCCATTCTTATGACCCAGAATAATGTGCTAGGCACTATTTTCCCTTGTGGTGTGGTAACCCATCCATTTTCACTCTCTTTTCCATTTAGATCCTTAATTAATTTTAAATCCTCCTTTGCATATTTAGATGCATAATCAGTTTTTATTTTACCATCTGGAACCAAAGACTGTATCTCTGCCATACCTTTTTCAGCCACTTTTTGCTTTCCAGTCTGCCATGGAATTACCTATTTCTTGTGCAGTAGTTCCCTTTTGGTGAGCTTTGCTGTGCATAATTGCTACCTTCTTTGGCAGCTGCGCTGCTTTCAGTAGTTTAAGTATTTCCTTTGCGTGTTTTATGTGCTTCCCTTGGGTGGATAAAAGTCCTCTTTCTCTCCAAACTGCTCCATGGCATGAACCATTCCAAAAGCATGTTTAGAGTCTGTCCAAATGTTAATTTTTAATTTGGCAAGCTTGATTATTTTCACCTTTTGTGCCGAAGTGTTTGAGGCAAGAGCCCCGGACTCTATTACCTTGTCTGTAGTAGTCACCACGTACCCTGCTTTGCACTGACCATTCTTGACGAAACTGCTGCCATCTGTATACCACGTGTCCTCAGCATCCTCCAGTGGTTGTTCCTTCTGGTCTGGTTGACTGGCAGTCATGGGTCACCGGTTCTCCTGTAATTCCACTAAGGAAAGATGCTGGGCTGACAGTGTTAGTCACTATTATCTGGACATCGTCCTGCTTCACCATAATGGCCTTGTATTTGAGGAATCTCTGTGGGGATAGCCAATGCTCCCCTTTTGTTTCCAGTACGGTGGACACCGTATGAGACACTAACAATGTCATCTTTTGGCCCATTGTAAATTTGTGAGCTTCTTGGATGTTAAGTATTACTGCAACCACTGCTCTCAGGCAGCTGGGCCATCCTCTACTCACTTCATCCAAATGTTTAGGGAAGTATGCCACGGCTGTCTGATCTGGGCCTAGGTTTTGAGCTAAAATTCTCAGTGCAATGCCCTGCTTCTCCTGGGAGAACAGCCAGAAAGGTTTCGTGGGGTCTGGTAACCCTAAGGCTGGGGCCTGTATGAGTTCTTGTTTTAAGTTGTGGAAAGCCCGCTCAGCTTCTCCATTCCAAGTGAGATCATAAAGTGGTCTTACCAAGAGTCCATAGTTGTAGAAACGACACCAAACCATTCGGAGCTCCTTAATCGTCTGTGGCAGATGACTTCCTTTCTTGCTTTCCCCAAGGTCCGTTCGCCTGTTGTGATTTCATACCCTAGATATGTCACCTTTTGCTGAGCTGTGGAGAGACTTAGTAACCACTTAGTCCAAGAAAGCTTAATAAACTCACAGTCCATTTTTTGCTTTAGTGGCTACAAAGAGATTGTCCACATACTGCAACACAGTCCCAGTCCCAGGTGGTGGTTCCCATTGTTCTAAGTCCTTCGCCAGCTGATTGCCGAAACGGGTAGGGCTATTCTTAAAGCCTTGTGGAAGTGCAGTCCAAGTTAGCTGTGTTTTCCTCCCAGAATCCGGGTTTTTCCCACTCAAAGGCAAATAATAATTTATTTTTGGGCTCATAGGTAGGCAGGAAAAAAAGCATCCTTTAAATCCAGAACGGTAAACCAAGTCAATTCAGATTTTAATTTAGTTAATAATGTGTATGGATTGGCTACCACAGGGTATATTTCAGTGACCCATACCTGTGGGAATACTCAATCCTGAACTTCCTTGGACACTTCTGTCTTTGCAGAGGGACTTACTAAGTCCAGACTTAAAAGTTCAATTAGCTGATTATCCCTCACTTCAAGTTTTATTCATTCCTTCCCAAATCTTATTTCTGCCTTCAATAATAAATTTCGGCCCAATAAGGGCTTTGGTGAATTTGGCATATAAAGAAATTTATGTATTCCTAATTGTTTTTCCAGTTTGAACTTTAGAGGTTTGAGAAAATAGCCTTTTCGCTTTGGCCAGTAGCTCCCTTTGCCGTTACAAAATCATTGTCTGTAGGTGCCAGAGCCTGGTTTAAAACCGAAAATGTTGTTCCGGTATCTACTAAAAATTCCACCCCCCGTTGTTGTTTCCCTAGCTTTAATTTAACCCATGGATCACTAGGGTAGACTCCCCGGGTCCCTGTCACAGTTTCCTGCCATAGGGGCCTGGATTCTGGAGTTGTTTGTGATTTTTCTACCCCCTTGTCTCCTTTGGGGACACTCGTTCTTCCAGTGTCCTGTTCGTTTACACCGTGCACATCGATTGACCCCCAGCAGGGGGGTCTCCAAGGGCCTCCACCTCCTGGAGTCCCTGTTTCTCCTTGTGTCAGGGCCCCCCCTGCTGTAAAGCCACTACAAGAGCTCTTTATCTCTTCTCCGGTTTTCCTCCGCAGCTTCTGCCACCCCTCCTCCGCCCCGTCAATTCTTTCTAGTGTTTTATTACACAGCTCAAAGGGCAGCTTTGGGCATTCTTCTGTACTAGTTAAACTGATAACAGTAATACCATACCCGAGGCAAGAGGTGCCGGGCAGTGCTTGTCCTACAGTGGATGCACCTGAATTCAAAGCAGTTTTTGAGATAAAACTCCTGTCTCCATTTGGAGAGATACAGGCGCTTGTGCACTCCCCACACTGAGGAGCTAAGTTATTACTTTGTTTTACATCTCCTCCCATACTATAGTGATGAGTTTGTATTTATCTCTTTACCATATAAGTTTCACTAGTCTCACTGATTCTTTAAACTTTCTAAATTGCCGCAGAATACTCATTTAAGTTTGCCTGAGCTCTCAATTCTGTCCCAGTCGGACTAGAATTTACATTAGTTACACCAGAAATCGTTTCCAAACTGCACCCAGATGTTCTGGTCACAGCTAAAACACTTATAAATAAAAATTGGTGTACATGAAAAATCCTCAGGTCCATGTATAGGACATCAGAAATTAAAACTTAGTTCAGGTAACCCTGTTCCAAGGTCTGCCATATGCTTAAGAACACACTCAGAATAGTATGGACACTGACCACTGGAATGTGACCCCCCTGTCTGTTCCTAAGGGGGTGATCTGTCTCCCTTAAAGTGTGTTTGTGTGGTATCTAAAACTACTGGCAAAACTCCGGTTTAGCTTCCCTAATATCTATGAGTCTTAAATTCCTGTTTAGTTTCCCCACACACATCAAACAATTACAAAGACAAATTACGTTTATAACATTGAACTATAACCTCTCGCTTTGTTCATCTCCGGCTGTTTCCCTCGCGGGAGAACAGAACCGAGGCTTAGAATTCTGCTGTATTCTGACATGCTGAGCAAAACACCATATATGGCCAAAGGTCATACAGAGTTCATTGGAGGAAGGGCCTCAACGACCACCAAGACCCCTTCAAAAAACCCTCTGCTGTTGGCCCTTTAAGAGTGGAGCTGCAGGCGGCTTCGGCCTTGAGGAATTAATTCCTGACTTTGAATGAAAAAATAGAACAGAGCAGATTCACAAGAAAGAATGCAAGAAACAAGATAAGAAATTCCTTATGTAACTAGTCAGAAGTAAAAAGAATGCCTCATGAACAGGTGGATTTATCCAATCAAGTATTGTAACCAGGCGTGTGAACAGTAGCTTTTAGCCAATGAAGAGTTGTTTATGTGTGTGTGTGTGTGTGTGTTAGCAGCTTAAGAGTATATATGTGATCGTGTAAGCAATGATAGAGGTCTCCAGTAGAATTCATATTGAATTGTGGGTGGAGTCCATGGGTGAATCCCTCTCAGCAAGTGGTGACCTCGTCGTGATCCGCCAGGAGAATTGACGGCAAGGGGGTGACCGCCCAAGGAGAAGAGGCCCCGGATGGAGACAGCGCCGGCTGGACCGGAGCTCGGTCACAGTGGGTGGCACTGTGAAGTAAAGCTGTATAGTCATGACGGACACCTGAGAGGTCAGGTGAGCAGCCAGGGGTGAGATGGGGCAACAAGTAACAAGGGAAGAAAGAGTACTTGTTAAGCTCCTCTCGCTTATCCTTTCCAAGAAAGGAATTAAGTATGATAAGACTGTGCTTCGGCAACTGTTAATTTGGTGCCGAGACAAGAGATTCTCTGCAAACTCAGCCGCAGCCTTTAAGTAGAAATCTGGGAAGAGATAGGAAAAGTTTTATGGGATGTGATTAGCCGCGGAGAAAAAGACACAAGAGACTTTGCAACAGCTTGGTGATTGATTTCAGACACTTTAAAAGCCATAAAAGCCGAAAGAGAGGTGGCGAAAGGCGCATTTACAGCCCTGAACTTTAACACGAGCTCAGAGCAGCTCTAACTCTTCCCCGGCGCTCCATGAACTGCGCAACAGACGCCTCCCGTCCGGCCCATCCACCCCTCCCCTCCTCCAGCAGACAATGACCCGATTTGAATCACAAATCCCAAAGAAACAACCAGGGGGGCGGGGAATGATGATGATGGGCATCCGGCCATGCGATGGCAAGGAGTGATAAAAAATGCTTTGCTTGAGGGGGTGTCTTGCCCACACCTACTGCACATCCAGTGATTATGGGGGGTACCGGGAGTGATGGAAGAAGGAAACCTAATTATTGGTCTCCATTCCCTTGGGAACTAGTAAAAGAGGCCAGAAAATCAGTAAGAGATTATGGGCTACAGTCTCCCTATACGCAGGCATTTGTTGATAATATCTTTTCTACTAATTTTTTAACTCCATCTGACTGTCGTACTATGATGCAAATGCTTTTAACACCGATGCAGGCATTGTTATGGCCAATGCGGTGGTGGCTAGACGTGTCGGTGCACAGAGCAAACGGCCGGAGCCACAGCAAAAACAAAACCAACACAAAGGCAGGTGGGGGGGTGGAGTCCTGGAACACTCCGCCCCACCAAGGCCCTCCCCTATTCCCCTGCGGCTTCAACCACCGCAGGCCGTGACCCAGGTTTTACCAAGAGACAGTACATCCAGGAGACTCGGCTCCACTTATTGATTTTACTTCATCATGGGACCCCTGCGCCTCCCTCAGATGAGTTCAACGTCCACTCCAGACCCTCTAAAATTTTGGAAAAAGATTAAAGAACAGGCAGCTGCTGAAGAGGACTCATGCAACAGGAGGACTGTGTGGGCCTAGCAGATTAACTATCATTTTATACATCTGTTTGTTAAAAAAAAAACAACAAACAAACAAACAAAAAACAAAAAAAAAGAGAGAGACAACCCGGTACCGTGCATTATGGTTTAAGTTACACTGCTTGGTGTGGACCTGTGGCAAATGGTTAATGGTTTATAGTTTGCACTGCATGAGAATCTGACTATTTTTGGATTGGCATATTTTGTGGTGTGAGTGAGAGGAGTGATGGGCCTGTTTGTGTGACTGAGTGTCTATGTTGCTTGAGTGAACGCAGCTCGACTGCAAGGTGGGTGCAGAGTCTAACTAACAGTTCTGTTCTCCCACGAGGGAAACAGACAGAGAAAAACGAAGTGAGAGGTTATAGTTCAATGCTGTAAACGTAATTTTTCTTTGTGGTTGTTTAATGTGTAAATAGGAACTAAATGGAAACTAAAGGGGAACTAAACAGGAATTTAAGACTCATAGATGTTAGAGAGGCCCTTGGAGACCCCCACTGGAGATCAATCAGTACCAATGGATTTTGTGTCTTTTTTAATTTCTCTACAAGTCCATGGAACACTCCTATATTTACCATTCCAAAGAAAAGTAGAAAATGGTGGTTATTCCATGACCTCTGAAAGGTTAATGAAGTCATGGAGGACATGGATACCCTTCAACCTGGTTTGCCATCCCCAAATACGATACCTCAGGGGTGGGATGTTTTAATCATAGACTTAAAAGATTGTTTTTTCACCATATTGTTGCATGAGGAAGACTTTGGAAAATTTGCCTTTTCAGTTCCATCTGTCAATAAGTGTTGACAAACCTCACAGGATCTGTGCAATTATTAGAGTTACAAGCAGTAATTCATGTCTTCATTTTATGGGCAACACAACCAGTAAATGTTGTCAGTGACTCTTTGTATGTAGTAGGAGTAGTTCAACGTATGGAGAGAGCAGTGTTAAAGAACATTGACGTGTTATTTCAATATCAATTGTTCAAGCAGCTGTGGGATTTGCTCAACCAGAGATCACATCAATATTTCATTGCTCACATTAGAAGCCACAAACCTTACAAGTAGCCTTGCTGAAGGCAATCATTGTGTGGACACTCTGGTCGCCCCAGCATGGACGGGTCCACCAATAGATCACTTTGCCCAGGCGCAGAAATCGCACGACTTTTTCCACCAAGCAGCAAATGTTCTACAATAACAATTCCACATTTCTGAGGCCGATGCACGAAACATTGTCCTCTCCTGTCCTGACTGTCAGCAGCACTCTGCGACCACCCCTAACAGTGGCACCTGAGCAGTAGACTGAGTTGCATAAGTCCTTGCTCGAAGGGCAGGCTCTGAACTGTATAAAGACACAAACTGAGGGAGCCATGTGCGTGCCCACCCCTGGAGATTGATCAGTCTTTCCGCGTGCGCACCTCCCACCAGAGGACTGCTCGTCTGTCTTGGGATCATTGCAGGATGCAAGGGTGGTGATATTTTTCCTTATCTCTTTCCTTTCTTGTTTCTCTCCTTTTTCCTCTTATAGATTTTTTTCCAACAAAAATCCGCATTGCCAATGATTTTACATTTTCCAAGTTCATGTTATTTTCATTATAAATAAAATGTTTAACTGATCATTTCATGTCCATTCACCTTAATTTAGCCCGAGGGGATTTACAGAACTTTAGTTGCTCTCCTCTCACCTCTGAGGTGGGATGTGACACCATGACATGTTTCAGTTTAAGACATGGAATAAATCAGAGTAGACAGTATGGAGTTGAAACACAGAAAAGTTACTAATAAACTTGGAAGATATTCAGAGATGCTTGAAAACATGGGGCTAGACCCTGCCTTAAAATTAAATTAGGTTCAAGTGGGTACTGCATAGCACTAAGAAGAACTAGCAAAAACACAAGTAGTAGTGTATTGGGTTTGTGTGGAAAGGTTTTGGTAGTAGTAGGTAGGGGGAAATAGGGGTGGTTCCTGTGAGAAGCTGCCAGAAGCTTCCCCCTTGTCTGACACAGCCAATGCCATCCGGCTCCAAGATGGACCTGCCGCTGGCCAAGGCCGAGCCAATCAGTAACGCCTCTGTGATAACATAATTAAGAAAAAAAAAAAAAAGGAAGAGAAAAAAAAAAGCAGCACACTTTGTAGATGGAGAGAGGAGTGAGAAGATGTGAGAGAAACAATCCTTGTAGACACCAAGGTCAGTGAAGAAGGAGGGGGAGGAGGTGCTCCAGGCACCAGAGCAGAGATTCCCCTGCTGTTGGTGCTTTAAGAGCCGAAGCTGCAGGTGGCCTCAGCCTTGAGCAATTAATTCCTGACCTTAAGTGAAAAATAAAGCAAAGTGGGAAAAAACAAGAAAGAATGTGTATGAGACAAGTTAAGGACTGACTGCTTGCTGTAATCAGTAACCAGTCAGAAGTAAAAGAATGGCTTGTGAACAGGTGGAATTATCCAATCATGTCAATTGTTTAGGCGCATGTGTGATAAGAGGTAACGAATCAAAAGTGAAAGAGTGCCGCGTGCTTGGGGCGTGCTGGAGGAAAAAAGGATATATAAGCAGTGCAAAGCTTCAATAAAGTGCTGATGCCTGAACACATCTCGTTGTTGGTCATTTCTTCATCCGCCGTACCCTGCAGCCTGTGGTGAAGACCATGGTGAGGCAAGTTGTCCCTCTGCAGCCCATGGAGGTCCATGGTGGAGCAGATGACCACCTGTAGCCCATGGAGGACCCCACGCCGGAGCAGGTGTATTCCTGAAGGAGGCTATGACCTCATGGGAAGCCCACACTGGAGCAGATTCCTGACAGGAACTGTGGCCCTGTGGAGAGAGGAGCCAATGCCAGAGCAAATTTGCTTGCAAGACTTGTGACCCCGGGGGGAACCCGCACTGGAGCAGTCTGTTCCTGAAGGACTGCACACCATGGAAAGGACCCATGCTAAAGCAGTGCGTGAAGAGCTGTAGGTCATGGGAAGGACTCACGTTGGAGAAGTTCGTGGAGGACTGTCTTCCATGAGAGAGACCCCACACTGGTGTGGGAAAGGAGTCCTCCCCCTGAGGAGGAAGGAGCGGCAGAAACAACATGTGAAAAACTGACCTCAACCCCCATTCCCTGTTCCCCTGTGCTACTGGAGGGGAGGAGGTGGAAATCAGGAGAGAAGTTAAGCCTGGGAAGAAGGGAGGGGTGGGGGAAGTGTTTTAAGATTTGTTTTTATTTCTCATTATCCTCTTGTCCGATTGGTAATAAATTAAAATTTGTGGGGTTTTTTTTCCCCCAAGTCAAGTCTGTTTTGCCTGTGCCGATAATTGGTGAGTGATCTCTCTCTGTCCTTATCTCGACCCACAAGCCTTTCATTATATTTTTTCTTCCCTGCCCATTTGAGGAGGGGGAGTGATAGAGTGGGCTTTGGTGGGCATCTGGCATCCAGCCAGGGTCAACCCACCACAGGCAGTTTGCAGGCTGCATGTCATTTAGATTATGGTCTTCATTCTTTCCCATACATCTCCCTTATTGAAGTAATATATGCTGTAGGATAAGGGTACCAGTAAGGTCAACAAGCATATAAAGGAATCAGTCTTTGCTTTTGATCTCTACTCTGGAAATTTGTGGCATCTTTGTAGTCTAACTCTAATACCATCTGGCTATTGATGCATATGTACTGGGTTTTCGTGGCAAGGTTTTGGTAGCAGTGGGAGGGGGGACATGGGATGGCTTCTGTGAGAGAAGCTGCCAGAAGCTTCCCCCATGTCCGACCCGACACAGCCAATGCCAGCCGGCTACAAGAACGGACCCGCTGCTGCCCAAGGATGAGCCAATCAATAACGCCTCTGTGATAACATAATTAAGAAAAAAAAGGAAGAGAGGGAGAAAAAAAAAGCTGCACACTTTGCAGATGGAGAGAGGAGTGAGAAGATGTACGAGAAAACAACTCCACAGATACCAAGGTCAGTGAAGAAGGAGGGGGAGGAGGTGCTCCAGGTGCCGGAACAGAGATTCCCCTGCAGCCTGTGGTGAAGACCATGATGAGTCAGGCTGTCCCCCTGCAGCCCATGGAGGTCCATGGTGGAGCAGATGACCACCTGTAGCCCGTGGAGGACCTGTATTGGGTTTGCGTGGCAAGGTTTTTGGTAGCAGTGGGGGAGGGGACATGGGGTGGCTTCTGTGAGAGAAGCTGCCAGAAGCTTCCCCCATGTCCGACCCAACACAGCCAATGCCAGCCGGCTACAAAAAGGGACCCGCCGCTGGCCAAGGCCGAGCCAATCAGTAACGCCTCTGTGATAACATAATTAAGAAAAAAAAAAAAGGAAGGGAGAAAAAAAAAAAGGAAGGGAGAAAAAAAAAAAAAAGCTGCACACTTTGCAGCGGGAGAGAGGAAGAGAGGAGTGAGAAGATGTAAGAGAAAACAACTCTGCAGACACCAAGGTCAGTGAAGAAGGAGGGGGAGGAGGTGCTCTGGGCGCCGGAGCTGAGATACCCCCCGCAGCCTGTGGTGAAAGACCAGGGTGAAGCAGGCTGTCCCCCTGCAGCCCCTGGAGGTCCATGGTGGTGCAGATGACCACCTGTAGCCCGTGGAGGACCCCACGCCGGAGCAGGTGGATGCCGAAGGAGGCTGTGACCCCGCGGGAAGCCCGCGCTGGAGCAGGTTCCTGTCAGGACCTGTAGCCCGTGGAGAGAGGAGCCCACGCCGGAGCAGGTTTGCTGGCAGGACTTGTGACCCCGTGGGGGACCCACGCTGGATCAGTCCCTTCCTGCAGGACTGCACACCATGGAATGGACCCAGACTGGAGCAGCTCGTGAAGAGCTGTCAGTCATGGGAAGGACTCACGTTGGAGAAGTTGGTGGAGGACTGTCTCCCGTGAGAGGGACCCCACGCTGGTGCGGGGGAAGGAGACCTCCCCCTGAGGAGGAAGGAGCGGCAGAAACACCGTGTGATGAACTGACCCCAACCCCATTCCCTGTTCCCCTGTGCCGCTGGGGGGAGGAGGTGGAAATCGGGAGAGAAGTTAAGCCCGAGAAGAAGGGAGGGATGGGGGAGGTGTTTTAAGATTTGGTTTTACTTCTCATTCTCCTCTAATTTCGATTGGTAATAAATTAAATTTGTTTTTTCCCCCAAGTCGAGTCTGTTTTGCCCGTGCCAGTAATTGGTGAGTGATCTCTCTCCGTCCTTATCTCCACCCACGAGCTTTTCGTTATAATTTTCTCCCCCTGCCCATTTGAGGAGGGGGAGTGATAGGGTGGGCTTTGGTGGGCATCCGGCCTCTGGTCAGGGTCAACCCACCACAGCATAATAGCCAGCACTGAAAATCGTTGACCTTTTACAATTATCTTGTAACTTAATAGTATCAACTTACAAATGTAAGCAGAGTTTCACACTATTGTTGTAATTGAGCTAGTATAATAATTTTGTGAATGAAAAAAACTCCAAAATTTGAGAACTTAATATCTAAAGAAAATATGCCTGCTATCTCCCTCTTCTGACAGATTCAAGATACTATCAGGTCTGCATCTGAACTCAAACTTTTAGCACAGAATTATTTGCTTTTGACACAAATAATCTTGCTGACCCCAGAGTAGAGTGGACAGAATTGGACTGTTCTGTGGAACCATAGCCAGTCTCCATGTTATTTCTGTTTGTCCTGGTTTTGCTAGGATAGAGTTAATTTGCTTCTCAGGTTAGAAGAGCCGTGTTTTGATTTCAGTTCAGACTTGCTATGAGAACATAATTGATAAAATTACTAATGTTATTAGTTACTGCTGGAGCTCAAGGCCACCATGTTTGGCTGGTTCACAGCTGCATTAGGACTGGGAGGGAGAAGTGCAGTGAATAGCAAAACCCAAAACTGGCATTTGGATGTGCCAATGAAATATTCCATATCATATCCCATCATGTTTAGTATATTATCCCGGGGCTGACTGGAAAGTGGGGGTGGATTGGCACGGGTTTCCTTTTGGGCTTGGGTTCTTCCAGGATTGCAGTTTCGTTTTGGGATTGTTGCTCCTCCGGGATCGTTGTCCGGGAACGGGCCGGGCTTATCAGTGGGTGGTAAGCAGTTGCACTGGGTTATCACTCATTTGCATATCTTATTACTGTTATCATTATCACTACTATTTTAATATTAGTTGTTTAGGGTTTTTTTGTTGTTGCTGTTGTTCTTGTTGTTTCTTTTTTTAGTTTTCTTTTATTTCTATTATTAAATTGTTTTTATCTCAACCTACAATCCTCCTAATTTTTGCCCCCAGTCCTCCCCCCTATCCCCTGGGGTGAACGGCTGTGTTGGCTGCTAGCCAAGGGCTAGCCCAGTGAAACTATTACACTGTTCAAGCTGGAGATCTGGAATTTATTTTTTTAATAACATTTGAAGACCAAGAGTTGAGGAACTATTTTTAGTTCCTTCACTTGGTTTATAGCTCCAGGTATTGATTTGCTTTGCATGAAGAAGAGATCATCAGAGTTACAGTAGCTATTTTGTTGCATGTTTTTTTCTCTGATTAGAACTAGAACATTTTACGACTAATACTTTCAATTTCTGAGGAAATTTTTCAGTGACATTTGTTGCAGAACAATGTATCTAACTTTAACTTCAATAAATTATTTAGGAAGACTTATTCAAACATTCCCATCCTACTCCAGAAATCTGACTGTGGCCCAGGAAAGGCATGCTCTATTGTTTATTGGGAAATAAGGGTTGGTCCACAAGCAGAAAGTGTAGCACATCTCGGAGTACTCTACAGCTTTGTATTCCACCTTGTTCTGTGCTGTATTTCCGTACTTCAGAAGAAGACTCCCAAATTCAGGTGAGATAGCTCATGGTGTCATGAGACAAAAAAAGCAAAATTTAGGATGTGGTAAAAACTAGTTGACATAACTCTGATTTTCTGTGTCATTTGTGATTTTGCACTATTGCTTTTCTCAATTTTTTAATATATCAAAATTGGATTGTATCTTAGTTATAAAAATTAGGATTTTTGGACAGAGTAGAGCATGGAACAATTGGGGACACTAGATTATCCTGTTATTCTGTTTAGGATCACTCATCAGTTCAAATATCCCTCCAGCTTCTTTCATGGAGGTGTCAATGTCTTTCATCTTTTTTTGAAGAAAACAAACAGATGTACCTCTTAGTATCTCAGGCAGCATTTTCAGTGTTGTTTTTCTTTTAAAACTATTAGTTCTATGTCAAGAAGGCCATCTCAAAATCTTGCTATTAGAGTAGAAGGGCTGAGACTGTAATGTCCCTAGTCTTTAACTGATCTCAGGGTGTTAGTAGACCAGAAAGGATTTCCTGAAGATGGGATAAAGAAAAGAACCGAGTCCTACAAAACTCAGTACATAACAGCATGGATCTCATGATCAATATTCATGTAACTGATCTGCATACAAGACAATAAATTATTTCCAATCAAAATCCATTCAGATCACGAATCCATCATACTCATTAAATTGACATAAACCAGTTCCTTCTTTCAACCATGGGCAGCAGACTGAAAACCAAGTGGCAAACATTGTTATTTACTAACCCAAATTAAAGCTTTCAAAAATTTATGATAAACTTTGGAATCACATCTCCTGTTTTGAGTGCATGGGTTACATCTCTTCTTCAGGCTCTGTTAGGGCAGATTCACGTCTTACCCATTCATCTCTTACTAATTCTGACAGTGTCCCGTATTTAGAGCAAGCACACTAATTGAGTGAATACTCAGTAAATGCAAAATACATCAACCCTAGAAAAAACAAACTATATTTCTTCTGATGGCCAGGCATATTTTCTAGCTACCCATTGAACAGGCAAATTACTCCAAAGATCGCCAAAAAATCAACATTAGCTTTGGTGTCAGTCTCAGCCTCAGTGCTGAAGCCAGCATGGGATGGTAGTTGAATTGCAGTTGGCTTGGTTTTTATAATCTTGGTTCAGAGTATGAAGAGATAGGGGCTCCTCTAGCAGACACTGAGAAAAACCCAGCTTCCATAAATGACTGATTGTCACCCAACACTAAAGGGACACACATGTTGTTTTAAGGATCCTTGGCAGAATGATGACGGCACTAAATCGTAGTTGCAGTTAAAGCTTTATTTTCTTAACAAGATATTATGATCTGTATAGAAGAGAATTTGTTATTAGAATGGCACAGATTTTCTACAAGCAGAATCAATATAATGTAATCTATAAGTAGTGTAATACAGAATTTATAATACAACTTAACTTATTATTTCTAATCACCTGGACCCTCTGCAGATCAGGTAAAATCTTAATACTTGGCTTGCTGTATCAATATAACAATCATAATCTAGACTCAAAAATAATATCAAAGAATATGAGTCACTCAATACTCAGAGGAAGTAGACAACAATGGAGGCATCCCTGGCCACCAGGGATTAGTTGGCTAATGGCATTAGTTATGCTAACCACATTACCAGGGGTTGGGAGCAGGGGTACCAGTCACACTGATACACAGCCTTCAACATATCAAAGATTCAGTTAGCATAGGCATTGATTTTTTTTTTTAAAAGGACAAATTCATAGCTTCATTCTAAGTATATTTTCTTTTTTTTCCCCAGCACAGCTCATTTCCAAGGGACTCATGTCATACTGAACATAAATAAAAATGTTGTTAAAACTAGATCATTCCTAAATATGTAGTGTCTGGGAGATTTCCAATGTGCAGGATGAAACAGATAGAGTTCAGTCTAGTCTGTTTACTCTCCATAAGGATTATAAACAAGCCATAAGGATTTGACTAGGGTCAATTGCAAGATTTTATAAAGATTTTATACATATTAATAACTTCAGTCCTGCAAACTTTTTTTGGATAATTGTCACATCATGAAAGAGGAATAAATTACACACAAAACTAGGGTTCACTTGAAAAATTGTTTTTTCCTTAATACATTTCACATTTTTCTTGTGATAAATGGAGAGGGTTTCCTATAAAATATTTGGGAAGTGTATAGCAATATTCTGAATGCCTCAGACCTGTTGTTTGTTGAGGCATTAGATGCTAATTGAAATTCAAGGCCTTGTTATCAAAATCTGCTGAAACAGATATCTTCACACTGCAACAGCTATTTATACATTATTCCATGTGGATTAGGAAACAAGTGAGAAATATGAGCTTGCAATTCCATCCTTTCCATTACACAACTTTGATATATATTTTTTTTTACTAGTTATTTTAGAAGGCTATTTAACCTTGTGAAATAGAATGCATAACACATTAAACCTGTAGTAGTTATGCCAAAATAAATGGACTGCAGCTGCAGGACCTGTGGAGAGGTACATCATGCCTTTTCAAATTAATCAGATTGATCCCAGTTCTGCAACAATCTGTGACTCATAAATATGTATAGATTCAACAGATGCAGTAGGATCCTGAAGTTCGTTAAAGGTAGAACATCCCCCACAATCCCCAAGAAACTGAAACAAAAAACTAAATAAATTTCTGAGGAGAGAGCATGATACGTAATCAAGAACTACTCAGCCAAAGGAAGTACCTAAAAGCTTACTATTAGGAGCAAAGTTTCTAGAACAACTGGTGTGTCATCATACACAAATTAAAGAACAATCCTGATCTCATTCAGATATGTAGAAATATTTACTTCATCAGTCCTTTAGCTTATAAACACACTTTTTCATATGATAGCCTATGCCATCTGGGGATTTATCAACCTTTTTAGAGCAAAACTTCTGTGGTGGGTTGACCCTGGCTGGATGCCAGATGCCCACCAAATCCCACTCTATCACCCCCCTCCTCAGCAGGATGAGGAGGGGAGAAAATAAGGTGGAACACATAAAAAAACCCCCCAAACTCGTGGGTCGAGACAAAGGCAGTTTAATAGAAGCAAAAGAACAAAATATTTATTCTCTATTTCCCATCATCAGGCCATGTTTGGCCACTTCCAGGGAAGCAGGGTTTTCATATGCGTTGTGGTTCCCAGAGGACAAACGGAAGTAACGAATGCCCCCCCTTCCCCCTGTGTTCCCCTTGCTTTTATTTCTGAGCAGACGTCATATTTTATGGAATATCCCCTTGGTCAGTTTGGGTCAGCTGTCCTGGCTATGTCCCCTCCCAAGACCTTCCCCACCCCAGCCTACTGTGGAAGGGAAATGTTGGAGATGCAGTCTTGGTGCTGTGCTAGCACTGCTCACCAGTAACCAAAACACTGGTGTGTTATCAACACCCCTGAGCCACCAATACAAAACACAGCACTCTGAGGGCTGCCATGGAGATAATCAACTCCATCCCAGCCTGACCAAATAACTTGTTTCCTCAGGAAAAATAAACAAAACAACATGCTCTGTAAAAATAGGACATTCTCAGAAATCAAACATGTGAGTCTGAAAGGGTTTTACTTAAAAAAGTAGATGAAAAGGCAGCAACAAAAAAAAAAGAAAAAAAGGATTGATTCACTTGTAGACATGATATAATGCTTTCAGACAGATTTCCAGACAGTGATACATATGCTCAACTAGTTATAAAGAATTAGTTTATTTTTTAACAAAAATGATAGTAGCACAAACACTGGATTTGCTATGAATGGGTTAGATTTTAGGGATTTTTTTCAGTTTCAGGGAACTGGCCAAAGCTCAGTCAATTAGTGACATAGATAGTGCCTCTGTGACAACATACTTAAGAAATGGAAAAAAACTGTGCAATAACAACTGGGAGAGAGGAGTGAGAATATGTGAAAGAAACAACTATACAGACACCATAGTCAGTAAGAAAGAGGAGGAGGAGGTGCTCTAGGCACTGGAGCAGAGATTCTCCTGCAGCCTGTGGTGAAGACCATGGTAAGACAGGCTATCCCCTTGCAGAACATGGAAATCCACAGTGAAGCAGATATCTACCCCACAGCCCATGGAAGACCTCATGTCAAAGCAGGTAGATATGCCTTGAAGGAAGCTGCAGCCCGTGGAAAGACCACACAGGAGCAGGCTCCTGGCAGGAGCTGTAGCCTGTGGAGAGGAGTCCATGCAGGATTAGATTTCCTGGCAGGACCTGTGACATTGTGGGGGACCCACACTGAAGCAGTCAGTTCCTGAAGGACTGTACCCCATTGAAAGGACCCATTCTGGAGCAGTTCTTAAAGAACTGCAGCCTGTGGGAAGGACCCACATTGGAGAAGTTCATGAAGGACTTTGTGTAGTGGAAAGGACTCCATGCTGGAGAGGGAGAGTGTGAAGAGGAAGGAGCATCAGAGACAAAGTGTTATGAACTGACCACAATCCCTATTCCCTATCCCCCTGCGCTGCTCAGGGGGAAGAGGTAGAGAAGTCGGGAGTAAAGTTGAGCCCAGGAAGAAAGGAGGGGTGGAGGGAAGATGTTTTTAGATTTGTTCTTATTTCTCATTATCTTACTCTGTTGCTGACTGGCAATAAATTAAATTAATTTCCCGGAGTCCAGTCTGTTTTGCCCATGAGAGTAATTGCTAAGTGATCTCCCTGTCCTTATCTTAACCCATGAACTTTTTGTTGCATTTTTCTCCCCTTGTCATAGTTGAGAAGAAGGAGTGATAGAGCAGCTTGGTGGGGACCTGGTAGTCAGTCAAGGTCAACTTACCACCAAGATGCATTTTCTTTTTGGTGTGACAGCCCATTGTGATGGTCTTGTCACAAACTTAGGGACCACGTGAGCTAATCATAGACTCATAGAATCCGAGGTTGGAAGGGGCCTCAGGGATCTTCTGGTCCAACCTTTCTCAGCAAAAGCACGGCAAAAGCACAGTCTAGACAAGATGGCCCAGCATCCTGTCCAGCTGAATCTTAAAAGTGCCCAATGTTGAGGAATCCACTGCTTCCCTGGGGAGAGTATTCCAATGGCTGATTGTTTTCACTGTGAAAAAGTTTCCTCTTGTGTCCAATTGGAATCTCCCCAGGAGTAACTTGTACCTGTTACCCCTCATCTTTTCCATGTGACTCCTTGTAAAAAGGGAGTCTCCATCTTCTTTGTAGCCACCCTTTAAGTACTGGAACGAGGTGATGAGGTCACCCCTAAGCCTTCTCTTCTCAAGGTTGAACAAACCAAATTCTCTCAGCCTTTCCTCATATGTCAGGCTTCCTAGTCCTTTGATCATCTTCATGGCATAATGGGAGCAGACAGGCAGAGGGAAGGTATATCGTTATATTATGTCACACCAGCAATGTTCAGCTGCTGCACAGGCCTTTGGTGAGTTTTAATAGCTAACAGAGAGCCCATGCTGGATGTACGTGGCAAAGAAAAATACCAGGGTAATGCAACCGGTTCCTGGATGGGGCCCCTCCATCTCACCCAGGTATACATCTACATACTTGAACAACTCTTTAATTCAGTTTGTTTGCAGAAGAAAGTGAGTCATGATGAGAGCACACCACTGACACTACTAGCAATGTCAGCAACAGTGCTCACTGTTGCCATTGCTGTCACTATTACACTACAACATTTGCTTATGAAAGATGTACATAATCTGAATCAGAGTGCAAAAGGCCTTGCATTATTTCCTTGAAGACTTTCCTGAAAATTATCTTTCTCTTGTACTCTCTGTTGCTTGTTAACAAAGAGGGTCTCATGGGTGAAGTAGCAATTGGAGGTTGCTTTGGCCACAGTGACCACGAAGCAGTCAAGTTAAAAATCTATGGCAACAGGAGAAAAACTACCTGCAAGACCAACTCTGGATATGAGGAGAGCAGACTTTAGGTTGCTCAGGGAACTGCTTAGTAAGGTCCCCTAGAAAAAAGCTTTTGAAGGTGCTGGGGTCCATCAGTGCTGGTCACTTTTTAAGTACCACCTCCTAAGAGCACAAGAGCAGGCAATCCCAAAATGTTGGAAGACAAGCAGGCAAGGCAGAAGGCCACCTTGGCTGAGCAGGGATCTTCTAAAACTAAAGCAGAAAAAGAAAGTGTATGACCAGTGGAAGCAAGGTCAGACAACATTGGAGTACTACAGAGATGCTATTCGACCCTGCAAGGAGGAAATTTGTGCGGCCAAAGCTCAATCAGAGTTAAAGCTGGCTAGTACTGTGAGATTGTATCGGGTCTCTTGGAGATGGAGTTAATTTTCCCCATAGCAGCCCTCAGAGCGCTGTGTTTTGTATTAGTAGCTAGAAAGGTGTTGATAACACACCAGTGTGTTGTTTACTGCTGAGCAATGCTCCCACATCATCAAGGCTGTCTCTCAAACACTTTCCACCCCCTAGTAGGCTGGAGGTGGGGAAGGTCTTGGGAGGGGACATAGCCAGGACAGCTGCCCCAAACTGACCAAAGGGATATTCCATACCATATGACATCTGCTCAGAAATAAAAGCAAGGGGAACAGAGGGGGATGGGAGGACATTTGTTATTTACGTTTGTCATCCAGGGTAACCACTACACATACAAAGCCCTGCTTCCCAGGACGAGGCCAAACATGGCCTGCTGATGGGAAGTAGAGATTAAATATATTGTTCTTCTTTTTCTTCTGAGTGTGCAGCTTTGCTTTGCTTCTATTAAATTGCCTTTGTCTCTACCCACGAGTTTGGGGGTTTTTTTTATGTGTTTCATCTTATTTTCTCCCCTCCCCATCCTGCTGAGGAGGGGGGGTGATATAGCGTCTTGGTGGGCACCCAGCATTCAGGCAAGGTCAACCCACCACAGTCCTTTTTGGCACCCAACGTGGGGCACAAGGCAACAGCAATTATGCATTAAGTGTGCTATAGCTATAGAAGTTCTTAAGCAGCAAGCTCCTGTGTGAGTCACAGAGTTTTTGCTGGTAGCACTGCTTATCTCTTTGTTTTTGATAAGCTTAGGAATATGTTAATACCAGTAACAGTCACATGCTTCACACTGACATTTATTGCTTTACTGTGCTGGGGGAGCTATTTTGTGGGGAGGATGAAGGATCTCGGGAACGTGCTGGTACAAACAGTGACTATGTGCTTAGTCCTGGCACTGATGGCCTTACTGTGCTGGGGGAGCTATCATGTGGAGGAGATGAGGGAATACATCTCTCTTTCCCTACCCGGAATTAATGTGGATGGCTTTATTATGCAGGCTCCCGAGGTCCTCTTTCACCCTTATGTGAGCTGTTTATTACTACTAAGTAATACTGTTGGAATATTATGGGTTTTGTGGAATCTGGTCTCATCCTGGTGTAAGAGAAGGCAGCCTTGGGGTGAGGAAATACTGAAAAGTGCCCTGAAGCGACTGGTCCCTGGGTGGCAGGGTGTGTGGAAGGATTTGGGCAGGTTACTAGGATGGTTATCACCTCCCATAGCCTGGGATTTTACATCTGAACAGGCAAGCAACCCTGTCAAACTAACGTGTCACTTGATGGAAGGGTGCCTGGCCTACACCAATGAGAACCAGCAGCTTCTAGCACTGTACTGGGGCCTGGCCTGTGCCTATTGAGCCACAGTTCAGTACTGTCAGAGGACTGTGGTTGAGACAGGGATCCAAACAACAACAACTACAGTAATTGCCCCAGTGGTGAAAAAGAAACAGTGGACAAGGAGAACAACCAGTCCATATCATCGATTAGTAAGGGAGGAGGAAGAAGAGGAAAGATTTGATCAAGAAGCCAATCCTTTGACGAAGAACTTAGAGGAAAGTGTGAGAGAACTGAAACAGACTACTCAGTCCCTGACCTCATCAGAGCTTTGAGACATGCAGAAAGATTAGAGCTGCCAGCCAGGTAAGCGAATTGCTGCCTGGCTGCTCCAATGCTGGGATAATGGGGCTGACAGTCAGCAACTGGAAGGAAGGGAAGCCCAACAGTTGGGTCCCCTTGCTAGAAACCATGAGATTGAGAGAGGAATTGGAAGGGAGGCAGCAATTTGCAGTCTCTGGAGACAGCTCCTCTCCCATGTGAAAGCCAGATATCCATTCAAGGAAGATCTTATGAACTCCCCAGGAAAGTGGACTACTGCAGATGAAGGCATCCAGTACCTGAGAGAATTAGCAGTGCTGGAAGTCATTTACAGTGATCCAGACAATGATGAAACCTCCAAAGATCCAGAGGCTGTCCTGTGCATGCAGGCCACATGGAGGAAGGTGATCCAAAGTGCCCCAGTGTTATATGCTAACAGCTTGGCAGCAATGTATTCCCCACATACGGAAACACCACCTGTGGAAAGAGTGTCTTCTTGGCTCCAAAACCTTGAAGAAAATCTCCATACCTCCTCATCCCTATGGGCCAGCACTGTGGCCATCAAGAGCATCCCAAGAAATCAATCCTCTCCTGCCCTAGCCAGAGGAAAAGGGATCCCCTGATGCATGCCACGTGGTGCACTCTGGTACTTCTTGTGTGCTCAGGTGGAGAACATGAGGAAGTGGGATGGTGAACCCACCTTTAAACTGGAAACCCGTTGTGGTGGTTTGACCTACAGTGGGACTATGCGGTCCTGCATTCATTCCCCCAACCTGGTGAGATGGGATGGGAGACACAACAAAGGGGGCACAGGATTAGGAATGAAGGACAGGGACGGCTCACTCATCAGTTACGGTCACGGGCAAAACAGACTCAAATTTGGGTAAGAAAAATCAATTTAATTTATTGCAAATCATCTGAGTAGACAAAACAATCACATCTTACAACACCGTCCCCTACCCTTCCCTTCTTCCCAGGCTCAAATCACTTTGCTCCCGATGTCTCTACCTTCCCCCCCAGCGGCACAGGGGGCAGGGAATGGGGGTTCAGTCAGTTCACCTCTGCCTCTCTTCCCGGCATGGAAGTCCAGGAACAAGATGTTCTAGGGCAAGCTTCCCAAGGAGTCACGGACCTCTTTGGGCTCAGCTCCTGGCTCCGGCATGGGACAGCCACCGGCTGCAGACTCACTCCCCACTCTGGGGGTCCACCCCCACTCTGGCTTGGGGTCACAATTTCAGTCACACTTGCCCTCAGGCTCAACTTCTCTGCTCCAGTGTGGAGTCCTCCATGACCCACACGTGGATATCTGCTCTGCCGTTGAATCTCCATGAGCTGCTTGGGGGCATCCTTTGTCTTCTCCTACTCCATGCAGTTGAACTGGGTGTGGGTCTTTTTGTCCTTCCTTTTGGCAACGAAGCTCTCTGTCTGTCTGTCTTTTGTTTTAGGATGATGGTCATCTTTTGTTAGGTCAATGGTCTCTCCTCCAGGTACCACACCTTCTTCTTTTCAGGACAATCCTTCCCCTCACAAATACGGATTCACAGAGGCATTTTTCTAGTGCTCATTGGCCCAGCCTGGGTTAGGGGGGTCTGATCTTTCCACTCATAAGGAGTGAAATCACTTCCCTTGACCCTGATGAGGGGACTTCTGGTCTAGCACTGAAAAGGTCAGATAGTGAATACTGTAAAATAAAAAGAGTCTCAGAGAAAATGTTTATAAGTGAAATGATATTGATTAATAGAAGTATTATAGGTAAGATGAAAAATGAGAAACAGGTGCTATGAAATAATAGAACTAATTCTTATAAACCAGGCAACCATACTGCTTTTCATTTGTCCCTTGTATAGCCCCTTCCATAGTTGTTTTAAAAACCCAATCCAGCTTCAGATATTTATAGACATTGATAAGATCACCTTTCAGTCTTCCCTTCTCCAGGCTGAAGAGTCCGAGCTCTCTCAGCCTCTGCTCGTACTGGAGATGCTCCAGACCTTTTGTGGCTGTCTGCTGGACTCTCTCTAGAAGATCCCTGTCTTTCTTGAACTGGGGAGCCCAGAACTGGACACAGTATTCCAGATGTGGCCTCACCAGGGCAGACAGAGGGAGAGGAGAACCTCCCTCGACCGGCTGGCCACGCTCTTTTTAATACACCCCAGGATACTGTTGGCCTTCTTGGCCACAAGGGCACACTGCTGGCTCATGGCCAGTCTGCTGTCCACCAGCACATCCAGGTCCTTTTCCACAGAGCTCTTCTCCAGCAGGTCAGCCCCTAAACTATACTGGTGCATGCGGTTATTCCTCCCCAGGTGAAGGACTCTGCACTTGCTCTCGTTGAACCTCATCAGGTTCCTTTCCACACAACTCTCCAGCATGTCCAGGTCTCGTTGAACGGCAGCACTGCCTTCTGGTGTGTCAGCCACTCCTCCCAACTTCGTGTCATCAGCGAACTTGCTGAGGACGGACTCTATCCCTACATCCAGGTCATTGATGAAGATGTTAAACAAGACCAGACCAAGTACCGACCCCTGGGGAACACCGCTAGTTACAGGCCTCCAACTAGATTCAGCGCCACTGATCACAACCTTCTGAGCTCTGCCAGTCAGCCAGTACTCAATCCACCTCACGATCAATATGATCAAGCAAGAAGCCATTTATTTGTTCTAATACAGTTATATTTATACCCCAAAACTAATGAAATCACCCACACCCGTTAACATGTTATTGGCTCTTCACTCGCAGCACGAGTGGTTCACATGCCCCTAATTGGCTGATGGACTTTGCATGCATCCCTTCCTGTGTGCTTGCCAGGGTACATCTTTTGGATACATTCCAAGGTTCCTTTCTCATAACTTGTCGACTCAGGTGCTTCTTGTATGTCCAGACATGTATCCCTTCAGTTCCCACAGTTCTCTCAGGGTATGCCAATACATGTTCCCACACTCCACACAATTCCCCTCTTTTCTTTTTGGAAGCAGAAAAAACTAAAGCTTAACTTATAAGTATAACTTATCAGAATTTAACAAAAATACAAGCCATAAACTTAAAGCTTAACTCATGGATGAAACTGTGTATTGGGTTTGCATACCAAGGTTTTGGTAGCAGAGGGGGTGGGACATGGGGTGTCTTCTGTGAGAGAAGCTACCAGAAGCTTCCCCCATGTCCGACCCCACACAACCAATGCCAGCCGGCTCCAAGAATGGACCCACTGCTGGCCAAGGCCGAGCCAATCAGTAACGCCTCTGTGAGAACATAATTCAGAAAATAAAAAAGGAAGAGAGGGAAAAAAAAGCTGCACACATTGCAGCTGGAGGGAAGAGTGAGAAGATATAAGAGAAAACAACTCCGCAGACACCAAGGTCAGTGAAGAAGGAGGGGGAGGAGGTGCTCCAGGTGCCGGAGCAGGGATTCCTCTGCAGCCTGTGGTGAAGACCATGGTGAGTCAGGCTGTCCCCCTGCAGCCCATGGAGGTTCATGGTGGAGCAGATGACCACCTGTAGCTTGTGGAAGACCCCACGCCAGAGCAGGTGGATGCCCGAAGGAGGCTGTGACCCCGCGGGAAGCCCACGCTAGAGCAGGATCCTGTCAAGACCTGTAGCCCATGGAGAGAGGAGCCTACGCTGGAGCAGGTTTGCTGGCAGGACTTGTGACCCCGTGGGGGACCCACGCTGGAGCAGTCCCTTCCTGAAGGACTGCACCCCATGGAATGGACCCATGTTAAAGCAGTTCGTGAAGAACTGTCAGTCATGGGAAGAACTCAGGCTGGAGAAGTTCGTGGAGGACTGTCTCCCGTAAGAGGGACCCCACGCTGGTGTGAGGGAAGGAGCCCTCCCTCTGAGGAGGAAGGAGCGGCAGAAACAACGTGTGATGAACTGACCCCAACCCCATTCCCTGTCCCCCTGTGCCGCTGGAGGGAGGAGCTGGAAAACCGGGAAAGAAATTAAGCCCAGGAAGAAGGGAGGGATGGGGGAGGTGTTTTAAGATTTGGTTTTACTTCTCATTATCCTCTGATTTTGAATGGTAGCGAAGTAAATTTGTTTTTTCCCCCAAGTCGAGTCTGTTTTGCCCATGCCAGTAATTGGTGAGTGATCTCTCTCCGTTCTTATCTCCACCCACGAGCTTTTTATTTTATTTTTCTCCCCTTGCCCCGCTGAGGAGGGGGAGTGATAGGGTGGGATTTGGTGGGCATCCGGCCTCTGGTCAGGGTCAACCCACCACAAACTGATAACAAATTTTGAAAGCTTATCATTGCACACACTTGGTTATAATACTTGATCAACTTCAGAATGTCCATTTGCTCTTAGAAACCCTACAATTCCCCCTTCTTGTGTTTGTACGACAAAAGCATCGTTCACCATCTTCTGCAGGGCCCTTTGCAGACACGATAGCAAACAAGGCACTAAGAGGAGAATCACCAGAATTACAAGTAACACTTGCAATCCTGACTTGAGCAGTGAAAAAACCCAGCCTTGTGTTCCCCAGCCTTGAAACCAGTTTCTTAACCAATCATCATTATCTACCTTTAACTGTCTGACATTCTCCTTTAACTTGTTAATTGCCATATGAATTGGTTCTGAGTGTTGTGATAAATTCATACAGCACATACCGTCAAATTCCTCACAACCACGGCCTTGAGCTAAAAGCAAAAAATCAATAGCAGAGCGATTCTGCAAAGTGGCATGTAGAACTGAGTCGACATCTGTCAGCAATCCTGATAGTGCCAAAGATGTAAGACTAGATTGTTTAGAAAGCCAGCATCCTAACTTGCGTAGGTTTGTTAGTGCACTTGCTACTCCTACTCCAGGAGCAAGAATAGAGGCTGCAATTATTTGCCCAGGATTCCAAAACTCTGCATTGGAATCACAGTTGTGCTCAAATGAGTGAGTGCTACGCTTGCTTCTTAACCGATTGTTGAACTTTCCCAAAATCATGGTAATGTTAGGTGTTAACAGAGTTAAACAGCCTAAGCTGCAGGGGCCTCCATGAATACGTGATGGTATGCCTGCCCACGCTCTGTCTCCACAGATAAGGAAAACCCCTGGTGGTAGCTGTACTGGATTATGAGTAGCTTTAGAAATTTTTGGTGAAGTGTAATTACGCCAAGCTGTTTTATTTCTAAAAACTGGGATAGTGGCATTTACATTCCGGGCAGTGACTCTTGTGTTGCTTGTAGAGAAATTAAAAAAGACACAGAAGTCCATTGGTACTGATCCCAACAGATTCAGCTCCCGTGGCTCTGCAGGCATCATTGGTAGGTATGGGACCCATCCATCCCAATTATCACCCACCGCTCGCATTGTGCGAATGGCTTTCCTTGCCTGCATAGGGGCAAGAGACACAGTGTCATCTACTGGTAAACCCGCCAGACATGTAGAAAAGGGGTTGTCTGGGGTAGCAAGAGACAAACAAAGCGTGTTCTGCTGCATTTGGTTAGCCAGAGTAATCCAAATATTTGTTCTGGGTAAGATGCTATAATAGGCTTGAATCACTACCAAAAGACTGAGAAACCCTATCAAAGTACCCATAGGTTGATGCTGCATTCCCATTGTTCTTTCTGTCAGTCAAGGTGGTTTACAGATTTAAAAATCGAACACAACTGAGTACTTGCATGCGTGTCTGTCCTGGATCTATGTGGGGTGAGACATCTGGATTTCCGCTGTTCTTCCCAGGTAAAGGTTGTCCTTTCCGCGGCTTTGTCCACTGGGCAGGAACCCACCTAGGTCCAGTATCTGTAAGGACACACATATAACCTCTTCCTGTTAAATGAACTTCAGCAGGTCCTTTCCATTGTCCATCTATCAGATCTTTATATAATACCTGAATTTTACTACTACTATTGTTTTCTGGACTTTCTGCTAAGGCCTGTCCATGGACTACCATGGGTGGATCCTCAGCAATGCCAACCAGGCGTAAAAAATTAAGTACATACAATGCTTTTGAAATACGTTCCTGTGGGGTTAAGCCTATCTCCTCTGTTTTCTGTTTTTGTAAGATGGATTTAAGCACTTGGTGAGCTCGTTCAATGATAGCTTGGCCTGTTGGACAGTGAGGAATACCAGTGATATGCCTCACACCCCATTGCTGACAGAATTGTGCAAAAGAGCGTGAAACAGAAGCTGGACCGTTATCAGTTTTTAGCTGTGACCCTACACCCATAACTGCAAAGCAACCTCCTAAGTGTCGTTTAACATGTTTAGCTGTTTCACCTGACAGAGGTGTTGCCCATAGTACAGAGGAAAAGGTATCTATAGTGACGTGAATATATTTTAAACGGCCAAATTCTGAAAAATGTATGATATCCATTTGCCACATCTGCAAAGGCAGCAAACCTCTGGGATTAACTCCCAGGCCGATGCCAACACCATAGTGCTGACAGTCAGGACAGGACTGAACAATTCCTTGAGCGTCTGAGAGACTGAAATGAAATTGGCGAGAGAACATTTTAGCTTTCTGGTGAAAAAAGGAATGAGCCTGACGAGCTTGGTCAAAAGGCGATACAGGAGGACCACTCCAGGCGGGAGCTACTCATTTGTCAGCTCTATTGTTACCTTCTGTTAAGGCGCCGGGCAGGTCAGAGTGACTGCGAATATGAGTAACAAAATAAGGCTCAGTACGGTGTTGTAATAAGCGTAACAGCTGGCAGAATAAGTGAAAAAGCGTCTTATTTGTGATCTCTTTGAGAATAGCCTGTTCCAAGCGAATAACTGCTCCTACAACATAGAGGGAGTCTGATACAACATTTAAAGGCTCCATGGACCATTTTGTGAATGCCCAAACAACAGCTTTTAGTTCAAGTGTCTGCAAAGAATCCTCTGGGGTGCCGTTTAAAATATGTTTGTCCCAGTGTGCATTACTTAGCCAAGTGATAGCAGCCTTGTGGTTATTTTTGCTAGCGTCAGTCAAAACAGTTAAACCTCCCACAAGAGTCGCAGAGCAAAGAGGCTTTTCAAGAAAAGTGTTAGAGGACAGAAGGGAAAACAAACGATGAGGTGGATAAACATTAGAAGTTTGTCCAGAATAAGCTGCTAGAGCTAATTGTGAATCGTCTGAGTGCTGCAGAGACCAATCAAAATATGCCTGTGTTAGTGGAAGGATGATATATGCAGGATCAAAACCAGCCATCTCTATCAATCTTGATCTGCCTCTCATAATCAACTGAGCTAGTGCTTCCAGTGCTGTGGTTATACTTTTACACAAACGGTACGGCAAAAAGATCCACTCTAGTACACACAAGGGATCTTTTTTCGCATCGTTCCATTGCATCAGCAATGCAAAGGGGTGACAATTTGCAGGACCTCCAGTAACAGTAGCCAAAATGACTTTTAAATCAGGATTATATCTACTGGCATATGATTTCATTACCTTGTCTACAATGTGCTGCAAAGCAGAAGTTCGTGTTTCAGATAAGTCTCTTTTAGCAGCGGCATCAGGCGTGCCTTGAAGTAAAGGCATTAAAGGACTGAGGTCTTCATTAGTAATGCCACACAAGGGTCGAATCCACTGAATATCCCCTACTAAGTTTTTCACATCTGTCAATGTCTAAATATTAGTTTGAAGTGTAACTTTTTGTGGTCTAACTTGTTCAGCTGACAGTGTCCAGCCAAGGTAATGCCATGGTGGTTTTTTCTGAATTTTTTCTGGAGCTATTTTTAAACCTGTAGACTCAAGTTGGGATCTCAATTCAGTAATTAAAAGGTCTGTGTGCAGATGTTGACCAGCTATTAAAATATCATCCATGTAATGATAAATCAGTAATTGAGGTTTGGCTTGCCGAATAGGTTGAAGTGCCCAAGCTACCAATAATTGGCACAAGTTAGGAGAATTTTTCATACCTTGTGGTAAAACAACCCAATGACATCTTTTTGCAGGGTCAGCCTTATTGATAGATGGTACAGGAAATGTGACTTTTTCAGTCATCTGGGTGTAATGGAATTGTGAAAAAACAATCTTTTAAATCAATAACCAGTAAGTCCCAATTCTCTGGAAGCATTACAGGGCTTAGAAGTCCTGGCTGAAGAGCTCCCATGTCCTGCATCACGGCATTTATTGCACATAAATCATGCAATAGTCTCCATTTCCCACTCTTTTTAGGGACGGTAAAGATTGGAGCGTTCCAAGGACTAGTAGACGGCACAATGTGTCCTGCTTGCAATTGCTCTTGCACTAAATTTTGAACTATGGACAGCCTCTCTGCCTTTAGCGGCCATTAATCTACCCAGACTGGGGTACCAGTGATCCAGGTGAGCTTTTGAATTGGCTGCCCCGCAATGGCCGCCTCTGAAAAGGCTGTGTTGTGAGCACTGCACCCATCTGACTGAGAAGGTCTCTTCCAATTAAGGCGACTGTTGTGGCTAACACATATGGTCTCGTACTGACTTTTGTACCATCTTTGAAGCAAAAGGTCACTGAGGTTTTGCTGATTCGAGAAATTTGGGTACCACCGATTCCGAAAAGACCGTTGATGGTTTCAGTCAGTGGCCAATGTTTTGGCCGTTTGTGTAGTGGAACTACAGTGATGTCGGCCCCAGTATCAATAATCATTTTTAAAGCAACCAATTCTCCATCATTATTTTCAATCTGAACCCATTCTTCTGGTTTTGTTTTTTGAATGTTTAATGCCAACAACACTTGTGGTGTTCCTGTTGATCCAAAACCTCCATCGCCTCGGACTAAATGTCCTCGACAGGGTACTTTTGCTTCAAAAGGCACCAGCTGAGCAATACGTGCACCTTTTGCGACATTTACTGGTGGAATAAGGGTTTGTACCATAATGTTAATAACTCCAGTATAATCCACATCTATTACCCCTGTTAGTACAAAGATTCCCTGCTTAGTGGCTGATGACCTCCCAATGACTAAAGCACTTAAACCATGACCCAAAGGTCCATTTAAGGTGGTTGGAATGCATTTAAAGGCCATATCTGTAATTGCTGTTTCCAGGTCCACTCCGGCACTTCCGTCAGTGGCTGAGCAGACGTGGTCCAAGCACCCTGAATTTGTGCCTTTGCGCGCGGGGTCTTCATGCTCTGCTGGAAGTTTCCCAATTTTTGCCCTGATAAGTGATAGTTGGATTTGCAGTCCTTAACTCAATGGCCATATTTTCCACATCTTTTACATATACGATTTTCCCTCTTCGATGCAAAACAGTGTGCTTTAAAATGGCCGGTTTTGCCACAGTTATGGCATGCTGCACCAGATTTGCCAGTTTGCTGATTTTTTATAAAAGGTCTCAAAGCGGCTGCCAAAGCTGAAGCCATAAATGCTGCTTTGTTCTGTTCCCCCATACGGTCACATAATTCTAACATTTCACCTACGGTAGCTCCTCTGGACAATGCACATAACATTTTTTTCGTTTGACTATTGCTGTTTTCATAAGCCAATTGATCTAGTAATTTTAGTTTCATGTCAGGATCAAAGTCTGGATGGTCTTTTAAGGCAGCATGTAATCTGTCTACAAAACTTGTAAATGGTTCAGTGGGTCCTTGCCACACTGCAGCAAACGCTGGAGTCAGCTTTCCCGATTCCAGTATACTTCTCCGAGCTTTCCAGGCTAAAACCTGGGAAAGCTGGAGAATTGGAGACCTCAAACAGGATTGCACGTCAGCAGTGACAAAGGGTCCTACACCCAGCAGCATATCTGCATTAGCTAAGTGAAGAACGTCATCTGCCGGATGCTGCAAATTTTTGGCCTCTGCATTAACACAGAGGTCCTTCCAATAGTAAAAAAACTGTATTTGTTGCGAGGGGCTTAAAAGAGTATTAGCTAGCATTCTGATATCATGAGGCGTTAATAAGGTACCGTTAAAAATGTGCGTTAGAACTGCTTCAGTAAAAGATGATTTTAACCCATACTGACTTATAGCATTTCTTGCTTCTTTTATAATTTTCCAATCTAAAGCTGTATAAGCCCGTTCATCATTTGGTTCCACCGAAACTGGAAAAGCAGAGGGAGTATTAGGCAACATTTTCCCTTCTACTACAGCATCCCTTATAATTCCCCTCCACTGACGATGTGGATTTTCTCCTTCCCCCCCACCCCTTCTATTAAAGCAACGTTTTTGGATTGTTCTGCCGTAGACACCTGAGGAATAGAAAAGGAGTTAGTATGAATAAAGGATATGGGTGAATCCTTGTCCTGGTTAGCTGCTAAGTCCTTAAGTTTTCTATTAGCTGTTGAGATGGGTTGTCCAAGTTCACTTTTCTCTCCTCTGGTTCTCTCGGGGTGTTCGGGGTAGAAGGTGGTAGAGGTGGATAGAGGAAAGGTGCATTCTCACAGGCTGAAGCAGAGTGCTGTGGTGAATCTTGTACAGGCACAGAAGGATTAGTTACCGGCTGCACGGGGGGAGAGGTATTTCTCGGGGGAGGTGGTGAAAGCGGTGGAGTAGTCGTACTTGTTACCGCGGGCGCTGGCGATACAGGCAGAGGTGGATTATACATATTTGCATTAATTGCCGCAGGTGCTGGCGGTGAAATATTGTCCATAAATATCAGTGTGGAAGTAGATATCTTTTTACCGCATGGCCTACTGGTAGAAGTGGTAGGACTTAATGCTACAAAGGCTGGCGCAGCAGGATTGCTTCTAACTCTTGAAGGGTATTTTTAAGCAGCTTCCATAAGGTAGCAAAGTTTTGTGCTTCTTTAGATCCATTGCTAATTTCTTCCCATAGAGCATTGCCTATTCGCTCCCAAGTTTCAAGTTCAAAGGCAGTATCCACCCCGGATAATAATTCTCTGTCCTTACACCATAGTAATAAACGTTTCAAACACATCACATCATATTTTATGCCTCTCTTAGAGAGAAAATGTTGGAGGAGTTTAATCACAGTTTCCTCTTCCTTACTAAGAGAAGCCCCCATTTCTCTATTTCTCTGTTTTTCTCCTTTTCTATTTCTCTCCTCCGTCCGGCCGCTCATCTCACTGTCAGGTGAATCTCTGCTGCAGCAACACCTCGATGGGCCACCTCAAGGGGTCTTCCCCTCTCTTTAGGGGCTCCAGACTCGTTCCAGAAGGTCCTTTCCTCCAGCCGGTTTTTCCCCCGCTTCAAAGCCGTCACATAGTGATGAATAGGGTCCCTGTTCGGGCGCCAATTGCGGGAACTCAATGATGGACTCTGCCACACGATCAATATGATCAAGCAAGAAGCCATTTATTTGTTCTAATACAGTTATATTTATACCCCAAAACTAATGAAATCACCCACATCCGTTAACATGTTATTGGCTCTTCACTCGCAGCACGAGCGGTTCACATGCCCCTAATTGGCTGATGGACTTTGCATGCATCCCTTCCTGTGTGCTTGCCAGGGTACATCTTTTGGATACATTCCAAGGTTCCTTTCTCATAACTTGTCGACTCAGGTGCTTCTCGTATCTCCAGACATGTATCCCTTCAGTTCCCACAGTCCTCTCAGGGTATGCCAATACACGTTCCCACACTTCCCACACCATATCTTCTCAGCTATGCTACAAGGATGTTGTGGGGGACAGTATCAAAAGCCTTGCTGAAATCAAGGTAGACAACATCCACTGCTCTCCCCTCATCTACCCATTTGGAGATGACATCACAGAAGGCTACCAGATTGGTCAAGCATGATTTCCCCTTAGTGAAACCAAGTCAGTTTGCAGAAGTGAAAGCCATTCAACTAGCCCTAAAGATTACTGAATGAGAAAAGTGGCCAGTACTCTATCTCTACACTGACTCCTGGATGGTGGGTAATGCCCTGTGGGGGTGGCTGCAGAAGTGGAAGAAGACCAGCAGCGCAGGGGTAAACCCATCTGGGCTGTTGCATTGTGGCAGGACATTGCTGCTCAAGTAGAAAACATGACTTAAAAGGTACATCATGTAGATGCTCATGTGCCCGAAAGCCGTGCCACTGAAGAACATCAAAACAATAAACATGTAAACAAGGCTGCCAAAATTGAAGTAGTTCCCGTGGACCAGGAGCATGGGTGTGGGAATATAATGGAAGATTGGCAAGGAGGACTGTAAATACACTCAAGCAACTTGCAGCTGGGTTGTCGAAAAACACATACATCACACTGCTAATCATTTTTTAGTCTTAAGTGCTTGATAAGTAGAACATCTGCATTTAGGTAACATAGGCCTGGGATAGACTCAGGGGCACCCTGAACATACTTGGGATTCCTGCCCTGCTGTGAGAAAGATCAAAGCACAGTGGAAAACTCCTGCCTGCTAAAAATCCCTGATATGTACAGGTGAAAGCAGCAGGTTCGGAATCTCTCTGTCTCTCTAGCAAGGACCGAGCTCCCCAGTGCCTGTGTTCCTGCTTACATGCCTCTGCCCCAGGTACTGGGGCCCACAGTTCAAGAAGGACAAGGAGCTGCTTGAGAGAGTCCTTGGCAGAGCCACAAAGACGATTAAGTGAGTGGAGCATCTCCCTTATGAGGAAAGGCTGAGGGAGCTGAGTCTTTTTAGCTTGGAGAAGAGGAGACTGAGGGGTGACCTCATTAA
This sequence comes from Caprimulgus europaeus, assembly GCA_907165065.1. The sequence continues at coordinate 10,127,598 of OU015537.1, forward strand.
TGTTTATAAATATATGAAGGGTGAGTATCACGAGGATGGAGCCAGACTCTTCTTGGTGACAACCAATGATAGGTCAAGGGGCAATGGATGCAAGCTCGGACACAGGAGGTTCCGCTTGAACTTGAGAAGAAATTTCTTTACAGTGAGGGTGACAGAGCACTGGAACAGGATTCCCAGGGATGTTGTAAGGTTTCCTTCTTTAGAGATATTCAAGACCCACCTGGACGCCTTCCTGTGTGATCTCATTTAGGTGTTCCTGCTCCGGCAGGGGGATTGGACTGGATGATCTCTTGAGGTCACTTCCAATCCCTAGCATTCTGTGATTCTGTGACTCTGTGATTCTGTGATTCAGTGATACTGCTGTGGAGATCCCTCGATTTGAGAGATAACAAAAAAAAAATTACTTTTTCCATTTTATCCATGGTTTTTGTGGTTGTTCCTGCATCCTGCCTGTGTTGGCTCACACATTTGGCATAGTCAGCAGGATCCAGGAACAGCTATGCTGTGGCTGAAAAAGAAGTCGGCGACAGTGTAGACCATGTCAGTGACTCCCTATATTCCGGGTTGGCCCAGTATTGAGGGCTGGGCACCTATGCCTTCTTTCCTAGATAAACTGGCTCCGCTGGAAGCATGGCCTGAAATTGTGGGAACGCAATCATGGACTCTGCACACGATCAATATGATCAAGCAAGAAGCCATTTATTTGTTCTAATACAGTAATATTTATACCCCCGATGCCCACCAAAGCCCACTCCATCACTCCCCCTCCTCAAATGGGCAGGGGGAGAAAATTATAAAGAAAAGCTCGTGGGTGGAGATAAGGACAGAGATCACTCACCAATTACTGGCACAGGCAAAACAGACTCGATTTGGGGGAAAAAACAAATTTACTTTATTACCAATCAAAATCAGAGGATAGTGAGAAGTAAAACCAAATCTTAAAACACCTCCCCCATCCCTCCCTTCTTCCCGGGCTTAACTTCTCTCCCGATTTTCCACCTCCTCCCTCCAGCGGCACAGGGGAACAGGGAATGGGGTTGGGGTCAGTTCATCACACGTTGTTTCTGCCGCTCCTTCCTCCTCAGGGGGAGGACTCCTTCCTCTGCACCAGGGTGGGGTCTCTCTCATGGGAAACAGTCCTCCACGAACTTCTCCAACGTGAGTCCTTCCCATGAACGACAGCTCTTCACGAACTGCTTTAGCATGGGTCCATTCCATGGGGTGCAGTCCTTCAGGAAGGGACTACTCCAGTGCAAGTCCCCCACGGGGTCACAAGGTCCTGCCAGCAAACCTGCTCCGGCATGGGGTCCTCTCTCCACGGGCTACAGGTCCTGACAGGAACCTGCTCCAGCGTGGGCTTCCTGCAGGGTCACAGCCTCCTTCGGGCATCCACCTGCTCTGGCGTGGGGTCCTCCACGGGCTACAGGTGGACATCTGCTCCACTAAGAACCTCCATGGACTGCAGGGGGACAGCCTGCCTCACCATGGTCTTCACCACAGGCTGCAGGGGAATCTCTGCTCCGGCACCTGGAGCACCTTCTCCCCCTCCTTCTTCACTGACCTTGGTGTCTGTGGAGTTGTTTTCTCTTACATCTTCTCACTCCTCTCTCCAGCTGCAAAGTGTGCAGCTTTTTTTTCTTCTCTCTCTTCCTTTTTTTTTCTTAATTATGTTATCACAGAGGCGTTACTGATTGGCTCGGCCTTGGCCAGCGGCGGGTCTGTTCTTGTAGCTGGCTGGCATTGGCTGTGTTGGGTCGGACATGAGGGAAGCGTCTGGCAGCTTCTCTCACAGAAGCCACCCCATGTCCCCCCTCCCACTGCTACCAAAACCTTGCCACGCAAACCCAATACATGAAATCACACATATCCGTTAATATGGTATTGGCTATTTACTCCTAGCATGAGCTGTTCACATGCTCTTTTCTGCATAGCAATTGGTTGATAGACTTTGCGTGCATCCTTTATTTTTTGCTTGCCAGGATACATCTTTGGATACATTTCAAGGCTCCTTCCTCATATCTTGTCAACTCAGCTGCTGATATCCTTGTTTTGAGACTTGCCTTTTCGTATCTCCAGACATGTATCCCTTCATTTCCCACAGTCCCCTCAGGGTATGCCAATACACGTTCCCACACTGCCCACATGAAATAGATTATAATTACCGCCCAGGCAATTGAAATGGCTATGCTTGGATTGCCATGGAAAGCAGCGTTAGATTCTTCTTGCAAATTAGCGGGGAGATTGGGATGGTTGTTAGCTACTGGACTTAGAGCATTACAAATTAAAGTGAGAGACTTGGAAAAGAAGGTGGTGGCTTTACAAGATGCAAAAGCGATCACGTAAGAAGTAATTACTCTTCAAGTAGAGCGATGTTATGAGCTACAAGATAATGTAGAGCGGTTGGTAGCATGTATTGCTAATAAACAAAGGGATAAATATGGAAAAAGTAAGATTTTGAGTTCTCAAGTTGATGCTCTTACTGTGAAACGGTCTTGGGATCCTGAGAAATGAGACGGAAATATTCAGAGTAAATCCTCAGACTCGGAGACTGAATTTGAATTTGATATGGACTTTATTGATAAGAGCAGAAAGAGTTAAAGGAAATTGGGGCTGTAATTTTGGGGTCATCTGTTCGGGTGGTGAATAAAGGAAAGCTGGCAAAACTGAAAGGAGCTACAGCACGGGTGGTGAGGAAACAAATGTGGAATGATCTTGCACAAGCTTGTTACTGATATGTTAGAATTAATCAATAGTCTATGGTTTATGATTAGCTTTGATTTTAATAGTATAAGATTATAAGAAATATTTTAATGAAAAGTATACTTGCACAGCAACCGAATGCTACTATGAAATCCCTGTGCAGCCCCGTAACAAGGCCGAAGGGATTGGTCAAAATCATTTGGTAGGAACCATAACTTAGGTAACAAATACAAGTTGATCTGTAAACTGATTTATGATACTTATATAGAAAACTAGAGGAATACATGTAGCTGTCAAGATCTGGTTTAATGAGAATGGGGAGACAATGGGAAGAGAAGCCTACTGTAACTGTTTATAGGTGCCTGCCAAGAAACCGTGTCCTTAAGCAAAAGGTAATTCCGGCAGGGGGAGATTGTGACCACCGATTCACGGATCGCCCACCCATTTTACACCCCAGACTCATTTCCAGATGATTCTAACAGTTATTGCGCAGAATCGGAAATAGGAGGAGAATATGTTAATGATTTCTTGGAAATAACATGTTTATGTATGATTACTTAATGAATACGTATGAGTAAGCTCTATATAAGATGTATGATTTTGGGGCATGGGTTGATCGTGACAGAACTCACTCGCGCACCCGGCCGTTAATAAAGAAGTGTCTGCTTATCTGCATCACATTGGTGTTGATAAGTTTCTTATTCCAGATTTTCAGTAACAAGCTGGTATCCCACGATAAGAAATATGAGGGATCACAGTATCAGAAATGTTTTGCCAATGGCAAAAGTTAGCATTTATGCAAAAGAGTGGACCACCCCCAGCCCCACCACCAACTCAGTGCTCACCCTCCACCCTGCCTGCCACCGCAATAAAAGACACTACCTGGCAAATGCCAAAACAGCAGAAATTAAGATTTGGCAGGTTCTCTAAGATTGCTGCCACTGTAGCCCCTTATCATGAGGGGTACTAATGCCCTTATGCACCTTTAACAATAGCATGGTGGTCTGGGGAGATTTTACATGTATTAGCTCCAGTGGATACTGGAGCTGAAGTTACTGTATTCTGTAGTAATATTAATAATACAGAAGCCACATCACAGATCTGTGGACTGGGGGGAAATCTGACCCCTGCCCTCCAAGCTAAAGTTACCTTAACAATAGGAAATACCACACCATTTACCAAGACATTGTCAATTGCCCCAATTAAAGAATATATCTTGGGTATTGATATGTTGGCAGGACGAACAGTTTAAACTTTAAATAGTCACTTCTGCTTCATAACTTTGCAAGTGAGCTTTGCTATTTGATCTGTCTTGTGTGGATTCCCAAAGGGGGATCCTGTTTTGCTGCCTGTGCCTGCCAAGGTGGTAACTGTAAAACAATATCATGTTCCAGGGGAAGACAAGGAGATCACTCAGACCATTTGGGCACTTCAACAAGTGGGAATCACTAGGGAAACTATGACTGTTTTTAATAATCCTATTTGGCCTCTTCAAAAACCAGATGGCACTTGGAAGGTGACTGTAGATAATAGAGAATTTAATAAAGTCACCACCCCCCACTTGCAGTCATGGTACCAGATATGGTTACTCTGACAGAAAAAATCAGCAAAAATTTGAAGCCCTGAAAGGTGGTGATAGATCTTGCTAATGCTTTCTTTTCGATAGCTGTTGCTTCAGAAAGCCAGGACCAGTTTGCCTTTAGCTGGTAATAAAAGCAATATACTTTCCAAGTATTGCCTCAGGGATACAAACACAGTCCTTCCATTTGCCACCAAATGATAGCAGTTGATGTTGCACTATGGTCAGGCACCTTTACTGTTTATCATTATACTGATGATCTATTGATTATGGCAGAGTCACAAGAAGAAATTGAAGTGGCTGCTGAATTGCTGAAATCGCATTTGCAAGATTGGTGCTGGGCAATTAATCCATAGAAAATACAGGACCCTAGTACTACTGTACAATTTTGGGGACTTTCAGGGTATTGGATAACTTTCAACCCACATCTGGCAGCATTAATTCTCCCCTAGCAAAAATTAATTAGGAAGAAGGTTGCTTGTCAGTGGACCAAACAATAAGAAGAAGCCTTTGATGTCTGCAAAAATGCACTGATTGGGTGCATGCTATTATATACTCCTAGGTGAGGTTATCTTTCTGACTTAGCAGCAACAATTTGACATTATACAGTCTCATAGGGATTGTTGCAGATGACTGGGACAAAAACTCAGAAAGAACTTGCAGGATTTTGGTCCAAAGCATTACAAGGCTCCACTATACATTATACCCTGATGGAAAAACAAATTTCAGCTGTAGTTTGGGCACTACAAGAAACTGAAAGAATCACAGGACAAGATAGCATGACTGCACACACATTCATAGCTAACAATGGGTGGGTCACTGATGATTCCTTTAGGGCCCATGCTGGGTACCTCAGGCAGCCACACATTGGAAATGGAAACATTATTTACAGCAATGATTTCTATCAGGAAAAGCACATGTAACCACTCCAGACACCACTCTTCCAGGAACCGTATCATTTAATCATTGCATAAACTGCAATCCTGGAAAAGCGAGAGCCCGAGTGAAAGCCAGAGAGAATCACCCCCCTTTCCGGTCAGCCCCGGGATAATATACTAGATAGTATACTATATATCCCAGAGCCCAGATAGTCCCAAAACCGAAACCCTGGAAGAGTGAGCCAGAGCGATCCCCGAGAGAATATCCCCGTCTTCTGGTCAACCCTGGTTAATGTACTGACATGACATGAAATGATATGGAATATTTCATTGGCACATCCAAATGCCAGTTCTGGGTTTTGCTATTCACTGTGCTTCTCCCTCCCAGTCCTAATGCAGCTGTGAACCAGCCAAACATGATGACCTTGAGCTCCAGCAGCAACTAATAACACCAGTACTGTTATCAATGTTCTTCTCATAACAAGTCTTACACTGAAACCAAAACACAGCTATTCTAACTACTAAGATAAAAAATTAACTCTATCCTAGCAAAACCAGGACAAGGCATCAAGTCCGTGGGCTGAACTGATTGCAGCATCTCTCGCTACCCTGGAAGGGAAGCTATATTATATATGCACTGACAGTTGGATTTTCTACAAAAGTTTCATAATGTGGTTGCCCTGCTGGGCCCAAGAAGATTGTAATATAGACATGAGTATTCCTATAATAACCCTTGAGAATGCTGTATGGTTTTGTACCTCAACTTCTCCTCTTATTTTACATCCTTTGTTAATATCAGATTCTCGAGTTCTTGTATTTCAGGTACCTTCAAGGAATACCTGTGCCACATCTAGAGGAGATAGCATTGGATCAGTGTTATTGGTGTCACAAACCCAACATCGAATTGAAGTTCAATTTGAAAAAGCCCAAGCCACAGCTCTCCAATCAGTGTGGGTAAATAGTCCACATCAGATTATCAAACCCAAATATCAGCTGAATGAGTTGGAGCAACAGTGTACGTACCACTGGATGGAGATGACACTCCTGTTTTCCTCCTCCATCACAGGTTGGCTCATCATGCTGATACTACAAACACGTGCCCTGGATACATTTCTGCAAGATCAACATGCAAATACTTAGCTTTGGTTAGCCTCTACCGTAACTAACTCATCTGCATTTTACATTAGGGAAGATTAACAGCTGCAGATCTTTTGACAATGTGTCTTATTGGGGTACTAATCCTAGTAGCTGTATTCCAGAATTATATTATGCTAAGTGATTCTGATGTTAAAGTTTTACTATTTTTTTCTGAGTAGGTGATGACTGTACACCAATGAATGTAATTACAATGTTTTATTGACCGTGGACTATTTCCTCCTTTGACACCACAAATGCTCCTCCAATTTTGAAGGCACATGTTGCTACAACACAACTAAGGAATCAACCAGTGTAGAGGACGACATTCAACATCTCCAAGACTTAATGCATCAAAAGAAAAACTCTACTACTGGTGCCTGGCTGGCTGAGCAGTTTAATTTCCTGACAGGATGAATAGGGCACCTGATTCAAAGTATTATTGTACAGATATGTTTATTGCTTTTTCTATATGTATGTGCCTCTGTATCTCTGTGCTTCACCCCACAAGCCCAAATGGACACCTCCAGCTTTGCCATCCCCAGCGGAAGCAGTATTTTGAGCAAGGGGGTGGAAAGTGGGAATATAATGGAAGATTGGCGAGGAGAACTGTAAATACCCTCAAGTGACTTGCAACTGGGGTTTTGAAAAACACATATATCACACTACTAATCATTGTTTAATCTTATGTGCTAGACAAGCAGAACATCTGCATTTAGATAACATCTAAATCTTGCTCTCTAGCAAGGACCGAGCTCCGCGGTGCCTGCATTCCTGCTTACGTGCCTCTGCCCCAGGTACTGCTTCAGAGCTCCTCCGGTTTGCGAGGTAACAAGAATAAATTTGCTTTTTGCATTTTATCCATGTTTTTTGTGGTTGTTCTTGCGTCCTGCCTGTGAGGGCTCACGCAGTAACGGTGAACTCCTTGTAGCTCTATGGGCCCATGAAACATCGGGACATCTAGGGAGAGATGCAACATATCGATGGGCTCGTGATCGAGGGGTGGACCTGACCATGGAAGCCATCACACAGGTCACTCATGAATGTGAAACATGTGCTGCAATCAAGCGAGCCACACAAGTAAAATCTCCCTGGAATAGAGGGCGGTGGCTGGGCTTTCGATATGGTGAGGCCTGGCAAATCGACTATATTGGACCACTGCCACGAACACACCAAGGCAAACGCTGCATACTCACCATGGTGGAAGCAACTACTGGTTGGCTAGAAACATACCCTGTAAGCCATGCCACTGCCTGAAACACCCTCTTAGGCCTTGAAAGACAAATTTTGTGGCAACGTGGTACCCCAGAAAGAACTGAATCGGACAATGGGACTCATTTTCGAAATAACCTCATAAATTCCTGTGCAAAGAAACATGGCATTGAGTGGGTGCACCACATCCCCTATCACCCACAAGCCTCTGGAAAGATTGAAAGATACAATGGACTGTTAAAGACGATGTTGAGGGCATTGGACAATGGGGGATGGAAGCACTGGGATGTAAATTTAATGGAAGCCACTTGGCTGGTTAACACCAGAGAATCTGCTAACCGTCCTGGGCCTGCCCAAACAAAATCCCTACATATTGTGGGAGGGGATAAGGCCCCTGTAGTGCACACAAGGAAGTGGCTGGGGAAGGTGGTATGGATTGCCCCTCCCATGGGAAAAGGCAAACCCATTCATGGTATTGTTTTTGCTCAAGGACCTGGGTGCACTTGGTGGGTAATGCAGAAGGTTGGGGAGATGCTGTGTGTGCCTCAAGGAGTTTTAACTTTAGTGGGGAACTAATCTGTGATGTGAGTTGTATGTTGCAGGAAGGAATGTAGCAGGAATGACCTGAACTGACAAAGAGCGAGTTTTGCAAGGAAAGGAACCAGACAAGTGCAATGATGACCTGAACCAAGCCGGTGTTGGTGCCCAACAATCAAACATGCTGCTTCTCCTGTCCAGAACATTCATCTTGAAAGATGAGGCCCAAGTCAAAGCCTGTTTGTGAACATCTGGAGGAATGGAGGAAGCCCATGGAATATCTGTCTGATAAAGGATTGGTGGTGGGGTGGGGTGTTGCTAATAAGAATTTATAAATCTGTATGTTGGGTATAAATTATGTGGGACCTGAGCATGACACAAATGATATAGAATAAGGGGTGGAGATTGTATTGGGTCTGGCTGAAATGGAGTTCATTTTCCCCATAGCAGCCCTCAGAGTGCTCTGTTTTGTATTGGTAGTTAGGAAGGTGTTGATAACACACCAGTGTTATGGTTACTGCTGAGCAGGGCTAGCAGAGCATAAAGGCTGTCTCTACAACCTTTTCCACCCCCTAGTAGGCTGGGGGTGGGGAAGATCTTGGGAGGGGACATAGCCAGGACAGCTGACCTAAGCTGACCAAAGGGATATTCCATACCATATGACGTCTGTTCAGAAATAAAAGCAAGGAGAACGGAGGTGGAAGGGAGGGCATTTGCTATTTACTTTTGTCATCCAGGGTAACCACTGCACATACAAAGCCCTGATTCCCAGGAAGTGGCCAGACATCACCTGCTGATGGGAAGTAGAGAATAAATATTTTGTTCTTCTTTTGCTTCTGTGTGCTCAGCTTTGCTTTGTTTCTATTAAACTGCTTTTTGTCTCTACCCATGAGTTTGGGGTGTTTGTTCCATCTTATTTTCTCCCCTCCCCATCCTGCTAAGGAGGGGATTGATAGAGTGTCTTGGTGGGCACATGGCATTCAGGCAAGGTCAACACACCACAATAAAAAAGGCTTTTAAAAATATGTTAATAGCAAAAGACAGATCAGAAATAACATTGACCTGTTACTTGATGAGCATGGTCACCTCACAAACAGGGTTGCAGATAAAGCAGAGACATTCAATAACTTCTTCGCCTCAGTCTTCAACACCGAGGATGAGCTCAGGAACCCTCAGAGACCTGGGCTAAAGAACCATGACTGTGAGCATGATAAACTCCCTACCAACCATGAACTTGTGTGGGATTTGCTGCTCCAGCTGGATCCCTATAAGTCAATGTGGCCTGATGGGATCCATCCAAGGGTACTTAAAGAGCTGGCAGATGTCATAGCGAGATCTCACTCGATCTTTCAATGCTCTTGGGAATCTGGAGAGGTCTCAGCTGACTAAAAGCTGTCAAATGTTGTCTCAATCTTCAAGAAGGGCAACAGGGATGACCCCAGTAACTACAGGACTGTAAGTCTCACTTCTGTGCCTGGCCAAATTATGGAGAAGATTATTCTGGGAGCAACCGAAAAACACCTGGAAGACAAGGAAGTCATTGGTTCCATCCAGTATAGGCTCATGAGAGGAAAGTTTTACTTGACAAACCTCATTTCTTTCTATGATCTGTGGTGGTTTCACCCTTTTGCCTTGCAGCCAAACACAGCCTGCTCTCTCACTCCCCTCCCCCCAGCCCCCCTTCAGGGAATAGGGGATAAAATTGGAAAGAAAAGGGCAAGGAGAGTCACGGGCTGAGAGGCTGAGATAAAAACTATTTACTAAATTAAATAAAATTATAGCATAACCTAACAACAGTAATAACAATATACAAATGAGTGATGCACAGTGCAATTGCTCACCACCCACCGGCTGATGTCCAGCCTGTGCCAGCCAGCAATCCCAGAGCACAGACAGTCCTGAAACTGAAACCCCAGAAGAGCGAGCCCGAGCGATCCCCAAGAGAATCCGCCTGTCTTCTGGTCAACCATGGTTAATATACTGACATGACGGGATATGATATGGAATATTTTATTAGCACATCCAAATGCCAGTTTTGGGTTTTGCTATTCACTGCGCTTCTCCCTCCCAGTCCTAATGCAGCTGTGAACCAGCCAAACACGGTGGCCTTGAGCTCCAGCAGCAACTAATAACATTAGTACTTTATCAACGTTCTTCCCATAACAAATCCTACACTGAAATTAAAACACAGCTATTCTAACTACCAAGAAAATTAACTCTATCCTAGCAAAACCAGGACAGTATGAAAAGGTTACCCACCTAGCTGACCAAGGGAAGCCAATCGATGTAATCTTTTTGGACTTCAATAAAGTCTTCAATGCCATCTCTCACAGTATCCTCCTGGACAAAATGTCCAGCATCCAGCAGAATAAACACATAATGCAATGAGTGAGCAATTGTCTGACAGGTCGGGCTCAAAGGGTTCTAGTCAATGGGGTTACATTGGGCTGGCGACTGGTCACTAGTGGGATCCCACAGGGATCCATCCTGGGGCTGGTGCTCTTTAATGTGTTCATCAATGACTTGGATACAGGACTTGAAGGATTGCTAACAAAGTTTGCTGATGACAGAAAATTGGGAGGAGCTGTGGACACTCTCGAGGGCAGAGAGGCCCTGCAGAGACATCTAGATAAATTAGAGAGCTGGGCAATCACCAGCTGTATGAATTTTAACAAGGGTAAGTGCCAGATTTTGTACCTGGGACACGGCAACCCTGGATACACATACAGACTGGGGAATGAGAGGCTGGAGAGCAGCCCTGCAGAAAAGAACCTGGGAGTTCTGGTTGATGGCAAGTTGCACATGAGCCAACAGTGTGTCCTGGCAGCCAAGAGGGACAACTGTGTCCTGGAGTGCATCAAGCACTGTACTGCTAGCTGGTCGAGGGAGGTGATTGTCTCACTCTACTCTGCACTGGTGTGGCCTCATCTTGAGTACTTGTCCTGGTTTTTGCTAGGATAGGGTGAATTTTCTTCTTAGTAGCTAGAAAGCGCTGTGTTTTTGTTTAGTGAGGATTGTTATGAGAACAATGTTGATAACTACAAGGACACTGTGCTTGGGCAGTTTCCAAGAAGAGAGGACTGGAAGGGGGGAGAGCAGAGAAGAAAAGTGTAGTAGTTAGTAAAACCCAGAATTGACAGTTGAATATGCCAATAAGATATTCCATATCATATTACATCATGTTTAGTATATTAACGAGGGCTGCCCAGAAAGGGAGGGACTCTCTCGGGAATCGCTCGGGCTCACTTTTCCTGGATTGCGATTTCAGTTTCGGGGTTCCTATTCACTCCTGCAGGATTGTTATCAGCGGGTGGTGAGCAATTGTACTCTGCATCAGTCATATATATAGTTGTTAGCATTATTAGTCTTATTATTTTAATTTTATTTTTACTCTAATTATTGAATTGTTCTTATCTCAACCTACAAGTCTCCTGACCTTTATCCCTCCAATTCTCTCGCAGATTCCCTGGGTGTGGGGGAAGGGGGCAGGGGAGGGGAAGGCTGAGAGTGGCTGTGTCTTGTTTGACTGGCGGATAGGTTAAACTATCACAGTCTTTTTGGCGCTCAACGTGGGGCTCGAAAAGTTGAGACAGTTCTGACCAAAGTGTGTTAGAAAGAATCTGCAATAAGCATTTGTTATGATGACTTGGTTGTCAGTGATCGGAATGTTGTTGTACTGGATTGCTGAGTTGTTCTTTGAGTTCTTGGAGGTGGCACCTTACATGCCGTTTATATTTTTCAATGTCCCTAGGTGTTGGTTGGGGGCTAGGGGTACTGTTCTGCTGTGTGGTACAGTAATGGTTGTTAGTACGATAAAAAGATGGGTAGTGAGACGAATTTTGTACCTGTATTCAGAGATGGCAAGCAGTACACAGAGCAAAGCAGCAGAAGCGGCTCCATCTCCATTTTGCCTGAGCTATCTGGTGAATGTTGTTGCCAATTACACCAGTGAGTGTTTTTTTTCTCTCTGATGTTGCAAGTATTCTGATGAAATAATCAAAACGATGCAGAATAATTTGGTTTGATTATGAAATAAAATCATAAAGCAAATGTTTGAGTTAGGATTGTTAGCTTGGAACTAGCGAACCATAAAGACCTTAATAAGAAGGGACTGTAAAGTCCTAGGCCTGCTCTAATCATTAACTCAGTAGCAGAATCAGAAACAATGCATCTGTGTCGTAGTGTTGCAAGGACTGCACTTTATTACTCTAATGCCCATAGAAGCTTGAAAACTCTTTGTTTTACTGACCACTGGGATGTGGAGAAGAGCCAAGCAGCTGGGATCCCTCTCTAAGGAAGCGGACACTGATAAAGCAATTGCAAGAGGGGAACCAACCCGCAGTCTTTGGAGGCGGCTCTTGGCGGGTGTGAAGGAAAGGTATCCCTTCAAGGACGATATTACATGCAATCCAGGCAAATGGACCAGCATGGAGAGAGGGATTCAGTACCTGAGGGAACCAGCTGTGTGGGAGCTGATTTACCAAGACTCAAGGAACATGAGGTTAATTGAAGACCCAGATGAAATCCCTTGCACAGTACCCATGTGGCGAAATGTTGTACGGAGTGCACCAGCATCATATGCCAGCTCATTGGCAGCAGTAGAAGTAAAAGAGGATGAGGAGGCACCAACTGTAAATGAAGTGGCTATTCAGCTTGGGAGATTTGAAGACAGTCTCTCTGCCTCTATATGAGTCTGTGTCTTGGTCATGGAAAAACTACCAGAAGTCCTGGAGAAACTGTCCCAAGAGTTCCAGCGATTCGAGGATAGGCTCCGCCCTCCACCCGTTCAGACCTATGTCTCAGCTGTTAGGAGCAAGCATTTCTCTGCTCAAGAGAGATGGTATACACCACGGGGCACACTGTGGTTTTACTTGAGTGACTATGGCGAAGACATGACAAAGTGGGATGGGAAACCTACCTTGGTCCTGCAGACACGAGTACACGAGGTGAATAGTAAAACAAGTACAAACAGGGATTCTTCTGGTTCTTCTAGGTAAAATGCTGCTCCAGTCTCCAGTGGACAATTCCCCAGACAGAATAGAAGGGCTGATGCTGATCTCAATCCTTTCCTTGATCCTAATCCTTTTGATCATATTTCAGCAGAAGTGAGTGAGGAATATGATGACCAGTATTAGAGGGGCCCAGCCCCCAGCCAGGTGGAGGAGAGAGAAAACCAAGTTTACTGGACTGTGTGGATTCGTTGGCCTGGCACATCTGATCCCCAGAGTATAAAGCTTTAGTGGACACTGGTACCCAATGCACCCTGATGCAATCAGACTTTAAAGGGCCAGAATCCATTTATATGTCTGGAGTGACAGGGGGGTCCCAACAGCTGACTCTGTTGGAGGCTGAAATGAGCCTGACTGCAAATGAGCAAAAATATCCCATTGTGACTGGCTCAGATGTTCCGTGCATTCTTGGCATAGATTATCTCAGGAGAGTGTAATTCAAGGACCCAAAAAGGTACCAGTGGGCTTTTGGCATAGCTGCCTTGGAGACAGAGGAAATGAAACAGTTGTCTGCTCTGTCTGGTCTCTTAGAGGACCCTTCTGTTGTTGGACTGTTACCGATCAAAGAACAATAGGTGCCAATTGCAACTACAACAGTTCATCACTGGCGATATCGCACCAACCGAGACTCCATAATTCCCATCCATAAACTGATTCGTCAGCTGGAGAGCCAAGGAGTGATCAGCAGGACTCGCTCTCCCTTTAACAGCCCCATATGGCCTGTGCAGAAGTCAAATGGGGAGTGGAGACTGACAGTGGACTATCATGGCTTGAATGAAGTCACATCACCACTGAGTCCTGCCGTGCCGGACATGTTAGAGCTCCAATATGAACTGGAGTCCAAGGCAGCCAAGTGGTAGGCCACCATAGACATTGCTAATGCGTTTTTCTCCATTCCTTTGGCAGCAGAGTGCAGGCCACAGTTTGCTTTCACCTGGAGGGGTGTCCAGTACACCTGGAATCGACTGCCCCAGGGGTGGAAACACAGACTCACCATTTGCCATGGTTCAGATTGCACTGGAACAGGGTGGACCTCCAGAACACCCGCAATACACTGATGACATCATTGTGTGAGGCAAAAGAGCAGAAGTTTTTGAGAAAGAGAAGGGGATAATCCTTCTGAGAGCCAGTTTTGCCATAAAACAAAGCAAGGTCAATTGACCTGCACCAGAGATCCATTTTTTAGGAATAAAATGGCAAGATGGACATTGTCAGATCTCAGTGGATGTGATCATTAAAATAACAGCTATGTCTCCACCAACTAACAAAAAGGAAGCACAAGCCTTCTCAGGCATTGTGGGTTTCTGGAGAATGCACATTCCAAATTACAGTGAGATCGTGAGCCCTCTCTACCAGGTGACCCAAAAGAAAAAAGCTTTCACATGGGGTCCTGAGCAATGACAAGCCTTTGAACAATTTAAACAAGAGATAACCTATGCAGTGGCCCTTGGTCTAGTCCTGACAGGACAATACATTAAAAATGTGCTCTGCACCACAGCCGGAGAGAATGGCCCAACCTGGAGCCTCTGTCAGAAAATGCCAGGGGATACTCGAGGTCGAACCCTAGGGTTTTGGAGTCGTGGATACAGAGGATCAGAGACCCGATATACTCCAACTGAAAAAGAGATATTGGCAGCATATGAGGGACTTTGAGCTGCTTCAGAAGTGACTGGTACTGAAGCACAGCTCCTCCTGGCACCCTGATTGCCCGTGCTGGGCTGAATGTTCAAAGGGAGCGTTCCCTCTACACACCACGCAACTGATGCCACATGGAGTAAGTGGGTCGCAGTGATCACACAACGGGCTCGAATTGGAAGCCCCAGTCACCCAAGAATTCTGGAAGTGATCACGAACTGGCCAGAAGGCAAAAATTTTGGAAAGTCACCAGAGGAAGAGGTGACACATGCTGAAGAGGCTCCACCATATAATGAATTACCAGATTATGAGAAACAATATGCCTTGTTCACTGATGGGTCCTGTTGTACTGTAGGGAAACATCGAAAGTGGAAAGCTGCTGTGTGGAGTCCCACCCAACAAGTCGCAGAGGCTGCTGAAGGAAAAGGTGAATCGAGTCAGTTTGCAGAGGTAAAAGCCATCCAGCTGGCCTTAGACATGGCTGAACAAGAAAAATGGCCAGTGCTCTACCTCTATACGGACTCACGGATGGTGGCAAATGCCCTGTGGGGTGGTTACAACAATGAAAACAAAGCAACCTGCAGCGCAAAGGCAAACCCATCTGGGCTATTGATTTATGGCAAGACATTGCTGTTTGGCTAGAGAGTCTGGTTGTAAAGACGCGTCATGTAGATGCTCATGTGCCCAAAAGTCAAGCCACTGAAAAATATAAAAATAATAATCAGGTGGATCAGGCTGCTAAGTTCAAAGTGTCTCAAGTAGACCTGGACTGGCAACAGAAGAGTGAAAAATTTTTAGCCTGCTGGGCCCATGATTCCTCAGGCCATCAAGGAAGAGATGCAACATCTAGATAGGCTCATGATCGAGGGGTAAACTTAACCTTGGACATTATTGCACAGTGGTTTGGGTTGGAAGAAACCTTTCAAGGTCATCTAGTCTAACCCTCCTGCCATGAACAGGGGCATCTTCAACTATATCAGGTTGCTCAGAGCCCTGTCCAACCTGACCTTGAATGTTTCCAAGGATAGGGCATCTACATCCTCTCTGGGCAACCTATTCCAGTGTTTCACCACTCTCATCATAAAAAAATTCTTCATTGTATCTAGTCTGAATCTACCCTCTTTTAATTTAAACTAAACTCTTGTCTAACAAAAAACTTCACCACATCTATGGGCTTATGTTTCCCCTCATCTCTTTTTATCAAAATGTCAGCTTTGCTAAGAATGTGTGTCCTATTGTGACTACAATTAAAGTTGTGTCCTCCTTAGTACAATTTATACAGGGTGCAGTGATGCAGTATGCTAAGCAAGGAAGAAAAATGATCACCGTGGTTTATTGACCAGTCATTCCGCTTTATACTCATTTCCTCCCCTTAATTCCCTGCAAGTATATGTTGTCTCAAAATCAAAAGAAATGTAGTAGTTTTTAAAAAAATTGTGTTCTTGAATGAATATATTATTCCATACATCCTGATGATGCATTTTTTTCTCTGCTATGATAAGTGAAAATATTTGTTAATAAAATTTGTTCCAGAAGAGCAGAGCATTATTCCATTATGCTGTTTGCATCAAGTTTTAGATTTGGCACAACATCGGAATGGAATGGAATGGAATGGAATGGAATGGAATGGAATGGAATGGAATGGAATGGAATGGAATGGAATGGAATGGAATAGAATAGAATAGAATAGAATAGAATAGAATAGAATAGAATAGAATAGAATAGAATAGAATAGAATAGAATAGAATAGAATAGAATAGTTTATCTGGAAGGTATCTACAATGATCATCTAGTCCAACTGCCTGACCATTTCAGGGCTGAACAAAAGATAAAGAATATTATTAAGGGCATGGAGCATCAACTACCTCTAGAAAGCCTTTTACAGTGTTTGACCATTCTCTTGGTAAATAAATGTTTTCTAATGTCAAGTCTGAACCTCCCCTGATGTAGCTTTGAACCATTCCCAGAATGGTTTTCTGGGACATCTTCACGATTTTGTCAGCAGTTTATACAAGATGAATTTGGCATCTGGGCAGATGGATACCAGTGGATGTAGATAAATGAGTTCCATGCGCAGTGGGATTGCCTTCGATTGGCTCATAGATTATAGACAATGTTTAGTTTGATTTATAAGACTTTCTAAACCAGCTTTTCAATCTAAATCCCCAGATGTCATTTTGCAGCAACACATTCATAATTTAAAATCTCCAGGTTGTGAAGTAATTATCTTTTTTTAAAAATTTTGATCTTGCTTTAAATAAAAACATGATGTTCCTTTCTTGTCTGCATCATGTTTGTCATCCTGAGAACCACTATTTACACACATTAAAGAAGGAGGGGGGAGGAACAAAGTAAAAAATGAAAATATTTGGTTTTGCAAATATTACTTGTCCAAGAAAAAAGCAGAAAAAGATCACAGCCAGAACATGTTGTACCCAGATCTTTCTGGCTGATGTTTCCCTTCTATAAAACTAACTCATCTCAGCCCTACAACATTAACTAGGAAACAGAGAAGCTCCCAATATAAAGTCATTTAACTCCACAACTCAAGAGCATAGTGAGACACATAGAAGAAAATAATCACTACACTGTGTATTACAGTGTGTAATTGTTACACAAGAAGTATAGGAAGGGAGAACAATACATCTGTGCTGGGTTAACCTTGGCTGGATGCCAGGTGCCCACCACACTGCTCTATCACCCCTGTCCTTAGCAGGACAGGGAGGGAAGAAAATAAGATGGAAAAAAAATAAAAGAACTCGTGGATCAAGAAAGAGGTAGTTTAACGGAAGCAGAAAGCAAAGCCATGTACTCAGAAGAAAAAGAAGAACAAAATATTTATTCTCTACTTCCCATCAGCAGGCGATGTCTGGCCACTTCCCAAGAAGAAAGGCTTTGTACAAATGTAGGAGTTGCTCCAAAGGACAAACATCATAAATAACGAATGCTCTCCCTTCCCCCTCCGTTCTCCTTGCTTTTATTGCTGAGCAGATATCATATGGTATGGAATATCCCTTTGGTCCGTTTGGGTCAGCTGTCCTGGCTATGTCCCCTCCCAAGATCTTGCTCACCCCCAGTCTACTGGGGGTGGTGGCAGGGGGCAGAAATGTTGGAGAGCCAGCCTTGATGCTGTGCTAGCACTGCTCAGCAGTAACCAAAACACTGGTGTGTTATCAACACCTTTCTAGATACTAATACAAAACGCAGCACTCTGAGGGGTGCTATGGGGAAAATTAACTCCATCTCAGCCAGACCCAACACATTTTTCTCAGTTCTGCTTTTTCTTTTTTTCTGCCAACAAAACTTCTACCCTGGATATAGGTAGAGCAGACTTTGGGCTGCTGAAATAGCTAGTTAGTAAGGTCTCCTGGGAATATGCTTTTGAAAGTATTGGGGTCCACAAATGCTGTTCACTTTTTAAGAGACATCTCTTTAAGAGCACAGGAGTAGGCAATTCCAAAGAAGTCTAACAAGCAGTGCAGAAGGCCAGCTTGACTAAGCAGGGATCTTCTAGAACTTAGACAGAAAAGTGTATGTGTTGTAGATCACTAAGAGATGTTGTACAATCAGAGGCTTTAGCAGAAGCAGCGAGGGTATTGAAACGGCTCAGGCCGCAGCTTAGGCCCTTGACATAAGTCAGGGTAAATTAACAGAAGTCTCCAGGATACTTACTTGCCCTTGAGAACTTCAGACAAACAAATTTAACTAAGCTGGGAAAAAGAAGGGAGCTGGCAATCGCAAAGTAAGGAGTATCCTGTTGATGTCCTTGGTACGTGAACAGAGCAATACCACCTGTTATAACAAAGAGAAAGTTCCCAGGAAAATTAATGAGCCAATCAGTGTGGGTCTTTGAGACTATGCATGAGCTTAATTAACCGCTGTATATAAGGAGCACATATGTAATCAATAAACAGAAGTCTGCTGATTACTCATATTGAGCATCCGGGTCTTCCCTCTGTCGCGACATGTATGGACATTGGAAGCAAGCACAGGTGATATGGGAGGACTACAGATATGCTGTTCACCACTTCAGGGAGAAAAGTTTTGTGCCTAAAGCTTGATTAGAGTTCAAGCTGGTCAGCACTGTGAAGCACAGCAAAAAGAGCTTTTTTAAATATGTTGACAGCAAAAGGAGAATCAGAGGTAATGTTGGTCCACTAATTGATGAGGTCAGTCACCTCACAAATAGGGACGTAGACAAGAGATGTTTAATGCCTTTTTCCCCTCTGTCTTTAACACTGACAATGGGCCCTGGGACCTCTGGAGCCCTGTGTTGGAAGACTGTGACTAGGGGAATGATAAATTCCCAGTCAATTCTGAAGTTGCTTGAGACTCATTGCTCCATCTGGACACACATAAGTCTATGGGGCCCAACAGGATTCATCTCAGGATACTGAAAGACCTGACTGATGTTATCGCAGGACCTCTCTCCATTATTTTTCAACAGTCTTGGGAATCCGGAGAGGTCCCAGTCGACTGTAAACTGGCAAATGTTGTCCCAGTTTTCAATCAGGATAAGAAGATCCTGGTAGTTACAGGCCTGTCAATCTCACTTCAGTCCCTGGTAAAATCATGGAGAAGGTTATTCTGGGAAAGGTTATTCTGGAAAAACACTTGAGAGACTGCGGGAACTCAGTGATGGACTCTGCCACACGATCAATATGATCAAGCAAGAAGCCATTTATTTGTTCTAATACAGTAATATTTATACCCCAAAACTAATGAAATCACCCACACCCGTTAACATGTTATTGGCTCTTCACTCGCAGCACGAGCGGTTCACATGCCCCTAATTGGCTGATGGACTTTGCATGCATCCCTTCCTGTGTGCTTGCCAGGGTACATCTTTTGGATACATTCCAAGGTTCCTTTCTCATAACTTGTAGACGCAGGTGCTTCTCGTATCTCCAGACATGTATCCCTTCAGTTCTCACAGTTCTCTCAGGATATGCCAATACACGTTCTCACACTCCTCACAAGAGACAACACAGTCATTGGTCATAGCCAGCACAGGTTCAAGAGGGGAAAGTCCTGCTTAAACAACTTAATATCTTTTCATGACAAGGTCACCCATCTAGTTGGCAAGTCCGTAATATGGTGGGTGAGCAATTGGCTGATGGATCAGGCTTAAAGGGTTATAGCAAATGGGGTTACATCAGGCTGGTGACCAGTCATCAGTGGGGTTCCCCAGGACTCAGTTTAAGGGCCAATGCTCTTTAATGTTTTTATAAATGATCTGGATGCAGGAGTCAAATGTACATTAAGTAAGTTTGCTGATGATACTAAATTAGGAGGAGCTGTGGACTCCCTCAAGGGTAGAGAGGCCTTACAGAGAGATTTGGAGAGCTGGGCAATCACCAAACGTATGACATTTAACAAGAGCAAATGCCAGATTCTGCACCTGGGATGGGATAATCCTGTTTATATATATAAATTGGGGGATGAGAGGCCTTAAGAGCAGCCCCGTGGAAAGAGATCTGGGGATTTGGGTTGATGGCAAGTTGAATATGAGTCAATAGTGTGTCCTGGCAGCCAAAAGGGCCAACCATGTCCTGGGATGCATCAAGCATAGAATAGCTAGCCGGTCGAGGGAGGTGATTGTCTCACTATACAATGTGCTGGTACAGCCCCACCTCCAGTACTTTGTGCAGTTTTGGGTGCCTCAATATAAGGACATCAAACTGTTAGAGTGTGTCCAGAGGAGGGCAACCAAGATGGTGAAAGGTCTTGAGGGCAAGACATATGAGGAGCAGCTGAGGTCACTTGGTTTGTTCAGCTTAGAGAAGAGATGGCTGAGAGGTGACCTCATAGCTACCTACAACTTCTTCAAGAGGGACAGTGGAGGAGGAGGTGCTGATCTCTCTCTGGTGACCAGCGATAGGACATGAGGAAATGGAATGAAGCTGCATCAGGGGAAGTTCAGATTGGACATTAAGAAAAGGTTCTTCACTGAGAGGGTGGTCGGTCACTAGAACAGGCTCCCCAGGGAAGTGGTCACAGCACCAAGCCTGTCAGAGTTCAAGGAGTGTCTGGACGATGCTCTTAGTCATATAATTTAGTTTTAGGTAGCCCTGTGAGGAGCAGGGAGTTGGACTTGATGATGCTTATGGGTCCCTTCCAACTTGAGAGATTGTATGATTCTGTGATTCATTTTATTTAAGCTCTATTTAGCTGAGCACTCTATATTTTCCCACTCACTGCTACCCAGGTGTATTGGGTTTGCGTGGCAAGGTTTTGGTACCAGTGGGGGGGGGACATGGGATGGCTTCTGTGAGAGAAGCTGCCAGAAGCTTCCCCCATGTCCGACCCGACACAGCCAATGCCAGCCAGCTACAAGAACGGACCCGCTGCTGGCCAAGGCCGAGCCAATCAGTAACGCCTCTGTGAGAACATAATTAAGAAAAAAAAGGAAGAGAGGGAAGAAAAAAAAGCTGCACACTTTGCAGCTGGAGAGAGGAGTGAGAAGATGTAAGAGAAAACAACTCTGCAGACACCAAGGTCAGTGAAGAAGGAGGGGGAGGAGGTGCTCCAGGTGCCGGAGCAGAGATTCCCCTGCAGCCTGTGGTGAAGACCATGGTGAGGCAGGCTGTCCCCCTGCAGTCCATGGAGGTCCATGGTGGAGCAGATGACCACCTGTAGCCCGTGGAGGACCCCACGCCGGAGCAGGTGGATGCCTGAAGGAGGCTGTGACCCCACGGGAAGCCCACGCTGGAGCAGGTTCCTGTCAGGACCTGTAGCCCGTGGACAGAGGACCCCATGCCGGAGCAGGTTTGCTGGCAGGACCTTGTGACCCTGTGGGGGACCCACGCTGGAGCAGTCCCTTCCTGAAGGACTGCACACCATGGAATGGACCCATGCTAAAGCAGTTCGTGAAGAGCTGTCGTTCATGGGAAGGACTCACGTTGGAGAAGTTCCTGGAGGACTGTCTCCCATGAGAGGGACCCCACGCTGGTGCGGGGGAAGGAGTCCTCCCCCTGAGGAGGAAGAAGCGGCAGAAACAACGTGTGATGAACTGACCCCAACCCCATTCCCTGTTCCCCTGTGCTGCTGGGGGGAGGAGGTGGAACATCGGGAAAGAGATTAAGCCCGGGAAGAAGGGAGGGATGGGGGAGGTGTTTTAAGATTTGGTTTTACTTTTCATTCTCCTCTGATTTGATTGGTAATAAATTAAATTTGTTTTTTCCTCCCAAGTCGAGTCTGTTTTGCCTGTGCCAGTAATTGGTGAGCGATCGCTCTCTGTTCTTATCTACACCCACGAGCTTTTCGTTTTATTTTTTCTCCCCCTGCCCATTGGAGGAGGGGGAGTGATAGAGTGGGCTTTGGTGGGCATCCGACCTCTAGCCAGGGTCAATCCATCACAGTGAGAAACAGCAAAAAGCTGGTATGAGACTGGACTTCCTTTCTTGGTTGCTATTATCTCTTTCCTGCAGATTGCGAACAAAATAAGCTATGTTGTACATGTAGGGGTAGTGTCCTGGTTTTTAGCTGAGACAGAGTTAGGTTTCTTTTTAGTAGCTAAAATAGCAGTGTTTTGGTTTCAGCATGGGATTTCCTGAGAAAAATGCTGATAACATACCTATGTTTTCATTTGTTTCTTGAAATGAAGAACTTCATGTTTTGTTAGTCTACAAGTGCAAGGTCTAGGGGGAACGATGAATATTTAAATTAATAAGCTAGATTATCATTTGGATATGCCAATGGGATATTCCATATCATACAACATCATGTTCAGTATATTAATGAGGGGGGGTGTGTGTGCGTCTCTCTCTCTCTCTCTCTCTCTCTCTGGCTTCTGCTCAGGCTCTTGCTCTTCTGGGATTGTGGTTTCAGTTTCGGGACTGTCACTCCTTTGGGATCGTTATCTGGGAATGGTCCGGGCTTGGTCAGTGGGTAGTGAGCAATTGCACTGTGTATCACTCATTTGCATATTTTATTACTGTTATCATTGTCATTATTATTTTAATATAATTATTATTTTAAGTTTTATTTTCTTTCAATTTATTTGTTCTTATCTCAACCTACAAGTCTCCTTACCCTTGCCCCCCCCAATTCTCTCCCCTATCCCCTGTGGTGAAAAGGGAGTGAGCAAACAGCTGTGTTTGGCTGCTAGCCAAGACCTAGCCAAATGAAACCACCACAGGTAGGGAGCCAAAAATAAAACAAAATATAAATTAAAAAAAACCCACCAAACAACACAACAGAGAGATTGGTATTTAATAAAGGACCGTTTTAATCAACAAGTGAAATCCATACTATAGATTTCTTTTTTTCATCCTACTTATTGAATCTGCCTTTCTGTGTAACCAGGTTTTCTTTGTACTATGTCTGAATGCAAAGATCAGGAAGAAGAATCTAACAGATTGATTAAAATCCTGCCATACAAATGTGCTTTGTATATTATTTATGTGGATGAAAGTAACATTCCTTATAAAAAAAAAGAAATTTCACACAAAATGCAAGCTTTAAAAAAACCCAGCAAACATGATGGCTGAAAAATGATGCAATATAGGAGGTAGGTGTAAGTACAGTTCAAGAAAGGATATGTCCATGTGATACAACACAGTACTGCATGGAGGTATCCAAGTCTGTTCATTTAAAGCTAGCTTTGATACCTGAAGCTAAATAGCCTTGTGATCTGTCTGAATGCTGGTTTTCTTGGATCACTGTACTTTGATTCTTAATTCTGCTAACTGGAATAGACTGCCACATCAATTTAACGATACCACATCCAGGACCTGAGTGAATACCTTTATAGGTATACTTTTGGTCAACTCGGGTCAGCTGTCCCAGTTATGTTCTCTCTCAACTTCTTGCTCACCCCCAGCCTACTTGCTGGAGGGGCAGAGTAGGAAAAAGAAAGTCTTGGTGCTGTGTAAGCACTGTTCAGCAAGAGCCAAAACACTGGTCTGTTATCAACATTGTTTCAGTCATAAATCCAAACCACAGCACTGTACAGGCTGCTATGAAGAAAATTAACTCCATCCCAGCCAGATTCAGTGCACTAATTATCATAAACCTTTGATCTCCCTCTAACCTTGATATTAATTACTTCTCTAACTACAGCAGCAGCAGCTTTTCATAAGGCTTTTATTCCTCTTAGGACCTGATCCAACTGCCATCAAAGTTAGTCAAAGCCTTCCAATTCACTTCAGACAAAGGGACATGCATTAGGCTCTTGGTGAAAATGCATAATCCACAAATAAAAGTAAGTCATCATTCCTCCATTCTTCTTTTGGTTTTAGTGAATCAGCACAAAGGTAGGAATACTGATACTAAAAGAAAATAGTAGCATTCCTGTGATAGTTTCATTGGCCTAGCCCTTGGCTAGCAGCCAACACAGCCGTTCAACCAATTCCCCCCTACCCCCAAAGGGATAGGGGAGAGGATTGGGGGGGCAAGGATAAGGAGGCTTGTAGGTTGAGATAAAAACAGTTTAATAATAGACAGAAAACTTAAAATAATGCTAATATTAAAATAGTAGTGATAATGATAACAGTAACAAAATATGCAAGTGAATGACACCCAATGTTATAGCTCACCCCACTCCTGGCTGAACCCCGCCTGTTCCCAGATAATGATCCCGAAGGAGCGACAATCCCGAACCGAAACCAGAATCCCGGAAGAATAAGAGCCCGAGCGAAAGCCAGAGAGAGCAAGAGAGGAAGAGCCCCTCACTAATATACTGGGCATGACGTGATATGATATGGAATATCCCATTGGCATATCTAACTGTCAGTTAAGTTTATTAATTTAAATATTCTTCACACTCCTTAAATCTTGTGCTTGAGGACTAACAGAACACAAAGTCCTTCACTTCCAGTGACAAAAATATAAACATTGGTATGTTATCCCCCTCTACTCTGCCCTGGTGAGGCCACATATGGAATATTGTGTCCAGTTCTGGGCCCCACAGTTCAAGAAGGACAGGGAGCTGCTTGAGAGAGTCCAGCGAAGAGCCACCAAAATGATTAAGGGAGTGGAACATCTCCCTTATGAGGAAAGGCTGAGGGAGCTGGGCCTCTTCAGCTTGGAGAAGAGGAGGCTGAGGGGGGACCTGATTAATGTTTATAAATATTTGAAGGGTGAGTGTGAGGAGGATGGGGCCAGGCTCTTCACAGTAACGACCGATGATAGGACAAGGGGTAATGGGTGTAAGCTGGAACACAGGAGGTTCCGCTTAAATTTGAGAAAGAACTTCTTTACAGTAAGGGTGACAGAGCACTGGAACAGGCTGCCCAGGGAGGTTGTGGAGTCTCCTTCTCTGGAGACATTCAAGACCCGCCTGGATGCCTTCCTGTGTGAGCTCATCTAGGTGTTCCTGCTCCGGCAGGGGGATTGGACTAGATGATCTTTCGAGGTCCCTTCCAATCCCTAATATTCTGTGATTCTGTGATTCTGTGATTCTGTGATGCTAGCAGTGTTTCTCTCATAACAAGTCCCAGGCTGGAAGCAAAACGCAGCACAATTCTAGCTACTGAAAAGGAAAACCAGCTCTATTTCAGCTAAAAACCAGGACAATCCACCTCTTATTCACAGAATCACTCATGATCATCCTGCTGTCCAGATCCCAGATCCCTTTCCCCTACACTGCTTTCTAGGAGATCATCTCCCCAACCTATACTGGAACCTGGGGTTGTTCCTGCCCAGGTGCAACACCCTACACTTGTCCTTATTATATTTCATTAAGTTTTTCCCTGCCCAGCTCTCCAGCCTGTCCAGGTCTCTCTGGATGGCAGCACAGCCTTCTGGAGTGTCAGCCACTCCTCCCAGCTTTGTATCATCAGCAAACTTGCTGACAGTGCATTCTATTCCCTCATCCAGGTCATTGATGAATATATTGAATTATACTGGTCCTAGTACCGACCCCTGAGGGACTCCACTAGACACAGGTCTCCAACTAGACTCTGCCCCATTGACCACCACTCTCTGGCTTCTTCCCACCAGCCAGTTAACAGTCCATCTCAAAATCTGACCATCTAACCCAGACCTCCTCAATTTGTCAGCGAGAATGCTGTGGGAGACCGTGTCAAATGCCTTACTGAAATCAAGATAGACCACATCCACTGCTTTGCCATCATCTAGCAACCTTGTTGTGTTTTCATGAAAGTCTAGTAGGTTGGTCAAGCACGACTTCCCCTTGGTGAAGCCATGCTGACTGCCCCTAATGACCCTCTTATCCTTGATATGCCTAGAGATGGCACCAAGGATAAGTCGTTCCATCACCTTCCCAGGGATGGAGGTGAGGCTGACCAGTCTGTAGTTACCCGGGTCCTCCTTCTTGCCCTTTTTGAAGATTGGAGTGACATTTGCTTTCCTCCAGTCCTCAGGCACCTCTCCTGTTCCTAGAGTGGTCTAGCAATGACTTCAGCCAGCTCCTTTAAAACCCATGGGTGCATCCCATCTGGACCCATAGATTTATGGATGTCCAGATTGCTTAATTAGTCCCTAACCCAGTCCTCATCAACCAAGGCAAACTCCTCTATTGTCCTGACTTCCTCTGGGGCCTCAGGGGTACGGAGCTCCTCAGGACAGCTTCGGGCAGAGTAGACAGAGACAAAGAAGGCATTCAGTAACTCTGCCTTCTCTGTATCCTCTGTCACCAGGGCACCCACCTCATTCATCAGTGGGCCTACGTTGCCTCTAGTGTTGGCTTTAACTGCCATGTGTTTGAAGAAGCTCTTCCTGTTATCCTTGACCCCTCTGGCAAGGTCTAATTCTAAGGAGGCCTTAGCTTTCCTAGTTGCCTCCCTCCATCCTCTGACAACATCCTTATCTTCTTCCCAAGTGGCCAGCCCCTCCTTCCATGATCTGTAAACTCTCCTCTTCCACTTGAGTTTGCCCAGCAGTTCCCTGTTTAACCAAGCAGGTCTCCTGGCTCCCTTCCTTGACTTCTTATATGTCGGGATGCTTTGATCTTGAGCTTGGAAGAAGCAATCCCTGAATGTTAACCAGCTATCTTGGGCCCCTTTACCTTCAAGTACCCTTTCCCATGGGATTTCCCCTAGCAATTGCTTGAAAAGGCCAAAGTTGGCCCTCCTGAAGTCCAGGGTTGCAAATCTGCTTGGAATTCTGTTCCTGCCACATGAGATCCTGAACTTCACCATCTCATGGTCACTGCAGTCCAGGCAGACCTCAACCTTTACCGCTTCAACCAGACCCTCCTTGCCAGTGAGGATGAGATCCAGCAGCACTCCCTTCCTAGTTGGTTCATCCACCATTTGCATCAGGAAGTTACCATCGATGCACTGAAGGAACCTCCTGGATTGTGGGTGGCTGGCTGAGTAGTCCCTCCAGCAAACATCAGGGTAGTTAACATCCCCCACAACAACCAGGGCCTGTGATTGCAAGGCTGTTCTCAGCTGCCTGTAGAAGGCCTCATCAACTTCCTCACCCTGATCTGGTGGCCTGTAATAGACACCCACAACTGTATCACCCATACCAGCCTGCCCCTTAATTCTCACCCACAGACTCTCAACTCGCTCCTCATCCACCCCTGGACAGATCTCAATACACTGCAGTTGCTCTCTCACGTAAAGAGCAACTCCACCACCTCGCCTTGCTGGCCTGTCTTTCCTGAGAAGGACATAGCCATCCAGGACCACATTCCAGTCATGTGAGCTGTCCCACCATGTCTCTGTAATTGCCATTAGATCATAATCCCCTGACTGAACACGGGTTTCTAACTCCTCCTGTTTATTCCCCATGCTGCGTGCATTGGTGTACAGGCATTGCAGGGAGCGAGCCGAGTACACCAATTTCAGCCTAGGGGGGTGGGAGGCCTCCCGGCCTTCATCAGTACTAGACTTCTGCCCCACTGGAAGGAGCCCAAATATAACCCCTTCCCCCTTCCAATCTAGTTTAAAGCTCTCCAAATGAGCCCTGCTAATTCTTGCCCCAGCCTCCTTTTGCCCCTGCGGGATAGGCCTTCCCCACACATCACTGTCTGGACTGGTGTCCTATGAAACCAGCCATTATCAAAGAACCCAAAGCCCTGCCTGAAGCACCAGTCCTGGAGCCACTTATTTATGGACTGAATTCTGCCATTCTATCACACATCAGCACCCGAAAGTGGAAGGAGGGAAGAGAAAATCACTTGAGCCCCAGACCCTTTCAGCAGTTGTCCCAAGGCCTTGAAATCTTTCTTCATCCCCCTCAGACTACGGGATGCAGCTTCCTCCCCACCTGTCTGGAAGATCAGCAGCGGGTAGTAGTCTGTCGGGCGCACCAGGTTGGGAAGTGCCCTGGTGATATCCCTGATCTGGGCTCCAGGAAGACTACATACTTCCCTATGTTGAGGGTCAACCCTGCATATCGGGCCCTCTGTCCCCCTCAGAAGGGAATTGCCTACTACAATTACCCTTCTTTCTTTCCTATCAGAGGCAGTCTTGAGGGGCTGAGTCAACCTCCTCTTCCTTTGTGGCCTAGTAGGTGGGCCTTGCACCACGTCTTCACCAACCTCTCCTTCAAGAGGCAGGGCCTCAAACCTATTAGAGAGAGGCACCTGAGGAGAAAAAGCAGGTAGGGAAGGAGGTCGCCCATGATGTCGAACTGGGACTTTTTTCCAACCCTCCTCATCTCCCTGGTCCCTTGCCTCTGCCTGACAGCAACAGTGCAGGGGCTGCCTCAGGTCCCCCCTCCCTGCCTGACACGGTGGGGGTTCCATCACCTTTTGGGGTTATCCTCCTGGGGCATTTCTGACTGACATGCCGGGGAGTTACTCCACCAGTCAATCTCCTTCTCACACTCCCTGATGGTCCTCAGTCTCTCAACTTCCTCCTTAAGTTTTACCACCATACTGAGGTGTATTGGGTTTGCGTGGCAAGGTTTTTGGTAGCAGTGGGGGAGGGGACATGGGGTGGCTTCTGTGAGAGAAGCTGCCAGAAGTTTCCCCCATGTCCGACCCGACACAGCCAATGCCAACCGGCTACAAGAAGGGACCCGCCGCTGGCCAAGGCCGAGCCAATCAGTAACGCCTCTGTGATAACATAATTAAGAAAAAAAAAAAAAAAAAAAAGGAAGGGAGAAAAAAAGCTGCACACTTTGCAGCTGGAGAGAGGAGTGAGAAGATGTAAGAGAAAACAACTTCGCAGACACCAAGGTCAGTGAAGAAGGAGGGGGAGGATGGGCTCTGGCGCCGGAGCAGAGATTCCCCCCCCAACAAGTGGTGAAGACCATGGTGAAGCAGGCTGTCCCCCTGCAGCCCATGGAGGTCCATGGTGGTGCAGATGACCACCTGTAGCCCGTGGAGGACCCCACGCCGGAGCAGGTGGATGCCGAAGGAGGCTGTGACCCCGCGGGAAGCCCGCGCTGGAGCAGGTTCCTGTCAGGACCTGTAGCCCGTGGAGAGAGGACCCCATGCCGGAGCAGGTTTGCTGGCAGGACTTGTGACCCCGTGGGGGACCCGCGCTGGAGCAGTCCCTTCCTGAAGGACTGCACCCCATGGAATGGACCCAGACTGGAGCAGCTCGTGAAGAGCTGTCAGTCATGGGAAGGACTCACATTGGAGCAGTTGGTGGAGGACTGTCTCCCGTGAGAGGGACCCCACGCTGGTGCGGGGGAAGGAGACCTCCCCCTGAGGAGGAAGCAGCGGCAGAAACACCGTGTGATGAACTGACCCTAACCCCATTCCCTGTCCCCCTGTGCTGCTGGGGGGAGGAGGTGGAAAATCAGGAAAGAGATTAAGCCCGGGAAGAAGGGAGGGATGGGGGAGGTGTTTTAAGATTTGGTTTTACTTCTCATTCTCCTCTGATTTTGATTTGTAATAAAGTAAATTTGTTTTTTTTTCCCCCAAGTCGAGTCTGTTTTGCCCGTGCCAGTAATTGCTGAGTGATCTCTCTCCGTCCTTATCTCCACCCACGAGCTTTTCGTTATAATTTTCTCCCCCTGCCCATTTGAGGAGGGGGAGTGATAGAGTGGGCTTTGGTGGGCATCCGGTCTCTAGCCAGGGTCAACCCACCACATGAGGAGATCGTCCACCTGCTCACACCTCACACAGGTGGAATGCTTCCCTCCCTCCCCCGGCAGCAGCAGGCTCTGGCACTCCCTGCAGCCAGAGACCTGAACAGCCACCGTTCGGGGCAGGCCCTCTGTCTGGGTCGCCACAGTGTTTTTGTTACAACCTCTCTGCCTGGAGGACACCATATTCAGAGGCAGCAAGGGACACACCTCCAAGTGGGCGAGCTGCTGCGATGGAGTGCTGCTATCAGCAGAGCTACAGCGCACTGCCCTGCTCACTTCGCCTGCTCACCCTGCCTGCACTAACTGCCACGTTAACTGCCACGCCCTGTTTGCCCGTCCTGTTCGCCGCGCTCCTGGTCAAACTATCTGGTAGTTCATTGTATGGTGGAGCCTCATTAGCTCGCGTTACCTCCTCCTCAGGTGACATTCTGAAATCTTTGCTTTCTAGCCAGTTCGTGATCTGCTGAGGGCAATATTCTGGGTGAGCGGGATATGAGTTAATCGCACATCCACGGGATGCAAACTCAATCCACTTTATTATCAGAAAGCTGCTTGTTATATACCCCTTTAAGTTCCGTATACGTGTCCACATACTACGAAGCTAATTACTATTGGTTATTAGCTACTATTCACACGTTGACCTCTCAGTCTCACTTGTTCGTTCTTATCTTGGTTCAGGTTCACTTCCTCGCCGTAATGTCCTGTTTTCCAGTTCACTTCCATCTTCTTCAATTGCTGTTTATTACTTTGCCACGTAGCCACATTCTTTCCTCCAGCTTATCTTTTCTGGCACGTAACTGAAAGAGGCCTAACTGTGGCCTAGCCAGTATCATAGCCATGTAAGGCCCCAACAGTGATCACTTCTAGGATTCCCGGGTGACCAGGGCTTCCTATCCGAGCCCGTTGTGTGATTAGTGCGATCCACTTACTCCATGTGGCATCAGTTGCATGATGTGTAGAGGGAACGCTCCCTTTGAACATCCAGCCAAGCACGGGCAATCGGGGTGCCAGGAGGAGCTGTGCTTCAATACCAATCACTTCTGAAGCAGCTCAAACTCCCTCATATGCTGCCAATATCTCTTTTTCAGTTGGAGTATAGTGGGCTTCAGATCCTTTGTATCCACAACTCCAAAACTCAAAGGGCTGACCTCAAGTTTCCTCTGGTGCTTTCTGCCAGAAGCTCCAGGTAGGTCTGTTATATACAGCTGCGGTGTAGAGCACATTTTTAACACCTTGTCCTGTCCGGACTGCCCCAAGGGCTACTGCATGGACTATCTCCTGTTTGATTAGTTCAAAGGCTTGTCATTGCTCAGCACCCCATGTGAAATCATTCTTCTTTCGGATCATTTGGTAGAGAGGCCTCACGATCTCACTTTAAAGTGGAATGTGCATTCTCCAGAAACCCATAACACCTAAGAAGGCTTGTGCTTCCTTTTTGTTAGTTGGTGGAGACATAGCTGTTATTTTATTGATCACATCCTAAAAACTGAATTTCTCATGCAGATCCCTTGACTTTGCTTTTTTTTATGGCAAAGCCAGCTGTCAGGAGGATTTGTATTACTTTTTCTCCTTTCTCAAAGACTTCTTCTGCTGTATTGCCCCATACAATGATATCATCAATGTATTGCAGGTGTTCTGGAGTTCCACCCTTTTCCAGTACATTCTGGATCAGTCCATGGCAAATGGTGGGACTGGTGGCGTACCACTTGGCTGCCTTGGACTCCAGTTCATATTGGAGCTCTAACGTGTTTTGCACGGCAGCACTCAGTGGTGTTGTGAGTTCATTCAGTCCCCGATAGTCCACTGTCAGTCTCTACTCCCCATTAGACTTCTGCACTGGCCATATGGGGCTGTTAAAGGGAGAGTGAGTCCTGCTGATCACTCCTTGGCTCTCCAGCTGACAAATCAATTTATGGATGGGAATTATGGAGTCTCGGTTGGTGTGATATTGCCGCCTGTGCACTGTTGTAGTAGCGATGGGAACCTGCTGGTCTTCAACCCTCAGCAATCCCACAGCAGACGGGTCCTCTGAGAGACCAGGCAGAGCAGACAGCTGTTTGATTTTCTCAGTCTCTATGGCAGCTATGCTAAAAACCCACCAGTACCTTTTGGGTCCTTGAAATATCCTTTCCTGAGGAAATCTTTGCTAAGAATACATGGTGCACCTGGGCCAGTCACAATGGGGTGTTTTTGCCATTTCCTCCCAGTTAGGCTTATTTCAGCCTCGAGTACAGTCAACTGTTGAGACCCCCCCATCACTCCAGAAATATAAATGGATTCTGGCCCTTTAAAGTCTGATGGCATCAGGGTGCATTGTGCACCAGTGTCCACCAGGGCCTTATACTGCTGGGGGTCAAATGTGCCAGGCCAACGGATCCACACAGTCCAGTAAACTCGGTTCTCCCTTTCCTCCGCCTGGCTGGAGGCAGGGCCCCTCTAATTTGGGGTATCATATTCGTCGTCAGTGAATGGGTTAGTGTGATATCTGTGGGCTTCAGTCTCATCATAATCGGTCACTTCTTGTGCATATGAGTCAAAAGTTTTTCTTGTAGGGTTGGATGCAAATTCGACCCTTCTATTCTGTTGGAGGAATAGGTTTCTGGAAATTGGAGCAACTCTCCTGGAAGGCTCTCTAGTTGTATTTGGTTTCCCTTGCAACTCATGTACTCGTCTTTCTAGGACCAGGGTAGGTTTCCCATCCCATCTCCTCATGTTTTCTCCACGGTCATGCAAGTAAAATCACAATGTCCCCCTTGGTGTATACTGTCTCCTTTGCACAGGAGGACGCTCAGTTCTAGTGGCTGAGACATTGGTCTGTACGGGTAGAGAGCATAATTGGGACACTTTTTTGGTCAGTTTCTCCACAGTCGAAACAAGGGAGGGAGAGAGGCTTTCCTCATATTGCCAGCTTTGGAAGGCCAGTTTGTCCACTGTTGGTCTGTCATCATCTTTCCATTCCAGTACTGCCAAATAGCTGGAATATGAGGTGGGCGCGCCCCATATGAGCTTCCACCACATGGGTATCGTGCATTGGACTTCATATGGATCTGTAGGTAATTGCGCATTGTCTGAATCACCATAAATCAGTTCTCGCACAGCCAGGTCCCTCAAAAGCTGGATACCTTTTTCCATGGTAGTCCATTTGCCTACCCCTGGTTGCAACACAATATCATCCTTGATGGGATACCTTTCCCTCACGGCTGATAGAAGACGTCTCCAGAGGCTGAGGGTTTGTGTTTTCTTTCCATTTGCTTTATCAATTCCACTTTCTCTGGCAAGGGATCCCAGTTGCCTGGCTTCCCTGCCCTCCAGTTCCAGGCTACTGGCTCCATTATCCCAGCATAGGAGCAACCAAGTAATAATCCTCTCGCCTATGTGATGGCTGTAATCTTTTCATGTATCTCACAGCTCACTCAGGGACAAAGATAGGGTGATTACCTTGGGATCTATCTCTTCCTCCTGTTCTCGTGATACACCTGATTTGTCTTCATCTGCTGCAGAGTAAATTTTCTTTTTATACTTCCTTTTCTGTATAGGGGCAATTATTACTGGCACTGGTTCATCTTCTGTCTCAGATTCATCACTTTCCACCAAGGTTTGGGTATTTGATGTGCTTTTCATCAAAGTCTGAGTTGCTGCAATTGTGAAAATTGGAGCAACAGGTCTCTCCATCACGGTCTGAGTAGCTGCAATATTTCTCATTGGAAACTGAGTATCCACAGTGAGAGCTGGGGGGTCTGTTGCCTGGGTCTGAGTAGCTGCAGTATGTGTTATGGGATTTTGAGTAGCTGCAGTACGAGTTGGAGGATCAGTACGAGTTTGTGTCCTCCTGTGCAAATCCCAGGCTGAAAGCAAAACGCAGCACAATTCTAACTACTGAAAAAGAAACCCAGCTCTGTTTTAGCTAAAAACCAGGACAGTTCCAAATAAATGCTATGCAGCATACAAATAAGGGACTGCCTGTCACTTATTCCATGCATCATGTACACAGTGTTGCTTTACTCAGAGTGACTTACAAGCATTTCTTTTAATGGCATGTCCTGGAAAATAATTAACAGAATTTCTGTATGGTATTGTTTGCTGCAATGTACATGGCAGCTCTTTTGTTTGCTAGCCATATAGCTGGAAATCCTGTTCTGAATGCTCTAGAAATTCACGGGCAAGTATAGCATTAATTGCTATAATCTATTATAAGTGTGTGATGAAATTACAGCACACATCAGACTCTAGTCAAATTATAACTGCCAGCAAGTATATTTAATGCAAGGAAGGTACAGACTAACCTTCCATCAATGTGTTTGTGTAACTTTCATGAGAGCTTCAAGCTGTGTAACAATGTTTAATACGAATGACAATGGCATGGGAAAAATGTTGTTCTACAAAGTATAGAGATAATGATCTCTTACTCAGTCATTGAACTCTCAAAATTCCAGTTACTCAGATAAAATATTTCCCACAATGTGTTTTAGGTTGTGACTTTATTCAGTGCCCAGTTCCTAATTGTTTCACAGACTTTGTTGCTGTCCATTGTTGCTGTTTTATTTTCAGTAAAACATATGTAAAGTAATTCAGAGCTTAAACTAATGGGTATTTAGCATGCCTTGGAAGGAAAACCAGACATGCAGGTAGGGTGGGAGCTGCAGTATGGTACAATCAGGAGACTGGGGCTTCAGGGCGGTCTATGGAATATTCATAGGATCACCAGGTAATTTACTTTGGAAGAGACCTCAGGAGACCTCTAGGCCAATCTCCTGCCCCACAGCTATTAGATCAGACAAGATTGCTCAGGGATTTTCCCAGTCCAGTCTTGAAAGCCTCCAAGGCTGGAGACTGCACAACTGGGCAATAATCTGTCCCATTCTTTGACTGTCCTCATGGGGAAAATTTTCTCCTTATTTCCAGGCTGAACCTCTCTTGTTTCAACTTGAGCCCACTGTCACTTATCCTTCTGCCATGTATCACTGTGAAAAGCCTGGCTCCATCTCCTCATTAACCTCCCTACAGGCACTGAGGGCTGCTGTTGCCCCCCAAAGTCACCCCTTCCCCAGGCTGAACCAGCCCCATCCCACAGCCTCTCACAGGACAAGTGCTCCATCCCCAGACCAGCTTGAGGGCCACTCCTGAACTAATTCTGTTTTATGAATGTCTTTCCTGTATTGGGGGGCCCAAAACTGGATACTGAGGTCTCTTCCAACCCCTACAATTCTGTGATTCTGTGATTATTTATATGTGATCTAATGGATCACATAAGTAGAGGGGGGAAGGATAGTTCCTTCCTCAGTCTGCTGGCTGTGCCTCTATTGATACATCCTGGGATGCTGTTGGCTTCTGTTGCTGCTACTGCATGCTGCAGGATTGTGTTCAGCTCACTGCCCGTCAGCACCCCTGCTTTTCCCATGGAACTGCTCCCCAGCCCGTTCCCTTGCAGGGGGCTCTTCCTGCCCAAGGGCACTTGTTTCATTGGACTTTCATGTTCCTGTCGACCTGGTCCTCCAGTCTGGCTAAATCTGTCTGGATGGCAGCCCTGACCTCCAGTGTATCCACTGGTCACCCCAGTTTGGTGTCATCTTCAAATTTGATGAGAATGTACTCCATCACCTCCTCCAGGCCATTGGTAAAGATCCCTCCTTTGCACCTTAAATATAGCCATTCTGATGATTTTTTACACTGCTGGGAATCCAGTACCAGTTGAAAGAGACTTTCAGAGAACATTTCATCTTCCAGACCTTGAGGTAATTAACACTTAGTTCTCCCTGAAAACTGTGACATTCTTCCCTTTTCCACTTTTGCTGTGATCCTTCTTTTATACATGTACCAGTCTATGTCCTTTTTTTTTTTCACATCTTTTCTTGCTGTTTTCTACTTCCCTATATTTATCTTCTTTCCCATAGTTCCTGTCCCTCTTACTAGTCTTTTTCCTCCTCTTTAAGAACAGTTTTCCTTTGCTACTACTCTGAAGTTGTAGTCCTGGAAGATACTTTGATTGCATCAAATCAGAGCATCCCCGACTGTTACTACACAGTGTTATCAGTGCAGCTATCAAATGCAGGAAAGCAACCAAGTCAAGATTATATTTCATCAGAATACTCACTCGCAAGTGCACCATCAGGAGAAGGTATTTCCTCAGATTGTTCATTTGTCTTCTTTATTTCAAAGCACTTCAATTTAAAGTTCAAAACCTAATAACAAGAAACAGCTTAACCT
Source organism: Caprimulgus europaeus (assembly GCA_907165065.1). Next base: position 10,163,444 of record OU015537.1, read on the forward strand.
TTATGAATTCTCTTTTATGGGTTTTTAGAATTTTTACTTTAGAACCTCTTTCTCCTTTTAATGGGACTTGTTCTCTTGAATTATTCAGCTGTTTCTGAAAGCCGTAACCTTGAATAACCTTACTTTATAGATGAAAAAGAAAGAGAGAGAATAAAAAATTCACAGATTTCATAAGTTTAGACTACAGTTCTGTAAGGTTTAGTCCATAATATGGCTTACTTTAACCTGTCAATTACATTTGTGGAGATTTTTATTACTTGAGTTGAAAAATAAAATATTTTCAGTACATTTTGCCTAAATGCAAGGGAACAAAATCACAAACTTTTTTTTTAAATTTTAATTTAAAGGCAAGCCAAAATCATAATTCAATCAAAATATCAAATAGCATTGAATAAGAATGGTACTATTTTAGTATAGAAAATCAGTTTTGCTAAAAATAACTTAAATGCTAAATTGGAACTGATCTTATTTGAAAATGACACTTTAAAAAGACTTATTTTTCAGAAGACAAGTACACAACAGAATTTTAAATTACTATCTCCTACTGAGTGCCAAAAATTCTGCTGGTAGAAGATCAAAATTGTAAGCTATAACAGACAAAATATTAATAAGATTTTTTAAATGATCTTTTCAGGTGATATACAAGTTGTGTCATTTTTGTTTCTCACCTTGGAGTCATGTTAGATGTGAGAATTCTTTCATCATAGGTGATGTCTTTGCCCTGTAGAAAACTCATCATTCATCAGAAGACTTTATATGCTTTGATAAGTATGGAATCTGAACATATCCAGCTTTGTTAATAAGTCTGTTTTTTTTCTAGAAAAAATGATTAAAAGATATACATAAACAAATCAAAGTAATACAGCCATTTGTTGGCTTTCTTTTTAAAAAAATATAGAAGATACAGAAAATGTTTAACTTATGTCAGTTTTAAATCAGATTTGTGGTGGTTTCAGGCAGGGGTTTGTTTTTTTATGTTGGTGGGGATATATTGTTTTACATATGTGTGAGCTCTTAAGTTTGCATTGTACATGCTGCATACTTAGTATACTATATCCATTTTGTCTCAAAATTTAGTTCCAGGAGCACATTCAAATAAGCTCAACTTCTTTTTGTTGTTTTGCTTTTCATTGTTCCCTTCTACAAAGCTAGTTTTTGAATTTCACCATTTTTTCTGTTATTCTAGACTCTGATTGATTCTCCAGTATCTTTTGGTTTTGGCATAAAAGAATATTCTCTGTCCTTAAAAATAAAAGATGTTTATCCTTAACAATGGTGAAGATTTCCTTTAGATTCTTCTGGTTTGTTTACCAACTTTCTTAATTAAGTGGAAGACATGTTTTTTTCAACAGCTCTCTTCCCCATACTTTTAATAGTGTTGATACTCCTCACTAAGAGATGTCAGGAGAGTTAAGCTGTTAAGCCTCTGTCACATTTCTGCTGTAGGCACAAGAGTGGAACATGAAACTTACATGTACCCCAAGTTTGCTACTTGTTTTATGGAATCCAAACAGATATAATGAATTCTTACAAAACTCAAACTAGCTTATTTACCTGTTAGAATTTGAAGTCTTTCAGTCAATGCATTATCTTTTTGCTTTGACAGTACTGATGTGGTTTCAGCTGCAGCTGGCAGCTAAGACAGCATGGTTGTCCACCCACTCCTCCACCTCTGGTGGGATGGGGAACAGAAAAACAAGGGACTCATGGTTTGAAATGAGGACAGAGAGGGCTCACTCGCCAATTATGGTCACATGCAAAACAGACTCGACTTGCGGAAGAAAAATCAATTTAATTTGTTGCCAATCAGTCAGAGTAGGATAGTGAGACATAACAACCACATCACAGAATCATACAGAGGACCTCGAAAGATCATCTAGTCCAATCCCCCTGATGGAGCAGGAACCTCTTACAACACCTTCTCTCCCACTCCTCCCTTCTTCTCAGACTCAAATTACTTTGCTCCCGATTTCTCTACTTTCTCCCCCCTATTGGCACAGGGGGTCAGGGAATGGGGGTTGTAGTCAGTTCATCTATACCACTCTTTCTGGCATGAGATCCCTCCTTCGAGTTAAAAGAGTTCAATAACAAAGTGTTCCAAAGCGAGTTTCCCATGGAGTGACGGGCTTCTTTGGGCATAGCCCCCGGCCCTAGCATGGGGACCTCCATGGGCTAGAGATGGGTCTCCACTCCCACACACCTCCTCCCCCTCACTCTGGCATGAGTGTCTCTGGGGTCTTCTGCTCTGTCACAAGCTCTCCACGTAGTCACAGCTGCCTTGGGGCACAGTCGCCTGCTCCAGTGTGGAGTCTTCCATGGCCTACAAATGTCTATCTGCTCCGCTGTTGAACCTCCATGGGCTGCAGGGGACGCCATTTACTTCTCCCAACTCTTTTCCTTGCTGACCTGAGTGTCTGTAGTTTCTCTGTCTCACCTCCCCTCCTCCTCTCTCCTCAGGTTGTCTGTGGTCTTTTGTTCATGCTGATGTTTTCTAATTGCTCTCTCTCTCTCTCTCTCTCTCCTTGACAAACCTGTTCTTCCCATCATAAATATGGATTTGAAGAGGTGTGTCATCACCGCTGATTGGCTCAGCCTGGGCTGGAGATGGGTCCACACTGGAGCCAAGGGAGCTTCTCAAAGCTTCTCACAGGGGTCATCCCTATAGCCCCTTCCCCTACTACTAAAAACAGTCTCCCCACACAAACTCAACATAAGTACAAAAGAGCTGGGTCTTATATCCTAGTTAATTCTAGGTGTGGATGTTGCAGGACCCAAATCCCATTTCTTTTGTTCCTCTTCTAAAATAATATTTTTTAAAAAGGCTTAATTGCCTTAAACATTTACCTTTAATAGCTTTTTTTTTTAATAACAGAAATTATATCCACTACATATATCTAAATTCTGCACTCAATGATACGGTAATTATATTAATTGATTTCACAGATTCACACTGAGAAAAAAATATTAAACCAACACAAAAATACCATAATGTATTCTGATTCATAAAGCAAATTTGTAAAATTGGTAAGTTTCTCTTTTTATGAATAAAACAGATAAGTGCTTTGGGTTTGCGTGTTGGGGGGGAGGGGCATTTTCTGGTAGTGGGGGAAGGGCCACATTGTGAGAATAAAGATCAGGTGATTACCTCAGGTTCTATCTCTTCCTCCTGTTCTTGTGATGCACCTGGTTTGTCTTCATCTACTGCAGAGTAAATTTTCTTTTTATACTTCCTTTTCTGTATAGGGGCAATTATTACTGGCACTGGTTCATCCTCTATCTCAGATTCATCACTTTCCACCAAGGTTTGGGTATTTGATGTGCTTTTCATCAAGGCCTGAGTAGCTGCAATATTTCTCATTGGAAAATGAGTATCCACAGCGTGATTTGGGGGGGTCTGTTGTCTGGGTCTGAGTAGCTGCAGTATGTGTTACAGGATTTTGAGTAGCTGCAGTACGAGTTGGAGGATTGGTTGGCTGGGTTTGAATAGCTACATTTCTTGCTGCCAAAGTTTGTGTAGCTGCAGTATCTGTTCTTGGAGTTTGAATTGCCACAGACCTCCTTACTGTGGTTTGTATAGCTGGAATATCTGTTTTTGGGGGTCTGAATAGCTACAGTTCTTGTCATGGGCCTCGAAGTGGCCACAGTATTTGCTGCAAAAGTTTCAGTAGCTGCATCACTGGTTGCGGGGGTTTCAGTAACCACAGTGTCTGTTGCAGAGGTTATTCCTGGGGTTATACCTAAATAGTTTCCTGATCTTAAACAACACTTCAAAAATACTTAGGAGGCCCAGCAATAAAAATAAAATGGCCAAACTATCCCAAGAATAATTAATACTCCCAACCTCTTTCATGCTTGGACTGGAAGAGAAAAATAAATTGTCAAAAGCCATCCCTTTTGTAAATTTGTTTCCAAAAGTGAGAAAGTAAGAGGTACAATTATTACTAAACTCTGTCAGGTGACACTTGGTGTTCAGAAAGGTTTGATTAACACTTTGTATTCCCGAGGAGAAAAAATTGATGGTGTAATTTGCAACAGTGTCCAGCAGATAGAGCCCGAGGGCAGAAGAGACCAACTCAGTGAGCTGTCTCCACGGGAAGACAAAGTAAACCGTGAATTGATCAAGAGTATCTAACAGATAGCACCCAAAATGCGAGGATAGTGGAAACAGAATGTACAAACCTGGGCTGCTCTCACAGTCATTGTCAGACAGAACAGATGGAAAAAACCCTTAATCACATTTTTATAGCCAATGATCAATGCAATAAAAAGCAAGTAAGGACTCATATCCCACAGCTCTGATGATAACCTCCTGATAAAATATAGCAACATGGTAATAATTTTGTTAAAGTCTTTATCTCAACCCTTCGTGCCCCACGTTGGGCACCAAAATGACTATGATAGTTTCACTGGGCTAGCCCTTGGCTAGCAGCCAATACAGCCGTTCACCCACTTTCCCCCCACCCCCAGGGGATAGGGGAGAGGATTGGGGGGGCAAGGATAAGGAGACTTGTAGGTTGAGATAAGAACAGTTTAATAATAGAAAGAAAAATTAAAATAATACTAATATTAAAATAATAGTGATAATGATAACAGTAACAAAATATGCAAGTGAATGACACCCAATGCTATTGCTCACCCCCCTCCCGGAAGAACGAGAGCCCAAGCGAAAGCCAGAGAGAGCAAGAGAGGAAGAGCCCCTCACTAATATACTGGGCATGACGTGATATGATATGGAATACCCCATTGGCATATCTAACTGTCAATTAAGTTTATTAATTTTACTACTCTTCTCCCCCCTTAAATCTTGTGCTTGTGGACTAACAGAACACAAAGTCCTTCACTTCCAGTGACAAAAATGCAAACACTGGTATGTTATCAGTGTCTCTCTCATAACAAGTCCCAGGCTGGAAGCAAAATACAGCACAATTCTAGCTACTAAAAAGAAACCCAGCTCTATTTCAGCTAAAAAACAGGACAATGGCCATGGGTCTTGAGGCAATCTTTGAGCTTCTTTGAGCTTGAGTTGTGAGGAACTGCACTATGAACTTGTCTCAAAGATTGCTTGCAAGGACGGTCACAAGATCACAGTGTCCTGGAAACCCCTATTTGTGAAAACATTCTGCCCAGGCATGCCCCTGCCCCAAGCATGCAGCAGTCCCTGGGGGCATGTAAACCACGGCCCTTGAAGGGATATTTAAGGACCTGCACAGTCAAGTTTTTTGGGGGGAAATGATGACTGCCTGACCCCACTGCACCACTGTTGGAACAAGCCGCTTGCACAACTACCAGCCACCGAGGAACTAAGATTCCCGTCATCCCCCCTTGCTGCCACCTCACTGCAGGATCCATGTTGATAACTATTCTTGCAGCCCTATCCCGACTGCTGGCTTGATTTCCATCTTTCGTTCCGTCCTATCCTATCGCTATTCTCTTCATTACTTTTTATTTTTGTAATAAAAGGTGTTCTGGGTGTACAGCATTTGAACTCATTTGTGTCTTAATCTCGCTCTTGGGATCGTACCAAAACCTTCCCCATTTAAATGTCACAATCAGATCGGGACAGTACTACATGAAACCCTTCTCCCCATTTTGTCTCATGTTTTTTTCCTATAACGTCACTTTACACATAAATTATATTCACTCTGCCAACTCACTTAATGACATCTGAAAATAGGCTGAATTACTGTAGCTCTTGTGCTCATGTGCTCATCTCAGAGGAGCTTGTAGGCAACACATAACTTTTATCTCAGCAAGGCTTTTGCCCTTTCAGTGTGCATGAATACACCTACAATACAACTATCTGCTTTGTCTGGTCTCTCAGAGGACCCTTATGTTGTGGGATTGCTGAGGGTCAAAAAACAACAGGTGTCAATTGCTACTACAACAGTGCACTGAGGGCAATATCGCACCAACTGAGACTCCATAATTCCTAAAACTTCATAAACTGATTTGTCAACTGGAGAGCCAAGGAGTGATCAGCAGGACTTGTGCTCCCTGTAACAGCCCCATATGGCCAGTGCGAAAGTCCAGTGGAGAATGGAGACTGACAGTGGACTATCATGACTTGAATGAAGCAATGCTGAGTGCGGCTGTGCCGGACATGTTAGAGCTCCAATATGAACTGGAGTCCAAGGCAGCCAAGTGGTACGCCACCAGAGACATTGCTAATGCATTTTTTTCCATTCCAGCAGAGTGCAGGCCACAGTTTGCTTTCACTTGGAAGGGAGTTCAGTACACCTGGGATCGACTGCCCCATGGGTGAAAACACATCCCCGCCATTTCCCATGGACTGATCCAGACTGCCTTGGAAAAGGGTGGAGCTCCAGAACACCTGCAATACATTGATGACATCATCGTATGGGGCAACACAGCAGAAGAAGTTTTTGAGAAAGGGAAGAAGATAATTCAAATCCTTCTGACAGCTGGCTTTGCCATAAAACAAAGCAAAGTCAAGGGACCTGCACAAGAAATTCAGTTTTTAGGAATAAGATGTCAAGATGGATGTGATTAACAAAAATAACAGCTATGTCCCCACCAACTAACAAAAAGGAAGCACAAGCCTTCTTAGGCGTTGTGGGTTTCCGGAGAATGCATATACCAAAGTACATTCAGATCATGAGCCCTGTCTATCAAGTGGCAAAAGAAGAATGTCTCAATGAATGACTCAAAAGAAGAAAGATTTCACAAGGGGTCCTGAGCAACAACAAGCCATTAAAGAAATCAAACAGGAGATAGTCCATGCAGTAGACCTTGGGCCAATCTGGACAGGACAAGACTTCAGAAATGTGCTCTACACCGCAGCCGAGGAGAATGGCCCTACCTGAAGCCTCTGGCAGAAAGCACCAGGGGAGACTCGAGGTCAACCCCTAGGGTTTTGGAGTTGGCGATACAGAGGATCTGAGGCCCTTTATACTCCAACTGAAAAGGAGATATTGGCAGCATATGAGGGAGTTCAAGCTGCTTCAGAAGTAATGAAGCACAGCTCCTCCTGGTGCCCCAATTGCCTGTGCTGGGCTGAATGTTCAAAGGGAGCGTTCCCTCTACACACCACGTAAATGATGCCACATGGAGTATGTGGGTCACACTAATCACACAATGGGCTCGAATAGGAAGCCCCAGTCACCCAGGAGTTCTGGAAGTGAACTGGCCAGAAGGCAAAAATTTTGGAATATGACTGTATTGGGTATGGCAGGGATGGAGTTGATTTTCCCTGTGGCAGCCCTCAGAGTGCTGTGTTTTGTATTGGTGGCTTGAGGGGTGTTGATAACACATCAGTGTTTTGGTTACTGCTGAGCAGTGCTAGCACAGCACCAAGGCTGTCTCTCCAACATTTCCCCCAGTAGGCTGGGGGTGGGGAAGGTCTTGTGAGGGGACACAGCCAGGACAGCTGACCCAAACGGACCAAAGAGATATTCCATACTATATGACATATGCTCAGCAATAAAAGCAAGGAGAATGGAGGGGGAAGGGGGGGCATTCGTTACTTCCGTTTTGTCCTCCGGGAACCGCAACGCGTATGAAAACCCTGCTTCCCGGGAAGTGGCCAAACATGGCCTGCTGATGGGAAGTAGAGAATAAATATTTTGTTCTTTTGCTTCTGCGCGCACAGCTTTGCTTTACTTCTATTAAACTGCCTTTGTCTCGACCCACGAGTTGGGTTTTTTTTGCGTTCCATCTTATTTTCTCCCTTCCCCATCTTGCTGAGGAGAGGGGTGATAGAGTGGGCTTTGGTGGGCATCCAGCATCTAGCCAGGGTCAACCCACCACAGTGACTTGAGGAGTAGGTGACGTGTGCTGATGAGGCTCCACCATATAATGAATTACCAGATGATAAAAACCAATATGCCTTATTTACTGATGAGTCCTGTCAGATTATAGAATTACATTGGAAGTGGAAAGCTGCTGTGTGTAGTCATACCCGACGAGTCACAGAGACTACCAAAGGAAAAGGTGAATTGAGTCAACGTTGCTGAACGAGAGAAATGGCCAGTGCTCTATCTCTATACAGACTCATGGATGGTGGCAAATGCCCTGTGGGGGTGGTTACAACAATGGAAAAAGAGCAACTGGCAGCGCAGAGGCAAACCCATCTGGGCTGCTGAATTATGGCAAGACATTGCTGCTGAACTAGAAAAGCTAGCTGTAAAAGTACGTCATGTAGATGCCCATGTGCCCAAAGGTCAAGCTACTGAAGAACATCAAAACAACCAAGGTAGATAAAGCTGCTAAGATCAAAGTGTCTCAATTAGACTTGGACTGGCAACAGAAGGGTGAAAAAGTTTTAGCTCGCTGGCCCATGATGCCTCAGGCCATCAAGGAAGGAATGCAACATATAGATGGGCTCATGATCAAGAGGTGGACTTAACCATGGACATTATTGCACAGGTTATTCACGAATGTGAAACATGCTACAATCAAGCAAGCCACGTGGTTGAAACCTCTATGGTGTTGAGGACGATGGTTAAAATCGTCCCACAAACCCGCAGTGGCAAGCACTATGTAATTACCATGATGGAGATAAGTACAGAGAGAGATCATTCACCAATTACCAGCATGGACAAAACAGACTCAGCTTGGGGAAAATAAATTTAATATTTTACTATTCAAATCAGAGGAGGATAATGAGAAATAAACCTAAATCTTAAAACACCTTCCTCTCATCCCTTTCTTCTTCCTGGGCTTAACTTTTCTCCCGATTTCTACCTCGTCTCCCACCCAGTGACACAGAGGGATGGGGAATGGTGGTTTCAGTCAGTTCATCACACATTGTTTCTGCCCCTCCCTCCTCCTCAGCGGGAGGACTCCTTTAAGAGACTGGTAAAAGAACTTCATTAAAAATATGCCTCAAACAACTCCAAAGGCATGTAACCAAACAAAGGCAGGCTCCTGTACTGACCCTCCCACTCTGATGACCAAGGGGACTGATCAGAATTAAAAGGGAGAGCTAGGGGGAATGGCAATTGTTGATAAGGAACAAGCTCTGCTGGAGGGTATTGTCCTGTCTCCAAACTCCAGTCTCTGCCCTGATGACCACTGATAGTGATGACCTGAAGGAGATGATTGTGTATCTAACAAATTACTAAAGAGAACTTCTATAGGGTCTGTCAATCACCAGGGACCCCCAAGCCTATTTCCAGAACCTTGTGGACTAGGCCCATTTCCAGAACCATCTGGAAAGACTGATTGGGCCTGCATGCATATGCTAATCACTTTCACCCACTGGGAAGGCCCTTAAGAACTGAAGCAAATAAAAGGCAATAGCCTTGGCCATCAGTGGGACATCCCCACTATCCTGGATCCACGACACAGAAGAAAAGACGACAACTCCATCATCAGTAGGAAAGAATACAAGAAGAATCTTTGTTGCTCATTGCTGGAACCCAGAGTGGTGAGACTTTCTTCTTTCTCCTTCTTTTCTAGCTTTCCTCTTTTCCATTCTTACACCTTTCTTCATTCACTTAAATGTTACAATACACGCAACTTTGTTCCTTGTTACAATACACACAACCTTGTTCAATAAATACATTTCTTTCACATATCTGATTGCTTGGTGTAGATGCATCTTTATTTGCCTCTCGGGAATCCAGAACCCGTGTCAAACCAGGCTTGAACTCAGGGTTCTCAAACTGGTCCCTGACAACTCCTCACACTCTTCCCCTACTCCAGTGTGGGGTCCCTCTCATGGGAGACAGTCCTCCATGAACTTCTCCAGCGTGAGTCCTTCCCATGAATGACAGTTCTTCACGAACTGCTTTAGCATGGGTCCTTTCCATGGTGTGTGGTCCTTCAGGAAGGGACTGCTCCAGCTTGAGTTCCCCACGGGGTCACAAGTCCTGCCAGCAAACCTGCTCCGGCGTGGGCTCCTCTCTCCACGAGGGCCACAGGTCCTGACAAGAACCTGCTGCAGCACGGGCTTCCCACGGGATCACAGCCTCCTTCAGGCATCCACCTGCTCTGGTGTGGGGTCCTCCACAGGCTACAGGTGGACATCTGCTCCACTATGGACCTCCATGGACTGCAAGGGGACAGCCTGCCTCACCATGGTCTTCACCACAAGTTGAAGGGGAATCTCTGCTCCGGCACCTGGAGCATCTCCTCCCCCTCCTTCTTCACTGACCTTGGTGTCTGCAGAGTTGTTTCTCTCCCATATTCTCACTTCTCTCTCCAGCTGCAAAAACGTGCAGGTTTTTTTTCACTCCCTCTTGTTAATTATGTTATCACAGAGTCGTTACTGATTGGCTCAGCCTTGGCCAGCAGCAGGTCCATCTTGGAGCCGGCTGGTATTGGCTGTGTGGGACATGGGGGAAACTTCTAGCAGCTTCTCACAGAAGCCACCCCTGTGCCCCCCCGCTGCCAAAACCTAGCCATGCAAACCCAATACATTCCACCCCTCACCTCTGTGAATCACATATTTAAGAATTATTATTAAAATCCACATTCATCACACAGTCTTCACAAACTTCACTCACACCAACCAAAAAAAGAATTCTCCACACCAAAATCAAAATAACCTCATCACAACACCAGACAAAAGTGGACAATTTACAAACAATCCACCTCTTGTCTCTTTACCACAATTAAACAGCAGAAATCCCCCCCAGCCATTCCACTTTTCACTTTCTATCTGTGTTAAGTCCATGTTTTGCCCGTTATCTCTCCTCTCTCAGTTACGCTCCTTGTCTCAAATTTCTCATGTCCAAAAGGATTTCGCACCAAAAAGGATTGTGGTGGGTTCACCTTTGCTGAACTCCAGGTGCCCAGCAAGCCACTCTATCACCCCCCTCATCAGCAGGATGGGGAGGGGAGAAAATAAGATAGGGGAAAAAAAAAAACAACTTGTGGGTCAAGATAAAGGCAGTTTAATAGAAACACAAAGCAAAGCCATGCACGGAAGCAAAGGAAAAACAAAATATTTATTCTCTACTTCCCATCAGCAGGTGATGTTTGGCCACTTCCCAGGAAGCAGAGCTTCAGTATGCATAGCAGTTACTCTGGAGGACAAACGTCACAAATAACGAATGCCCTGCCTTCCCCCTCCATTCCCCTTGCTTTTATTTCTGAGCAGACGTCATATGGAATGGAATATTCCTTTGGTCAGTTTGGGTCATCTGTTCTGGCTATGTCCCCTCCCAAGGTCTTCTCCACCCCAGCCTACTGTAGGTGGTAGTGGGGAAATGTTGGAGAGCCAGCCTTGATGCTATGGGAACACTGCTCAGCAGTAACCAAAACACTGGTGTGTTATCAACACCTTTCTAGCTACTAACACAAAACACAGCGCTCTGAGGGCTGCTATGGGGAAAATTAACTCCATCCCAGTCAGACCCAATACAGGGACTCATTTCCATAACAATCTCATACACACTTGGGCTAAAGAACATGTCATTGAGTGGGTATACGGCATTCTCTATCATGTCATTGCTGGACATCAATTCTGGTTCTATCAGGGTTCATACCTTATTAACCTGGGAAAATATTTAGTATAAAACTGTTAGTATGGTGCACAACAACGATGATATGCAATTAATTGTCAATTTTCACCTAAAATCAAGTCTCCCTGAAATACACATCAAACTTCTCCATCTTTCTGCATTACCCACCACGTACATTCAGGTCCTTGAGCAAAAGCAATCCCACAAATGGGTTTACCTTAAACTGAGGCAGGAACAACCCACACTGTTTTCCCAAGCAAATTTTTAATGTGCACTACAGGGACTTTGTCTTCTTTCACCGTACATAAAAGTTTTGTTTGGGAATGGGCCAGCTTGACTGGCAGATCCTCTAGCATTTACTAACCAGGTGGCTTTTGCTAAGTGTGTATCCCAGTGTTTGAAAGTTCCACCACCCATTGCTTTGAGTGTGGTTTTCAGCAGCCCATTGCATCATTCGACTTTCCTGGAGGCTGGTGCATGATAGGGAATGTGGTACATCCACTCAATGCCATGTTCTTTGGCCCAAGTGTCCATGAGATTGTTTTGGAAATGAGTCTCATTGTCTGACTCAATTGTATCTGGAGTGTCATATCTCCACAAAACTTGTTTATCGAGACCCAGAATAGTGTTCTGGGCAGTGGCATGGGGCACAGCATATGTTTCCAACTATCCAGTGGTTGTTTCCACCATTGTGAGCACATAGCTCTTACCATTATTGGTTTGTGGGAGCGTGATATAGTCAATCTGCCAGGCCTCTCCATATTTATATTATAACCATCATCCTCCATACCAGAGAAGTTTCAACCTCTTGGCTTGCTTGATCACAGCACATGTTTCACATTCATGAATAACCTGTGCAATAATGTCCATGGTTAAGTACACTCCTCGATCACGAGCCCATCTGTATGTTGCATCTCTTCCTTGGTGGCCTGAGGCATCATGGGCCCAGCAGGCTAAAAATTTTTCATCCTTCTGTTGCCAGTCCAAGTCTACTTGAGACAGTAGCAGTCTGGTCCACCTGTTGGTTGTTTTGATGTTCTTCAGTGGCTTGACCCATGGGTAAGTGGTCATCTACATGACGTACTTTTACAGCCAGTTGCTCTAGTTGAGCAGCAATGTCTTGCCATAATTTAGCAGCCCAGATGGGTTTGCCTCTGCACTGCCAGTTGCTCTCTTTCCATTGCTGTAACCACTTCCACAGGGTTTTTGCCACCATCAGTATAGAGGTAGAGCACTGGCCATTTTTCTCGCTCAGCAATATCTACGGCCAGTTGTATGGTCTTTACATCTGCAAACAGGCTTGATTCACCTTTTCCTTTGGTAGTCTCTGCGACTCATCAGGTGTGACTACACACAGCAGCTTTCCACTTCCAGTGTCATTCTATAATCTGAAAGGATTAATCAGTAAATAAGATGTATTTGGTTTGTGTGGCAAGGTTTTGGTAGTGAGGGTGGCACACATAGGGGTGGCTTCTGTGAGAGAAGCTACCAGAGGCTTCCCCCATGTCCGACCCGACACAGCCAATGCCAGCCAGCTACAAGAACGGACCTGCCGCTGGCCAAGGCCGAGCCAATCAGTAACGCCTCTGTGAGAACATAATTAAGAAAAAAAAAGGGAAGAGAGGAAAAAAAAGCTGCACACTTTGCAGCTGGAGAGAGGAGTGAGAAGATGTAAGAGAAACAACTCCACAGACACCAAGGTCAGGGAAGAAGGAGGGGGAGGAGGTGCTCCAAGCACCGGAGCAGAGATTCCTCTGCAGCCTGTGGTGAAGACCATGGTGAGGCAGGCTCTCCCCCTGCAGCCCATGGAGGTCCATGGTGGAGCAGATGTCCACCTGTAGCCCGTGGAGGACCCCACGCTGGAGCAGGTGGATGCCTGAAGGAGGCTGTGACCCCGCGGGAAGCCCGCACTGGAGCAGGTTCCTGTCAGGACCTGTGGCCCCGTCGAGATAGGAGCCCACGCCGGAGCCGGTTTGCTGGCAGGACTTGTGACCCCGTGGGGGACCCGCACGGGAGCAGTCCCTTCCGGAAGGACTTCACACCATGGAAAGGACCCATGCTGGAGCAGTTCGTGAAGAACTGTCAGTCATGGAGAAGTTCATGGAGGACTGTCTCCCTTGAGAGGGACCCTACGCTGGTGCAGAGGAAGGAGTCCTCCTCCTGAGGATGAAATAGCGGCAGAAACAACGTGTGATGAACTGACCTCAACACCATTCCCCGTTCCCCTGTGCTGCTGGAGGGGAGGAGGTGGAAAATCAGGAAAGAAATTAAGCCTGGGAAGAAGGGAGGGATGGGGGAGGTGTTTTAAGATTTGGTTTTACTTCTCACTATCCTCTGATTTTGATTGGTAATAAAGTAAATTTGTTTTTTCCCCCAAGTTGAGTCTGTTTTGCCCGTGCCAGTAATTGGTGAGTGATCTCTCTCTGTCCTTATCTCCATCCACAAGCTTTTCGATATATTTTTCTCCCCCTGCCCATTTGAGGAGGGGGAGTGATAGAGTGGGCTTTGGTGGGCATCCAGCCTCTAGCCAGGGTCAACCCACCACATAAGGCATATTGGTTTTCATCATCTGGTTATTCCTTTTATAGTGGAGCCTCGTCAGCTCGCAACACCTCCTCCTCTGGTGACATTCCAAAATCTTCCTTTTCCAACCACTTTGTGATCACTTCTAGAAATCCTGGACGAATAGGGCTTCCTATTCGGGCCCGTTGTGTGATCAGTGCGATCCACTTACTCCACGTGGCATCACTTGCGTGATGTGCAGAGGGCACACTCCCTTTGAACATCCAGCCCAGCATGGGCAATCGGGGCTCCAGGAGGAGCTGTGCTTCATTACTGATCACTTCTGAAACAGCCTGAACTCCTTTCTACGCTGCTGTATTGGGTCTGGCTGCAATGGAGTTAATTTTGCCCATAGCAGCCCTCATTGTGCTGTGTTTTGAATATTATAGGTTTTGTGGAATATAGTCTCGTTCTGGTGTAAGAGAAGGCAGCCTTTGGGTGAGGAAATACTGAAAAGTGCCCTGAAGCGGCCGGTCCCTGGGTGGCAGGGTGTGTGGAAGGATTTGGGTAGGTTCCTAGGACGGTTATCACCTCCCATAGCCTGAGATTTTACACCTGAACAGGCAAGCAACCCTGGCAAACTGAAACGTCACCTGACAGAAGGGTGCCTGGCTGTGGAGTAATTGCTGGAGGTAACTAAAAATCAGAAAATGGCTGTGTCCACACACTAAGGGAAGGTACAGTGTAGTGTCGAGGACGATCCCAGGGGAAAAGCGCCGCTGGTACGCTGGGAATTTAATAACACTGTCTTGGTTCCGGGTGTTTACTGTACAGAAGATGGGAAAGAGTGGTGGCTCCAACTTCTCCAACTCCTCGTGCCAGACACCACTTTGACTCCACAAGGCTTGATGTATGGTCTATCTGTGATTCTGGACCAACAGCTGGCCCCCCTTTTGACAACTACCTCCCTTTGTGGACCTTGACAAAACCATAACTCCATACCACTGACCCCCCTCTTTCCCCCTCATACGGTACATCTCTAAGTTTTGATAATTTCTACCATAAAAGGGGAATGGAAGTGCCTTTTGCCAATCACTGTAAAGTTATGACTAGAGTCACTCAAGCTCCACCTTGCAGGTAGAAAAATAGTATAAGAATAGCCACAAGAAGGGAGGGAATTAGGGAAGACACCATCACAGTCAGGGAAGACACTATCGCAGACCTCTGACCCTTGGGACCAGCCGATGGATGGGCTGAGCCTCTCTTCTGTAACTGTAACTGTTAAACCTCACCCCCTTTCCTTAGGGGCTAGGGAAGGGATGATTCCTGGGATTGCTGAGCTGCGAGAGCAGGGGAGAATTATCCCAACTCACTCTCCTCACAATTCTCAGTGTGGTCAGTCCGTAAAACAAAGTAAAAGTGGCAATTAAAATTGATCAATCGGCATTTAAGTGCAAATACTGTTCCTTTACCAGCTGCAGTGCCAGACATAGCTGAACTGGTTGCAATCACGCAGGAGAAACCCCACTAAATTTTGGCTGCTATTGATGTAAAAAAAAAATGTTTTTGAGAAGGGTTTTGAAGTCTATTTAGCCCTGCAGGAACCTGAAAGAAATATATGGCAACAACCAATAATTTTGAAAGGACCCTTTAAGATTGGGTTAACATTCAGGGACTGCTTCTTCCAAGCTCAAGATCAAAGCATCCGACATATAAGAAGTCAAGGAAGGGAGCCAGGAGACCCGCTTGGTTAAACAGGGAACTACTGGGCAAACTCAAGTGGAAGAGGAGAGTTAACAGATCATGGAAAGAGGGGTTGGCCACATGGGAAGAAGATAAGGCTGTTGTCAGAGGATGGAGGGAGGCAACTAGGAAAGCTAAGGCCTCCTTAGAATTAGACCTTGCCAGAGGGGTCAAGGACAACAGGAAGAGCTTCTTCAAATACATGGCAGATAAAACTAACACTAGAGGCAATGTCGGCCCACTGATGAATGAGGCGGGTGCCCTGGTGACAGAAGATACAGAGAAGGCAGAGTTACTGAATGCCTTCTTTGCCTCTGTCTACTCTGCCCGAAGCTGTCCTGAGGAGCCCCGTACCCCTGAGGCCCCAGAGGGAGTCAGGACAACAGAGGAGTTTGCCTTGGTTGATGAGGACTGGGTTAGGGACCAATTAAGCAATCTGGACATCCATAAATCTATGGGTCCAGATGGGGTGCACCCACGGGTGTTGAAGGAGCTGGCTGAAGTCATTGCTAGACCACTCTCCATCATCTTTGCTAAGTCGTGGGGAACGAGAGAGGTGCCTGAGGACTGGAGGAAAGCAAATGTCACTCCAATCTTCAAAAAGGGCAAGAAGGAGTGCGGGAACTCAATGATGGACTCTGCCACATGATCAATATGATCAAGCAAGAGGCCATTTATTTGTGCTAATACAGTTATATTTATACCCCAAAACTAATGAAATCACCCACACCCGTTAACATGTTATTGGCTCTTCACTCGCAGCACGAGCAGTTCACATGCCCCTAATTGGCTGATGGACTTTGCGTGCATCCCTTCCTGTGTGCTTGCCAGGGTACATCTTTTGGATACATTCCAAGGTTCCTTTCTCATAACTTGTAGACGCAGGTGCTTCTCGTATCTCCAGACATGTATCCCTTCAGTTCCCACAGTTCTCTCCGGATATGCCAATACATGTTCCCACTCTCCCTACAAAGGAGGACCTGGGTAACTACAGACCGGTCAGCCTCACCTCCATCCCTGGGAAGTTGATGAAACGACTTATCCCTGGTGTCATCTCAAGGCATATCAAGGATAAGAAGCCAGAGTGGTGGTCAATGGGGCAGAGTCTAGTTGGAGACCTGTGTGTAGTGGAGTCCCCCAAGGGTCGGTACTAGGACCAGTGTTATTCAATATATTCATCAATGACCTGGATGAGGGAATTGAATGCACTGTCAGCAAGTTTGCTGATGACACAAAGCTGGGAGGAGTGGATGACACACCAGAAGGCTGTGCTGCCATCCAGAGAGACCTGGACAGGCTGGAGAGCTGGGCAGGGAAAAACTTAATGAAATATAATAAGGGCAAGTATATGGTGTTGCACCTGGGCAGGAACAACCCCAGGTTCCAGTATAGGTTGGGAGATGATCTCCTAGAGAGCAGCGTAGGGGAAAGGGATCTGGGAGTCCTGGTGGACAGCAGGATGACCATAAGCCAGCACTGTGCCCTTGTGGCCAGGAAGGCCAATGGCATCCTGAGGTGTATTAGAAGGGGTGTGGTTAGTAGGTCGAGAGAGGTTCTCCTCCCCCTCTACTCTGCCTTGGTGAGGCCGCATCTGGAATATTGTGTCCAGTTCTGGGCCCCACAGTTCAAGAAGGACAGGGAATTGCTTGAGAGAGTCCAGCACAGAGCCGCCAAGATGATTAAGGGAGTGGTGCATCTCCCTTATGAGGAAAGCCTGAGGGAGCTGGGTCTCTTTAGCTTGGAGAAGAGGAGACTGAGGGGTGACCTCATTAATGTTTATAAATATATGAAGGGTGAGTGTCAGGTGGATGGAGGCAGGCTCTTCACAGTGGTGTCCAATGATAGGACAAGGGGCAATGGGTGCAAGCTGGAACACAGGAGGTTCCGCTTAAATTTGAGAAGGAACTTCTTTACAGTGAGGGTAACAGAGCACTGGAACAGGCTGCCCAGGGAGGTTGTGGAGTTTCCTTCTCTGGAGACATTCAAGACCTGCCTGGACACCTTCCTGTATGATCTCATTTAGGTGTTCCTGCTCCGGCAGGGGGATTGGACTAGATGATCTTTCGAGGTCCCTTCCAATCCCTGACATCCTGTGATTCTGTGATCCAGTGGTTGCTTCCACCATTGTGAGCACGTAGCTCTTACCACTGTGGGTTTGTGGGAGAGTAATATAATCGATCTGCCAGGCCTCTCCATATTTATATTTTAACCATCGTCCTCCATGCCAGAGATGTTTTAACCGCTTGGCTTGCTTGATTGTGGCACATCTCACATTCGTGAATAACCTGTGCAATAATGTCCATGGTTAAGTCCACCCCTCGATCACAAGCCCATCTATATGTTGCATCTCTTCCTTGATGGCCTGAGGCATCATGGGCCCAGTGGGCTAAAAATTTTTCACCCTTCTGTTGCCAGTCCAAATCTACTTGAGACACTTTGATCTTGGCAGCCTGGTCCACCCATTGCTTGTTTTCATACTCTTCAGTGGCTTGACTCTTTGGTACATGAGCATCTACGTGACGAACCTTTACAACCAGTCTCTCTAGCCGAGCAGCAATGTCTTGCCATAATTCAGCAGCCCAGATGGGTTTGCCTCTGCGCTGCCAGTTGCTGCGTTTCAATTATTGTAACCACTCCCACAGGGAATTTGCCACCATCCATGAGTCCGTATAGAGGTAGATCATTGGCCACTTTTCTTGCTCAGCAATATCTAGAGCCAGTTGGATGGCTTTTACCTCTGCAAACTGTCTCGATTCACCTTTTCCTTCAGCAGCCTCTGCGGCTTGTCATGTAGGACTCTACACAGCAGCTTTCCACCTTCAATGTTTCCCTACAATATGACAGGACCCATCAGTGAACAGGGCATATCGTTTCTCATCATCTGGTAGTTCATTATACTGTGG
Source organism: Caprimulgus europaeus (assembly GCA_907165065.1). The sequence goes on from OU015537.1 coordinate 10,182,021, forward strand.
AGCCTCCTCATCACGCTTTACCTCCTCTTTCAGCAGCATTCCAAAATCTTTGCCCTCTGGCCAGTTTGTGATCACTCCCAAAATTCCTGGACGACAGGGGCTTCCTATTCAAGCCCTTTGTGTGATAAGTTTAACCCACTAACTCCACGTAGCATCAGTTGCATGGTGTGTAGTGGAGGCCCTCCCTTTGAACATCCAGCCCAGCACTGGCAGTCAGGGTGCTAAGAGGAGCTGTGTCTCAGTACCAAGCACCTCAGAAGCAGCTCAAACCCCCTCATATGCTGCCAATATCTCTTTTTCAGTTGGAGTATATCAGGCCTCTGATCCTCTGTATCCCTGACTCCAAAACCCAAGGGGCCGGCCTCCAGTCTCCCCTGGTGCTTTCTGCCAGAGACTCCAGGTTGGGCCATTCTCCCCGGCTGCGGTGTAGAGCACATTTTTAACATCTTGTCCTGCCCGGACTGGCCCAAGGGCTACTGCATGGACTATCTCTTGTTGAATTTGCTCAAAGGCCTGCCGTTGCTCAGGACCCCATCTGAAGTCATTCTTCTTCCGAGTCACTTGATAGAGAGGGCTCACAATCTGACTGTAATTTGGAATATGCATCCTCCAAAAACACACAACGCCTCAGAAAGCTTGTGCTTCCTCTTTGCTAGTTGGTAAAGACATAGCTGTTATTTTGTTGATCACATCCACTGGGATGTGGTGATGCCCATCTTGCCATTTTATTCCTAAAAACTGGATCTCCTGAGCAGGTCCCTTGACTTTGCTTCATTTTATGGCAAAACCAGCTCTCAGAAGGATTTAGATTATTTTCTCTCCTTTCTTAAAAACTTCTGCTGATGTGTTGCCCCATATGATGTTGTCGTCAATGTACTGCAGGTGTTCATGACCTTTACCTTGTTCCAGTACAGTCTGGATCAGTCCATGGCAAATTCTGGGGCTGTGTTTCCACCCCTGGGACAGTCGATTCCAGGTGTACTGGACACCCCTCCAGGTGAAAGCAAACTGTGGCCTGCACTCTGCTGCCAAAGGAATGGGAAAAAACGCGTTAGCGATATCGATTGTGGCGTACCACTTGGCTGCCTTGGACTCCAGTTCATATTGAAGTTCGAGCATATCTGGCACGGCAGCACTCAGTGGCAGCGTGACTTCATTCAGCCCACGATAGTCCACTGTCAGTCTCCACTCTCCATTAGACTTCCGGACAGGCCATATGGGACTGTTGAATGGTGAGTGAGTCCTACCAATCACTCCTTGCCTCTCCAGTTGGCGAATCAGCTTATGAATGGGAACCAAAGAATCTTGATTGATGCGATATTGCCACCGGTGCACTGTTGCGGTAGCGATCGGCACCTGCTGTTCTTCAACCCTCAGCAATTCCACAGCAGAAGGGTCCTCTGAGAGACCAGACAGAGCAGAAAGCTGTTTAATTTCCTCTTTCTCCAAAGCTGCTATACCAAAAGCACAGCAATACCCTTTGGGATCCTTGAAATCCCCCCTCTTGAGGTAATCTATACCAAGGATGCAAGGGGCCTCTGGACCGGTCACAATGGGGTACTTTTGCCACTCGTTCCCAGTCAGACTCACTTCAGCTTCCAATACAGTCATTTGCTGGGATCCCCCTGTTACTCCAGAAATACAGATGGGCTTTATACCACTATGGCTTGATGGCATTAGGGTACATTGTGCACCAGTATTCATTAAAGCCTTATACTTTTGTGGGTCTGATTTGCCAGGCCATCAAATCCACACAGTCCAATAAATCCAGTTATCCCTTTCCTCCACCTGGCTGGAGGCAGGGCACCTCTAATCCTGATCATGGCATTTGCCACTCACTTCTTGTAAATATGAGTCAGACGTTCCTTCAAGAGGATGAGAAATGAGATCAGCCCTCTCACTCTGTCTGGAGAGCTGCCCACTGGAGACTGGAGCAGCATATTTCCTGGAAGGATCCCCTTCTGTGATTGTTTTTCCCTGCAATTCCCGTACCCGTGCCCCTAGGATCGAGGTAGGTTTTCCATTCCACCTCCTCATGTCCTCTCCGTGGTCACGTAAGTAAAACCACAGGGTGCTTTGTGGTGTGTATCCTCTATGTCCTTTCTCTTGAGCAGAGGGATGCTGGCTCCTGATAGCCAAGATACTGGTCCATACAGGTGGGAAAGTGGACATATCCTCTTTGAGTTGCTGGACTTCCCAGGACAGCTTTTCCACAGCTGAGACACAGGCCTGTATGGAGGCCGATAGACTTCCTTCGTATTGCTGAAGTTGACCAGCTAACTCATCCACCGTTCGTCTCTCATCTTCTCTCCCGGACATTACTGCCAATGAGTTGGCGTATGATGATGGTGCACTCTGTAAAAACTTCTGCCACGTGGATCATGCGCATTGGACTTTATCTGGGTCCATGGGTAACTGTTCGTTACCTGGATCATTATAAATCACCTCCAGCACAGCTAATTCCCTCAAATACTGGATACCTTTCTCCATGGTGGTCCACTTAGCTGGGTGACATGTCACATCATCTTTGAGGGGGCATCTTTCCCTCACACCTGACAGAAGTTGCCTCCAGAGGCTGAGGGTTGGTGTCTTTCTCTCAATTGCCTTGTCAATGCCGCCTTCCCTAGACAGAGATCCCAGCTGCCTGGCTTCCCTGCCCTCTAATTCCCAGCTACTGGCCCTGGTATCCCAGCATCGGAGCAGCCAGGTAACAATGTGCTCACCTGGATGGCGGCTGAAGTCTTTCCGCAAAGTGAGTCTTTGCCGAGCGAGATGACTTTTTTGTGTATTTCTTTTTCTGTACAGGAGCAACCGATACTGGCACAGGTTGATCCTCTGGTTTGGGTGCAGTAGCAGTATTTGTTATGGGGGTTGAAGTAGTTGCCGTGCTTGTTACAGGAGCTGGACTGTCTGCAATATTTGTCATTTTGCTGCCAAATCCAGAGACTTTCCCTTCCCCTTGAGGGTACCGAATAGTGTTGAATAGGATGCGACAGGCATGGGCCAGGCCCCAGCACGTTGCAATGATCTGTGTCTCTCTGGAATTTCCAGGGTGACAACACACTCTTTCCAAATATTTTCCTAATTTTTCAGGATTCTGCACTTGTTCAGGTGTGAATTTCCAAAACATTGGAGGTGCCCACTGCCCCAGGTGCTTGCCCATACTATCCCACACACCCTGCCACTCATAGCTATCCCTTGGGGCAGACCTCTGGATCATATTCCTAAATAGTTGTTTAACCCACAGCAGGAGCTGAAACACATTAAAGAGACCCAGCAATAGAAACATGATGGTTAGAGCATCCCAAGGATATTTGAAATTCTCACTGAATGAGGAAAAGGAGGCAAAGGAGTGGGGGAAATCACTCCCCTGTCTTCCCCATAGGCTGGGTGCGGTTACTAACACGTTCCGACAGGGGGCGCCCGAGATACAACCATGACGACAACACCGGGAACAAAGAGGCACCCAACCACGTGGCCAGTGATGTGACCATACCGTAAGCCGAGACCACACAGTACAGCAAAATCATAACCCTGAGCCCTCTCCCAGCCTTGATAAACAGCACCGTGGGGAATATATTCTGCACATAAGGCTTTACATAGCACAACCAGGTGATGAAATGAAACAGCTTTGTGACCAAGGACTATTTAGCTACTATATTAAATGTATATATATATATGTAAAAGATTGCTTTAACACGCTCTGGTCAGGTCTGCTGTTATCTCAACCCTTTTGCCCCACGTTTGGCACCAAAAGACTGACGTAGTTTAACCAGGAAGGGTCGCTGCCCACCCCACCCCCCACCCTCCGGTGGTATGGGGAGGAGAAAATATAAACGAACGGGGCTCACGGGTTGAGACACGAGCAGTTTACTGGAATAGTAAGGGAGAAACAACACCAAACAACAACAACAACAGTGCTAATGAAAGAATATACAACGTGAGAAAGTGGTACACGGAACCAAACAGTTCACCACCTGACTGGCTCGTGAACTACAGTACCCAGCAGCCCCCTCTTCCCGGAACTTCCCTGTTTAAATACTGAGCATGATGTCTGCATCACGTGGTATGGAATACCTGCCCTGGCCCCCCAGGCCAGCTGCCCCTGCCACCCCCCTCCCAGTTCCCTGTGAACAATTAACTCTATTCTAACCAAACCCAGGACAAGAAATAAGGCATGTCTCAGCTCATCAGATGGATGACTCACTTGAGTCACACAATAATAGGGAAGTGGATAATATGACCTCTGCTGAAGTACATACTCAAGCCATAAACATACATGCAGCTTGTGGACATCGATCAGCTCATACTGCGCATGCATGAGACATTGCTCACAATCAAACCCCTCTGCCATTGCACGTTTATAAAGCATGTGCACATCATTGTACCACTTGTACACAGCTGCATTTAAGGGCATTTGTGTTGGGTTTGTGCATGTGGGGGAAGGGCCATCTTGTAAGAGCAAAAAGCTCCCCTGGCTCCAAGGTGGAGATCTCCCAGCCCAGGCTGGGCCAATGAGCACTAGAGAAACACCTCTGCGAATCCATATTTGTGAGAGGAAGGACTGTCCTGAAAAGTAGGTGGGTGTGAACCTGGAGGAGAGGCCATTAACCTACCAAAAGGAGACCATCGGCCTAAACAAAGGACAGACAGACACAGAGAGAGCTTCGTTGCCAGAGGAAGGAGGAGGAGGGAGAAAAAGGACATAGAACCTCAAGACACGCAGTTCAACCGAATGGAGTAGGAGAAGACAAAGGAAGTCCACTGCTTCCCATGGAGATACAACGGCAGAGCCGTAGGCCATGTACGACTCCATGCTGGAGCAGAGAAGTTGAGCCTGAGGGCAAGTGTGACTGGAATTGGGATCCCGAGAGTTGCTTGCTGCCAGAGCAGGGGTGGATCCCCAGAGTGGGGTCTGAGTCTGCAGCCCATGGATGTCCCCATACTGGAGCCAGGAGCTGAGCCCAAAGAGGTCCATGACTCCGTGGGAAGTTCGCTTTGGAACATCTTGTTCCTGGACTTCCATGCCGGGAAGAGAAGCAGAGGTGAGCTGACTGAACCCCCATTCCCTGCCCCCTGTGCCGCTCAGGGGGATAAGGTAGAGAAATCGAGAGCAAAGTGATTTGAGCCCAGGAAGAAAGGAGGGGTGGGGGAAGGTGTTGTAAGATGTGGTTGTTATGTCTACTTAGATGAAATGGCAATGAATGAAATTGATTTTTCTTCCCCAAGTTTGAGTCTGTTTTGCTCGTGACTGTAACTGGTGAGTGAGCTTCCCCTGTCCTTCATTCCTAATCTTGTGCCCCCTTTGTTGTGACTCCCATCCAATCTCACTGGGTGGGGGAAGTGAATGCAGGACCGCATGGCCCACTGTGGGTCAAACCAACACAACACTTTAGTGGACATAATGTCCAAGATTGGGCTCAAGGGCTAGGGATAGATTGGATATTCCATATTACATTCCATCACCAAGCAAATGGCTTGATTGAAAGCATTAATGGGATGCTGAAGGAACAATTTAAAAAGCTAAACAGTACTAAAACTTTACAACACTAGAGTTCACATCTTACTAAAGCAGGTTTTTTGTTGAACAACTGAAATATTCATAATCAGACACCTTATGAGCATATTACAACACCTCCAGTACAAAACATGGTGAGGACTGAAATTCTTCCAGAAGGTTTCTCTCCCAAACTATTAACTACAATGGAAATGGAATTGTTCATGCTGACAGATTGCATGGTGGGACCACAAACTATTAGTCTGGACATGAAGATTCATATAATAACCCCTGAGAATGACATACGGTTCTGTACCCCAACCTCTCCTCTTATTTTACATCCTTTGTTAATATCAGATTCTCGAGTTCCTGTATTTCAGGTACCTTCAAGGAATACCTGTGCCACATCTAGAGGAGATGGCATTGGAACAGTGTTATTGGTGTCACGAACCCAACATCGAATTGAAGTTCAATCTGAAAAAGTGCAAGCCATAGCTCTCCAATCTGTGTGGACAATTACCCCACATCAGGTTATCAAATCCAGAGTAATATTGGCTAAAGAAGCTGGAGCAACAGCATATGTATTACTGGACGGAGATGATGCTCCTGTTTTCCTCCCCTATCACAGGTTGGCTCATCATGCTTTATAGACTTTTTATACTACATGCACATATACTACATGCACTACTTTTTATACATGCTTTTTATACTACAAGCACACGCCCTGAATGCACGTCTGCAGGATCAACATGTAAATACTTAGATTTGGTTAGCCTCTACTGTACCTAACTCATCTGTTTTTTTTTCTTATTGACATATCAATTCCAGTAGCTAAATTACAGAATTATGCTATGCTAAGTGCTTTTGATGCTAATGTTTTTCATTATTATTTTTTCTGAGTAGGTTAACAGCTGTACACCAATGAAGATTACTAAATTGATTGACGGTGGACTGTTTCCTCCTTTGACACCATAAACGCTGCTTCAGTTTCAAAGACATGTTGCTTCAACATAACTGATGGATCAGCCAGCATAAAGGATGACATTCAATGGCTCCAGAACTAAATGCATCAAATGACACAATCTACTGATGGTGTCTGGCTGGTTGACTGATTTAATTCCCTGACAGGATGAATGGGACATTTGACTTGAAGTACTATTGTAGAGACATCTCTACTACAGAATCACACAGAATAACAGAATATTAGGGATTGGAAGGGACCTCGAAAGATCATCTAAGTCCAATCCCCCTGCCAGAGCAGGAACACCTAGATGAGTTCACACAGGAAGGCATCCAGGCGGGTCTTGAATGTCTCCAGAGAAGGAGACTCCACAACCTCTCTGGGCAGCCTGTTCCAGTGCTCTGTTACCCTCACAGTAAAGAAGTTCTTTCTCAAATTTAAGCGAACCTCCTGTGTTCCAGCTTACACCCATTGCCCCTTGTCCTACCATTGGTCATCACTGTTGTATTGGGTTTGCGTGGCAAGGTTTTTGGTAGCAGTGGGGGAGGGGACATGGGGTGGCTTCTGTGAGAGAAGCTGCCAGAAGCTTCCCCCATGTCCGACCCGACACAGCCAATGCCAGCCGGCTACAAGAAGGGACCCGCTGCTGGCCAAGGCCGAGCCAATCAGTAACGCCTCTGTGATAACATAATTAAGAAAAAAAAAAAAAGGGAGGAAAAAAGCTGCACACTTTGCAGCTGGAGAGAGGAGTGAGAAGATGTAAGAAAAAACAACTTCGCAGACACCAAGGTCAGTGAAGAAGGAGGGGGGAGGATAGGCTCCAGGCGCCGGAGCAGCGATTCCCCGGCAACCTGTGGTGAAGACCATGGTGAAGCAGGCTGTCCCCCTGCAGCCCATGGAGGTCCATGGTGGAGCAGTGACCACCTGTAGCCCGTGGAGGACCCCACGCCGGAGCAGGTGGATGCCTGAAGGAGGCTGTGACTCCGCGGGAAGCCCGCGCTGGAGCAGGTTCCTGTCAGGACCTGTAGCCCGTGGAGAGAGGAGCCCACGCCGGAGCAGGTTTGCTGGCAGGACTTGTGACCCCGTGGGGGACTCGCGCTGGAGCAGTCCCTTCCTCAAAGGACTGCACACCATGGAATGGACCCATGCCAAAGCAGTTCGTGAGGAACTGTTGGTCATGGGAAGGACTCACGTTGGAGCAGTTGGTGGAGGACTGTCTCCCGTGAGAGGGACCCCACGCTGGTGCGGGGGAAGGAGACCTCCCCCTGAGGAGGAAGGAGCGGCAGAAACACCGTGTGATGAACTGACCCCAACCCCATTCCCTGTCCCCCTGTGCCGCTGGGGGGAGAAGGTGGAAATCGGGAAAGAGATTAAGCCCGGGAAGAAGGGAGGGATGGGGGAGGTGTTTTAAGTTTTGGTTTTACTTCTCATTCTCCTCTAGTTTCGATTGGTAATAAAGTAAATTTGTTTTTTTTTCCCCCAAGTCGAGTCTGTTTTGCCCGTGCCAGTAATTGCTGAGTGATCTCTCTCCGTCCTTATCTCCACCCACGAGCTTTTCGTTATAATTTTCTCCCCCTGCCCATTTGAGGAGGGGGAGTGATAGAGTGGGCTTTGGTGGGCATCCGGCCTCTAGCCAGGGTCAACCCACCACAACTGTGAAGAGCCTGGCCCCATCCTCCTCACACTCACCCTTCATATATTTATAAACATTAATGAGGTCACCCCTCAGTCTCCTCTTCTCCAAGCTAAAGAGACCCAGCTCCCTCAGCCTTTACTCATAAGGGAGATGTTCCACTCCCTTAATCATTTTGGTGGCTCTTCGCTGGACTCTCTCAAGCAGTTCCCTGTCCTTCTTGAACTGTGGGGCCCAGAACTGGACACAATATTCCAGATGCGGCCTCACCAGAGCAGAGTAGAGGGGGAGGAGAACCTCTCTTGACCTACTAACCACACCCCTTCTAATGCACCCCAGGATGCCATTGGCCTTCCTGGCCACAAGGGCACAGTGCTGGCTCATGGTCATCCTGCTGTCCACCAGGACTCCCAGATCCCTTTCCCCTACACTGCTCTCTAGGAGATCATTTCCCAACCTATACTGGAACCTGGGGTTGTTCCTGCCCAGGTGCAACACCCTACACTTGCCCTTATTATATTTCATCAAGTTTTCCCCTGCCCAGCTTTCCTTTTCTATATGCATTTGTCATATGTCTCTGTAAATTACTCTACACCCTGTAAGCACAAATGGACACTTCCATTTTTGCCAGCCCCAGTGAAAGCAGTCTCAAGTGAGGGGGTGGAATGTGGGAATATAACGGATGACTGGCAAGGACTGTAAACACTCTCAAGTGACTTGCACATACATCACACTACTAACTGTTGTTTAGTCTTATGTGCTTGACAAGTAGAACATCTGCCTTTAGATAACACAAGCCTGTGACAAACTCAAGGGCATACTGAACATGCCTGGGATTCCTGCCCTGCTGTGAGAAAGATCAAAGCACAGTGGAAAACTCCTGCCTGTGAAAAATTCCTTAATTTGGAATCTCTCGCTCTCTCTCGCAAGGACTGAGCTCCACAGTGCCCGAGTTCCCACTTATGTGTCTCTGCCCCAAGTGCTGCTTTGGAGATCCTCTGGTTTGCAAGGTAATGAGAATAAATTTGCTCTTTGCATTTTATCTGTAGTTTTGTGGTTGTTCCTGCGTCCTGCCTGTGTTGGCTCACACAGTAGGAAGTACCACCTTAGAGAGATATTTAAAGCTTTCTTAATGGTCTAAAAGAGGACAAAAAAAGCTTTCTGCAAGCTGTATGAGATATTAAACAATTATACAGACAACAACTAGCTCTGTGACCTGCTTTACAATAGTATTTGCAGCTTATTAAAGAAAGGGCATAAAAACAACATTTCCCCCACAAGTCAAATAATAAATTAACACCGAATTAAAGATCTCTTGTAATCTGCAGTAGAACAACATTATAAAGCAGCATGACAATTTTCACTATAATTGTCAGAGAATAACATAAAAACATATTTACAACTGGGGAAAATCTAGAATCATAGAATCATTTTATTTAGAAAAGATCTTTAAGATCATCAAGTCCAACCATAAATCTAAACACTGCTGTTAGTTTAACTTGGCAGGCAGCCAAACAAGACACAGCCACTCGCCGCTTTTCCCCCCTCGCCCCCTTCCCCCCCACCCAAGGAATCGGGGAGAGAATCGGAGGGGTAAAGGTGAGGAGACTTGTAGGTTCAGATAAGAACAATTTAATAATTAGAGTAAAAATAAAATTAAAATAATAAGAATAATAAGAGTAATTATGATAACAACTATATATGTGTGTGTGTGTGCATATATATATATATATATATATGCAGAGTACAATTGCTCACCACCCGCTGATAACGATCCTGGAGGAGCGAAAAGGAACCCCAAAACCGAAATCGCAATCCTGGGAAAGTGAGCCCGAGTGATTCTCGAAAGAATTCCCCCCCCCTTTCTGATCAATCCCGGTTAATATACTAAACATGATGTAATATGATATGTGTGAGAAACTATGGACCAGGATATTGTTTATTAAGATTTATGTTAAACACAATGTAAAGGTCAGACAGCAAAGGATGTGAAATAGCTTATGCAAACTAAAAAGGCGCCAGATACCGCTTGTGCAAGATAAGATAACCGCCAGATGTCCAGGAACTAACAGAAACAGAACAAACAACTCAGGATAAGGACATAAGAGTGAGGGGTCAACTATGGGACAAAGGGGGAAGACTTTGGCCTCAACGAACACCAGGAGGCAGAAAAACGACCCCCTAGCAACAACTGAAGCATGCACCTCCCCTACTTCATGAACACGGAAGAAAAATGTATAAAAAGGGGACTGAATTACTTGCGCGGCAGTCGGTGGAGCGCAGACTCCCCTGCCGTCCAGCGCTGTCTTTGCTCATATTCTACTTGCTATAATTAATAAAATTTCAATTGGATTAGGATCCGTTGTGGTCTCAATTTATGACAATATGGAATATCTTATTGGCATATCCAACTGTCAATTCTGGGGTTTACTAACTACTACACTTTTCTTCTCCACTCCCCCCTTCCAATCCTCTCTTCTTGGAAACTGCCCAAGCACGGTGCCCTTGTAGTTATCAACATTGTTCTCATAACAATCCTCACTGAAACCGAAACACAGCGCTTTCTAGCTACTAAGAAGAAAATTCACCCTATCCTAGCAAAAACCAGGACAACTGCCAAGTCCACCTCTAAACCATGTCCCTAAGCACCACATCTACAAGTCTTTTAAATACCTCCAGGGATGGTGACTCAACCACTTCCCTGGGCAGCCTGTTCCAATGCTTGACAACCCTTTCAATGAATAAATTTTTTCCTAATATCCAATCTAAACCTCCCCTGGTGCAACTTGAGGCCATTTCTTCTTGTCCTATCGCTTGTTACTTGAGAGAAGAGACTGACACCCAGCTCGCTACAACCTTCTTTCAGGTTTTCATTGTTGCTTTCTTCTGAGCTTCACCAAATTGAGTCCTTTCAAAGGAAATGTTACATTCCATTGCAAAATGTTAGTGTTACCAAAAATATTCTTCTTTCTTGGATACTTTACATAATAGCAGGCATGAAACTAACTGGGGTGAGACCTTGGTCTTCAAATGCACCTCTTCCCTCTTTCTCAAACCTTCTCCCTCTCCCCCTCAAAGGACTCATGCTACTTCTTCCACAGTTTTCAGCTTTATTTCATTTTCTTTTAGAACACAGTTCTGAGGATACATGGGACTATAATTAAAATCCCTTAAAAAAGAAAGAAAGATATGTCAAGCATACCACTTTGGGTAGACTCTTGCTTTTTTAATGAGCAGGAAAAAGTACATGTTGCAGGGAATAGTAGACTATAACCACACCATTTCACAGCAAATGTGGAAAGCAAGCTGCCTATCTTGCCACTAGAGATTAATTTAAGAAAATATAGTCTGCCACTGAATCACAATTTTCAAACATACGATGTAAACTGTTAAACTACTGTTAAGACATCCTGCAATTAAAACAATATGTCCCTTAATCTAAAGGACTTACGTCTCATGAGTGCCAAAAAAGAATATAGGCATTTTATTCATAGGAGGTTTTACTGCTCCATCTGGAATTTCATCCACCTAAGAGAAAGAGAGACTAGAATTAAAATTTTGTAACAATTAAATACACTCTAGGGGAAAACATTTAAGTGTTAAGTATTAACCTGAAGAAACAAAATACTATCAAAAAAGTGAAAGAGATTGAAACAAAACAAGATTCAAAGATTATATATAAAAAATCCCCAAAGAAACAAGTGATATTTCTAAGGGTATGTAGAAGGAGAGTGCCTGCTCCTTTAAAGGTATCTGGTCAAGGACCTTTTCAGTGCAAAAAAAGTATAAAAAAATAGGAGGAAGCCATAAACAAGAATATACAGGGGCACAAACCTGACAAACAAATAATAAGGGATGCAGTGACCAGAACCAAACCTGTTTACTCACTCTAATTGTTAAGGATATGCAGAGTATGAGAATTTTTATTCCAGCAAGGTTATCCAATCAGGGACCTTGTCAGTTGGGAAACTAGGGAAAAAGGGGAAGCCAGAAACAAAATATGCAGAGACACAGACCTGACAAAATAAACACGGAGAGAGTGAGAAGAAACAAACCTTGCCGCCCACACTAATTGATGGGCTATCAAGAAACTACAGGTGCCATTTCCAGGAAGATCAATCTGGACTTTGCAATTAAGATTATAAACCAGGGGAGATCCTGGACACCAGACTGGGAGGGATAAGGGAATCGACAGAACTATGCAAACCCATGAAGGGACATGTTGGGCAAATGGAGAGCAGGGAGAAAAAAATAGGGGGCTAGAAAAAGGGTTAAAACCAGGGCTGGTCAGTATACTTGTCTAGCTGAGCCTTGTGCCTGATCACTGCAGTCTGTCCTATCTTTTTATTAAATCTTTTCTCATCTGTCTCTCTGTGTAATCTCACTCTCTATTCCATGTGCACGTTTGCTGCAAGGACTAAGTACCAGCTATTGGAGTCAGACCAGGTGTGTAGGCCAATGTATTTGGTTTACATATCAAGGTTTTGGTAGCAGGGGGCAGGGGCTGCAGGGGTGACCTCTGTGAGAAAATGAGCCGCCCCTGTGCCAGAGCCAGTTCCATTCAGCTCCAAAATTGACCCACTGCTAACCAAAGCTGAGCCAATCAGCGATGCTGGTGGTGGCTCTTTGACAACATATTTAAGAAAGGGTAAAAAATGCTGCTCAAAGAGCAGCTGGGAGAGAGAAGTGAGAAAATGAGAGAGAAAAAACTATGTAGACAGCAATGTTGGTGAAGAAGGAGGTGCTCCATGTGCTGGAGCAGAGATTCCCGTGCAGAAGACCAAGGTGATGCAGGTTGTCCCCCTGCAGCCCAATGAGGTCTGTGGTGGAGCAGATATCTAACCTGCAGCCTGTGGAGGACCCCACACCAGAGGAGGTGGATATACCCTGAAGGAAGCTGCAGCCTGTGGAGACCCCACACAGAAGCAGGCTCCTGGCAGGAACTGTGGCCCATGGAGAGGAGCCCATGCAAGAGCAGGTTGTCTGGCAGAAACTGTGGCCCATTGGGGACCCACACTGGAACGCTTCGTTCCTGAAGGACTGTACCCTGTGGAAAGGATCCATGTTGGTGCAGCTCTTGAAAAACTGTTTCCTATCAGAGGGACCTCATGCTGGAGCAGAGGTACAGTGCAAGGAGGAAGGAGCAGCAGAGATGAAGCATTATGAATTGACTGCAAACCCAATACCCCTTTGCTGCTCATGGGTGGAGGAGGTAGAGTAAGGACGGAAGATGAGTCTGGGAAGAGGGGGGGAAGGTAGTTGGGTTTTGTTTGGTTTTTTTTTTTTTGGGGGGGGGGGGTTTGTTGTTTCTCACTATCCTACTCTATTTTTAATTGGCGGCAACAAATTATATTAATTTCCTCAAGTCGAGTCTGTTTTGCCTGTGACAATGATAGGTAGAGATCTCCCTGTCCTTGTCATGACCCATGAGATTTTTTCATCTTATTTTCTCCCCCTGTCCTGCTGAGGAAGGTGAGTAAAAGAGCAGCTTGGTGGGTACCTGGCAGCCAGCCAATGTTAACCCACTCTGGTGGTGCGTTCTGTAGAACCTTCCGCCACATGCCTTGTGTGCACGGGACTTCATCTGGATCTTTGGGTAACTGCTCGTCATTCAGGTTACTATAAATCACTTCCAGCACAGCTAATTCTCTCGAGCACTGGATAGCTTTCTCTATGGTGTCCCACTTGTTTAGATCACACAAAACATCTTCCTTAAAAGGGGAACCTTTCCTTCACACTTGACAGGAGCCGCTTCCAGAGGCTGAGAGTCTGTGGCTCTCTCCCAATCACTTTGTCAATGCCACTTTCCCTAGCAATGGATCTCAACTGCTTGGCTTCCCTACCGTCTAGTTCAAGGCTATTGGTCCCATTGTCCCAGCATTGGAGCATCCAGGTGGCAATGTGCTTGCCTGGATGATGGCTGAGATCCTTTCAGATTTCTCGTAGCTCACTGAGGGATAGGGATCGGGTGATTACCTCTGGTTCTGGCTCTTCCTCCAGTTCTCACGATGGCCTTGGTTCTTCCTCATCCCTTACTATGCGAACTGATTTATTTGTGTATTCCCTCTTCTGTACAGGGGCGACTCATACTGGCACGAGTTTGTTGTCTGGTTTATCTGCACTGCTTTTCACTGAGGTTTGAGTAACCTTAGCAGCTGCTGGGGTTGGAGCAGTTGTAGTGGTGCCTGTTGCACGGTGTGGAGTGGCTGCAGTGTCTGTTGCGGGTGGTGGGGTGGCTGCAGTGTCTGTCGGAGGAGCTGGAGTGGCAGCACAACACTGACATCTGCACCGAACACCAGTAGCAGACCTACACAACATCACAACCTGACACACATTCAGCAACAGGGTGATGGTAGTTTGAGCATCCCAAGGGTATTCAAAATTCTCAAGAGCTTTTATAAATGATTCGGAGGAGAAGGGGAAAACACAGGCAGATGTCCCCTCCTTGTATCGGCTGTCCCAGGAAAAGGTGTAATTGGTAACCATGCCCATCAGATGGCTCCCCAAACGCGGGGATGGAGCTGGCTTTGCCGTGCCACCTGCCACCACTGCATACAGATACAAAATCAGTCCCACTACCCATGATTTTATCATACCAACAACCAGCACCTCACAGCACAGCACAACAAAAACCTTAGTCAGCAAAACAGCATCCCTCAATCCAATCCAACGCCTAGAGGGGGTAAGCCATGTATAAATACTGGCACACAGCATGTACGGCAAGTGAGGTGATACAGACCGCAGCTCTAAAACCACCTTAGAGAGCACAGAAAATAACGTTCCGATCAGCGCCAACCAAATCAGAGGCCACATAATTAATACTTATCTCAGTTTTGGTTTAACACAGTCTGGTCAAATCTGTCTTTATCTCAACCCTTCATGCCAAAAAAGACTGTGGTAGTTTCACCCTTTTGGCTTGCAGCCAAACACAGCCTGCTCTCTCACTTCCCCCCTCCCCATTTACTACGCTTCTCCTTCCCAGTCCTTTGCACTTGCAAACTAGCCAAACATGATGGTCTTGAGCTCCAGCAGCAACTAATAACATTAGTACTTTCTCAACATTCTTCGCATAACAAATCCTACACTGAAACTAAAACACAGCTATTCTAACTATTAAGAAGAAAATTAACACTATCCTAGAAAAAACAGGACACCCATCACACCCTGGCCTGTGGTGTCAGCTACTAGAGCAGGTGGGGGTCTTGGCTGCCAGCCACTGGGGTAACATCAGGGTGAGTACCGAAAACCAGCTACTAGGAGGGATCAGTGTGTGTGAGGCAAGTAAAGGACTCAAAACCAGCAACTGGAGCAGGACTGCAGGTCACGGCCCATGTGCCTGCTGCCAGCTGCTGGGGGAGGGGCAAACTGTCACAAAACTGGGCGTGCATGGGGAGTGTGTGTGTGTGTGTGTGTGTGTGTGTGTGTGTGTGTGTGTGTGATTCACTAGCAAGCTTCAAACTGGACTAGCTGGCGAGTAGGAAGCCCTTAGTCCAGTCAGGGGTATCATGTGGGTGGAGGGTCTGGTGCTGGCATGCCCAGGGGGACTTGTGAATGTGGAGTGCCTGTAGGATGAGTGTGTGAGTGTGAGTGCATGGCTGATTGTGTTTACTAGCAAGCATCAAGCTGTACTAGCCAGCGAGTAAGGAACCCATGAAGCAGGTAAGAGGGCCTAGGATCGGGGCAGGAATGTCAGTACTAGGGGAATCGGCAAACGTGTGTATGCTTGTGAATCTAGACGGTGTTGTGTGTGTGCCTTCACTAGCTTAATTTCTATCTTTACCAGCCGTAGAGGAGAAGGAAGGGGACTTGGCTGTCTTTGTTTTATGTGAGTCCTATATGTAGATGCTGTTGAAGGCAGCACCTTGACTGTGGCAGCCTCTGTAGCCATCTGTGTCTGTGTCCTGTGTGTGTTTGTGTGTGTTTTTGTGTGCGTATGTGTGTCTGGGATATGCGCTCAGCTCCACTACTGGTTGAACTTGCAAATGGGAAAGCAGCAGCCTCATCCCTCGGCCTGGGCAAAAACCCTGGATTCAATGGACTGGGCTCCAGCAGACTGTTAGAAAATATATAAACTCTTATTTTTAGTTGTAACAAGACATCTGTAGTTTAGCCTTAAGTACCAAGGGGCCCATTGTCTTTAGCCTGTGCAAGTCCAGTTACTTTGTATAAACTATGCAGGCCTTACTAACGACTGTGCCCTTGAAAAGGAGCTAAAAGACCGATAAAAGGAGAACATCCTGCCCTAGAAGGCACCAAAAGCTGGATAATTGCCCGAGAAGGAGGAAGTCAGCAAGAATCTGCAGAAACTGGGGGAAAGGTAAATGCGGCAGGGGGAGATCGAGACCACCCACTCAATTAGAGACTGAACAGACTTACACCACTCCCCCCACCCCATTAGAGCATGCGCTGTGAATTTTTTTGTGTATTGTACTTTTAAATGGTAAGCAAGAGAAGTTTGAGCCAATCAGAAAGTAGAATAGTAATGTGTATGTATAGCGGATGGAACAAGCTCATCAATTATGTATAAACGTGTGAAGTTTTGCAAACTCGGTGTGCTAGATTTGTGGAATACCACCTAGCACCCATATAATACGAAATAAATAAAATACCTCGACTCTGTGTGTATATTAGCATCTGCACACCAGATAAACGACTCCACATTGGGACAACACCATAAGCCAAGAACAAACCAGTGTACTCTGTGTGTATATTAGCATCTGCACACCAGATAAACGACTCCACATTGGGACAACACCATAAGCCAAGAACAAACCAGTGTGGAATCTACAGTGTGATTTAGAAGTCACTTTCAGCAATGGCAGTGCTACCACACACACACCCCCTCACACACACATTGGCAAGATAGAGGCACGACACAATTTATCTGTTTTTTTCTCTATAGGTGTCTGAAAACACTCTTCTCGACACAAAGCTCGAAGAGCAGAAAAGGCAAGGAGGAGGAAAAAAGAATAGGCAAAGAGGTAGCAGCAGCCTGCACATAGAGGAGGGAGTGTCTTACCCTGGCTGGCCAATGGGGATAACCTTTCATCTTAGCAAAGATCAAGTCTCCGGGTTTGAAATCTCGGCTCATGTTTTCACAGCGATGTGATTGATGCCTGTTGCTACGAGACGAGTAAGGCTGGGGGAGGGATCTGCACCTCCTTTGCTCGCCACCGAGGTGCTTCCAGCCGGTCAAGATCACACTGCCAGAGATAAAAACAGCAGGGGATAGGAAGAGGATGGCAACAGAGCGCTCCACCAAGGGTAGCCCCCATCCCATGTCATTACCCCCCCGCCCACCTTCTGGCTAGTAGAGGAATACTGAAACCAAGCTGCCAAGTACATCTACAACTACATCCACACTCACCCACCCACCCCCCCCACCCCCCCCCCCCCCCACACACCCTCTGTGCGCAGAGACCACCCAACCTAATTTCTGACCCCCAGAGACTCCTCTCCGCCCATACGCAGCACCCCCCCAACCTCGTCTCAACCTGCTTGCATTCACACATATAACTTCCTCCCTCTGCTCGTGCTCGCTCACTCCCTTTCCTCATGCAATCAACACCACACACATGCATATGTGTTTTGTATAATATACATACATAAATATGATATACATATACACACCTCTACACTAAAGCTTCAGCGAGACCAACAATGCTCAAGCCGTACCATCTGCCCTGCCCCACCCCACACATATGCGCATGAGCCAGAATGGGAAGAGGGGCGGAGGAACGAAATTTTGCTTGCCCTTCCCCCATAGCTTCAACCGTTGCAGTCTAGTTTCTATCATATTCATGTCCAATCCCACAGTTCACTTCAGCCTGCAGTAGAAAATACCACTATTCTCCCTCTCTCCCTCTAGAAAGCTTGTTGATTACCGGAGCGAAAAGAAAAAAAAAAATCCAACCAAACCAAAAAACCTCACAAAACAAACTAAATTAAAAAAAAAAAAAAAAAAAAGGGAAAGAAAAAATAAGCAAGTCCTGATAAAAGGAGTTTAATCCCTTCCCGTGTGGGCGTGTAGAAGGCTAAAGGGGGAAAGAAAGAAGTGATAGTGTCTTCCTGCGTTAGAGAAGGGAAAGAGACCCTAATTTGTCTTCTCCCCCTACAGAGCAGATGAAATAGTTCATTCCTTCTTTCGCGGCTGCTGCTTGGGGAGGGGAGGAAGGGGTATCTGTAACAGTTGGGAATAGGGGAAAGAGAAGCACTTCCGTAGAGGAGGCAGTGACGCCTGCGTTTAGGCAAGGCGGGGGAAGAGACGGTCAGCACGTACTAAGTACTGCAATGTTCGTCTAGTAACTTTTCCATTCTAGACAGTGGTTGTGACGTACTGGCCTTAGTAAGTTTGGCCTGCTTGCGCAGGCAGTTACCTGGGAGGGAGCTGCCCCCGGACAGAAGACCGCAGGCAGCTCCTGACGACAACTGTGCAGAAACAGAGAAAAGTCTGCTGAGAAGCACTGATCCTGGACTGCCGGGGTTGGGGGAAAGGTTTGTTCTGGCTGAGGCGGCTCCATCTTGGCTTCAGGAGTCTGCGTCATTTCTTCACTTAGGTACGCAAAGCTGTGTTCCTTCTTTGCCACCTCCGAAGGGCAATGGTTATTGCTAGTGATAGTTCAGGTTGGCAATTCACCTCTACTTTGCAAATACACTTTTGGGGCACTGAGGAAAAAAAGTAACAGATGGTTCTGGGGCCGTTTGTAAGAGATGTCCTCCTCAAAGCAGGGTATAATCAGAACACCAACGTGAAACTGCATTGCAAGCTTTCCAAAGAATGAAAAGCAAGAGAGAGTCGAGGACTAACTGTAGTTAAGCGAGTACTTTTCATCCAAACATTTTATTTTGGCGGTGGCTAACATGCAGTATAGAATACTATTTTTTTCAGAACTGTGTGTGACTAATTCTGCTAGTATTACATTCATTAGCTGCAACCTGGTAATTACAGCGTTTCATGACTTAGGTCTTCAACCGTTTTCATCAACTTTTTACCTGTGTGTGCTTCAGGATGTACTTATGATATTTTTATACCTTAGATCTTCAAGTGTGTGGCTAGAAAGTTACTCAAAAGGTTGCACGTAGTCTGTCCAGAAATGTAGAATGCCTATATTTGTTCCACTATCTCTCAAAAGTAAGATGTACTTGCTCAGGAAGCACAGAGCATTACATTGTTACAGATCATCTGAAATACTATTCTTTACTGCTCTTTATAATCAGTGAGAGAGAAAACTGGAATATGTGTACTTTAAATATGTGAAGATAAACTTGAGGTGTGATATTCGATCCTGACTCTGGAATTTCTCAAATCTTGTTGGTGCTTAGCTCCTGTGATGTTTTCATAATGATATTTAGCTAAAACTAAAGGCATGGTCAAGTTTAGGCTTATTTTTGTGGAGACAGAAAAAAAACTCCTGTCCCTAGCATAAATACCTTGTCCTGGTTTTTAGCTGGGACAGAGCTGGGTTTCTTTTTAGTAGCTAGAATAGTGCCGTGTTTTGGTTTCAGCCTGGGATTTGTTATGAGAGAAATGCTGATAACACACCAGTGTTTGCATTTTTGTCACTGGAAGTGAAGGACTTCATGTTCTGTTAGTCTACAAGTTCAAGATCTAAGGGGGTGAGGAATATTTAAATTAATAAGCTAAATTGAGATTTGGATATGCCAATAGGATATACCATCTCATATAATGTCATGTTCAGTATATTCATGAGGGTCTCTTCCTCTTTTGGGTCTCTCTGACTTTCGCTCGAGCTCTCATTCTTCTGGGATTGCGGTTTCGGTTCAGGATTGTTGCTCCTCCGGGATCGTTATCTGGGAATGGGCTGGGCTTGGCCTGCGAATGGTGAGCAATTGCACTGTGTATCACTCCTTTGCATATTTTTTTATTATTATTATTATTATTATTATTATTATTATTATTATTATTATTATTATTATTATTATTAATATAATTTAAAATTTTATTTTATTTCAATTATTAAATTGTCCTTATCTCAACCTACGAGTCTCCTTACCCTTGCTCACAAATTCTCTCCCCTATCCCCTGGGGGGGTGGGGGGGGGTGAGCGAACAGCTGTGTTTAGCTGCTACCCAAGTGAAACCACCACATTCCTAAAGGAAGCACAAGAGCTTATCAAAAAAATGAAACATCACTAACACATTTGACAGAGACAAAAAACCTCATGTATTTTCCTCACCTCTTACACACAAATGCCTGACCATTTTGAGACCCTATCGTGCTGTGTTTTGGATTTTTGATCAAAACAGTGTTGATAACACACCAGTGTTTTGGCTATTGCTGAAAAGTGTTTGCACAGTGTCAAGGCCTTCTCTGTATCTCCCTCTGCCCTCCCCAGTGAATATGTCACCAAAGTCGGGAATGAACTTCTTAACACCAATGTAGTCTTAAGAAGCAGGCATTCTTTATTGCGGCACCGGATGCACGGGGGATCGCTCCACCTATCGTGCATACCGACTCGTCTCTCTACAAAAGCTTTATACTATCAAAACGTGCATGTTCCAAGAAATTATTAACATACTCATCACATTTCCAAGAACTCATTAATATATGTAAGTGTCCTTTTCGCATGTGCACCGAATTCCTTTTGATGGTCTTCCGGAGTCCTCTGGTGGTGTGAAACTTTTGTCACTGTGTCCTTTAGTGGAACTTTTCTTTTGCGCATGCTTAGATCATCTTTTGGCCTGTTTACAACACTTATATCTCCACAAAAGTAGTTTATTCTAGCATCACTACCTTATCTACCTTATTGCAAAGTTTTGACGCCTCAGGTCTCCTTATTATCTATTTTAGACTATAAACTGGACTAGGCCTAGCTGATATGTAACCAAACCTGCTAAATGCTGCAGGTTTAGCCGTGAGAGTCCATAAATCGTGGGTACGGGAGCGCAGCACACTATCAAGTGAGTCCGCTGTTGTCGGACTCATAGTGCTAAACTGGGCATCACTCGGGATCTAAGCCTAGCCGCTCCCAGCTCCTCTAATATCTGAGGGTGAGTTGGAACGCAAGGGGGTTTATTTCCTGCCAAATTGCTTTACTGCCCTTTTCACCCAACACCCGCTCAGTCACAGAGACTGGCTGCTTGCCTTATAAAATGGCGTTAGTTATGCTAAACACATTGCCAGAGGTCAGGAGCAGGAGGTGCCAGTCATGCACCTCACTAACAGCAATGCCTGGTGTCATTCTAATTGACAACCTAATCTGTCAACCCAGATTGAAGCCTACTACATAGTCCTAAAGGGACTGGATGAAATCCCAAATGCACTGTATTTAAAGCAGGAAGGGGGAGAAGAAACTAAAATTGACAAGAAGAAAGCCTAGAAGTAGTAACAGACTTCCAGCTAGTCGGGTATAAGGTCTGCTACACCACATCCCCACCAGTTCTTGGCACTCCTCACCTGCCTCACAGGCCATTCACTAACCTCCCTCGATGTCCTGCCCTATCAGCTCACTCCATCTCCCTGAGCCTCAGCCCAACTCTCCAACTACCTACTACCTCCTGCTTCCCACCATTCCATGTCTCTGCAGCTGCTAGCATGGAGTCACAGGACACTGGGATGGTCAGTACAGGCCAAGTAGGCTGCAGCAAGGCACTGAAACAGGCCAGTCTAGTTTCCCAGAAGGAAGGAAGTGAACAAGCTAAATCTCAATGGCCACATGAGACATTTGCAATGGTTACTTCTGGTAACACCACCGTGATGATTTCACTCCATCCCAGTTGCTGTGGAGCGGTGTTTTTGATTGGAAGGGTAGAGCATTGTGACGCAGCACATTTGGACTGGATGGAGACAAAGAACAAGCAACCGTAGCTGGGTGTTGGAAGGTAGGGCATGGCACATGCGTAGTAGGTGAAGGTGAACAGGGCCTAAAGAAGGTACGCACGGAAGAAGTGTCACTCTTGCCAGTCAGGTAGGCCAGAGGCTGCTTCTCTTGTAGGCTGTGTTCAGTTTCAGTTAATACTCCAACTTTTTTTGGAAATCAAAGTGCTTTAGAAAATTTCAGATTCTCCTTTTTGCAGCCAAGCTCTTCAGCAAACAGTGATGCTATATCCCTGCAGGCAAAAGGCTGTGTTATTTCATTTTCCCTGTGCAGATGTAAATCACTGAGCAGGACAACTTAAAACAGTGGGAGAATGGCTCAGGTTACTATAAGCCTGATGTACTCTTCTTTTTTTCCACCCAGAAGTTTTGTCTAGTACAATTTGAGGATTTATTATGGTTATCCAAGATTTCTGGATATATGAAAACATCACCAGACCTGTTAGTTGCAACCATAACTGGAAACAGTAGCCATATCCTCATCCTGCATACCAATCAACTGTGCAAGAAGGGCATGTGACTGTGCAGCACAGTCTTTTCTGGAAACACTGGACAGATGTATTAACAGAGCATGTGGATCAAACCCAAAACATCCCCAGAAGAACGCATTTACTGAACACATGCAGGGAACTTGTACAACGTATGAGGTAAATCCATTATTTCCCAGAACTGCTGGAATATACACACACACACACATATGTGTCTGACAAACATCAGGCATGTTTCAGGGATAGTAGTTCTCACTAAGGAAAACATGATACCTAACATCATATTTAAAGTACAACTGGTTACTTCAGACTCTGAATTGGGTTTAGGCAAAAGCATGACATCATAATAACAAAATATTGTTATATCAGGTAAGGTCCCTTGGCACTTTTTATTTCAAGATTAATTCCTGTTGCTCTTAGCTTTACCAAAACGTTACTGTTTGGCTTGAAATTTTCTAAGCTGTGGGGTCAGAGACAGCCTGATAGCAATGTCCTTCAGGATACAGACTGAAAATATAAATGGAAGGGGCAAATAGCTCCCTCAACTTTTCACACCCTCCAAAGCGAAAGTCACAGTTCTTTATCCTCAGTTTGTGATCTGATCTGCACAAATGTCTTTTATTTGTACTTTTGCTATTTCTAAATCATATAGTATTTTTAAAATTTATTAATTATATGCCAGATGAATAATCTTGTTTGAATTTGTCCAGGTGCATGCAGTTGAAAAACATTGTGATGTGGCTCTGAAAAATAAAACAGTACTTTCTCGATGATCAAAAACTCAGTACTGAACAGGGCTTCCTCTCTGTTGCCTGTCTGCAGTCTGAAAATTAGTTTGAAACTGAATCAATTGGACAATGGTATTTGCTCTAGGAAACCAGACAAATTATGGGCTAGCATGGAAGGACTCAGAGATTTAAATATCATGTTCCCAAATTCCAATAGGGTTTAGCACTATAATAATTTACCAAGCATTTGACCCTACTAGCAGACTAATGTACCTGCCTAAAATACTGTGTATATCTTAAAAAAACAAAACAGAAAAAACAACAGAAAAAAAAAAAAAAAAAGCACATTCACTAATTGACAAAAGTTACTTCAGACAAAATAGTGTTGCTGTACTCCTTTAGGCTAGTACAGCTGTATTACTATACCAAGACAGACAAACAAAACAATTTCCTTCCTCCCACGTTAAAAAAACAAACATATAATATGTAAAAGGTCTTACATACTACTGTAAAGCCAATAAATATTTCAGTCTAAATAAAGACTTAATATTTTAGCAAGGTAGAAAAAAAAATCAAAACCATAACATTAATTGAATTTAACATTAACTTATTTTTGTGAAAAAGATTCTGTACAGAGATTTATTTATAATGTGCAGTACTTGAAATTCAGGAGAACAAGAGTGAAACTACAATATTTCAATATGGTTCTGACTTCAGGAAGAGTAAGGAGCAACTGTTTCATATTCAGACAGGATATCAACTTGCTTCTCTGCAAGGTAATGTAACCCACACCTGCAGGAAATCAGTCAGAACTACTGTTTTAAACACACAAGATCCAGCTAACCAACTGCTCGCAGGGAGGAAGTGGTTCTAAGTTCATATAGGCTCTGTGAAACAAGTGCAGCAACAACAATTTACTGCTTATTAGTGGACTAATGTCAGGTAATGACTCTCTATTGGGTTTATGTGGCAAGGTTTTAGTAGCGGGGGCTGCAGGGGTGGCCTCTGTGAGGAGAGACCAGAGGCTGTCCCTATGACAGTCAGCTCCATAACAGACTCTCTGTTGACCAAAGCTGAGCCAATCAGTGACATTGGTAGTGCCTCTGTAAAAAGATATTTAAGAAAGGGTAAAACACTGCACAGCAGATGTGAGAGGAGTGAGAAAAAAAGTGTAAGAAACAACCCTGCAAACACCAAGGTCAGTGAAGAAGGAGGGTGGGAGGAAGTGTTCCAGGTGCCAGAGCAGAGATTCCCCTGCAGCCCATGGAGAGGACCACAGTGAAGCAGGTTGTTCCCCTGAAGCCTGTGGAGAGGACCATGGTAGAGAAGATATCCACACTGCAACCCATGGAGGACCCCACGCTACAGCAGTTAGATATGCCCTGAAGGAAGTTGCAGCCTGTGGAGAGCCCAGGCTGGAGCAGGCTCCTAGCAGGAACTGCAGCCTGTGGAAAGGAGCCCACGCAGGAGCAGGTTTTCTGGCAGGAACTGGGTCCCGTGGGGGACTCGCGCTGGAGCAGGGAAAAAATGTCAGGAGGAAGCAGTGTCAGAGATGAGCTGTTATGAACTGACCGCAACCCCCCATTCCCCATCCCTCCTGCACTGTTCTGCGGTGTTGGAGGTGGAGGAGTTGGGAATGGAGGAGTTAAATTGAGCCGGGGAAGAGTGGGGGAAAGGTGTTTTTTAGCTTTGTCTTTTTTTTCTCACCATCACAGAATCACAGAATCACAGAATGCTAGGGATTGGAAGGGACCTCGAAAGATCATCTAGTCCAATCCCCCTGCCGGAGCAGGAACACCTAGATGAGTTCACACAGGAAGGCATCCAGGCGGGTCTTGAATGTCTCCAGAGAAGGAGACTCCACAACCTCCCTGGGCAGCCTGTTCCAGTGCTCTGTTACCCTCACCGTAAAGAAGTTCTTTCTCAAATTTAAGCGGAACCTCCTGTGTTCCAGCTTACACCCATTACCCCTTGTCCTATCATCGGTCATCACTGTGAAGAGCCTGGCCCCATCCTCCTCACACTCACCCTTCAAATATTTATAAACATTAATGAGGTCCCCCCTCAGCCTCCTCTTCTCCAAGCTGAAGAGGCCCAGCTCCCTCAGCCTTTCCTCATAAGGGAGATGTTCCACTCCCTTAATCATTTTGGTGGCTCTTCGCTGGACTCTCTCAAGCAGCTCCCTGTCCTTCTTGAACTGTGGGGCCCAGAACTGGACACAATATTCCAGATGTGGCCTCACCGGGGCAGAGTAAAGGGGAAGAAGAACCTCTCTTGACCTACTAATCACACCCCTTCTAATGCACCCCAGGATGCCATTGGCCTTCCTGGCCACAAGGGCACAGTGCTGGCTCATGGTCATCCTGCTGTCCACCAGGACTCCCGGATCCCTTTCCCTTACACTGGTCTCTAGGAGATCATTTCCCAACCTATACGGGAACCTGGGGTTGTTCCTGCCCAGGTGCAACACCCTACACTTGCCCTTATTATATTTCATCAAGTTTTTCCCTGCCCAGCTCTCCAGCCTGTCCAGGTCTCTCTGGATGGCAGCACAGCCTTCTGGAGTGTCAGCCACTCCTCCCAGCTTTGTGTCATCAGCAAACTTGCTGACAGTGCATTCAATTCCCTCATCCAGGTCATTTATGAATATATTGAATAATACTGGTCCTAGTACCGACCCCTGGGGGACTCCACTAGACACAGGTCTCCAACTAGACTCCGCCCCATTGACCACTACTCTCTGGCTTCTTCCCACCAGCCAGTTAATAATCCATCTCACTACCTGCTCATCTAATCCACACTTCCTCAATTTATCAGCGAGGATGCTGTGGGAGACCGTGTCAAATGCTTTGCTGAAATCAAGATAGACCACATCCACTGCTCTACCATCATCCAGCCACCTCGTCGTGTTTTCATAAAAGTCTAGAAGGTTGGTCAAGCACGACTTCCCCTTGGTGAAACACTACTCTATTTTTAATTGGCAATAAATTAAAATATTTTTTCCCCAAGTTGAGTCTGTTTTGCCCCTGATGGTAATTGGTGAGTGATCTCCCTGTCCTTATCTCTAGCATCAAGGCTGTCTCTCCAACATTCTCCATCCCCTCAGTAGGCTGGGGAAGGTCTTGGGACGGGACGTAGCCAGGACAGCTGACCCAAACTGACCAAAGGGATATTCCATACCATATGACGTCTGCTCAGAAATAAAAGCAAGGGGAATGGAGGGGGAAGGGAGGGCATTCGCTATTTACATTTGTCTTCCGGGGTAACCGTTACGCATACCGAAGCCCTGCTTCCCGGGAAGTGGCCAAACATCACCTGCTGATGGGAAGTAGAGAATAAAAATGTTGTTCTTTTGCTTCTGCGCGCGCAGCTTTGCTTTGTTTCTAATCAACTGCCTTTTGTCTCGACCCACGAGTTTGGGGTTTTTGTTCCACCTTATTTTCTCCCTTCCCCATCCTGCTGAGGAGGGGGGTGATAGAGTGGCTTGGCAGGCACCTGGCATACAGGCAAGGTCAACCCACCACAGCTGCAAATATCTCTTTTTCAGTTGCAGTATAGCGGGCTTCGGATCCTTTGTATGCCCGACTCCAAAACCCTAAGGGTTGACCTCGAGTCTCCCCTGGTGCTTTCTTCCAGAGACTCCAGGTAGGGCCATTATGCCCAGCTGCGGTGTAGAGCACATTTTTAACATTGTGCCCTGTCCGGACTGGCCCAAAGGCTACTGCATGGACTATTTCCTGTTTGATTTGTACAAAGGCTTGTCATTGCTCAGGATCCCACATAAAATAGTTTGTCTTTCGGGTCACTTGGTAGAGAGGGCTTGCGATGTGACTGTAGTTTGGAATATGCATTTACTAGAAACCCACAACACCTAAGGCGGCTTGTGTTTCCTGTTTCTTAGTTGGAGACATAGCTGTTATTTTATTGATCACATCCCTTGGGATCTGATGACATCCACCTTGCCACTTTATTCCTAAAAACTGAGTTTCTTGCAAAGGTCCCTTAACCTTTCTTCGTTTTATGGCAAAGCCAGCTCTTTTCTCAGAAGGATTTGTATTATTTTCTCTTTCTCAAAAACTTCTTCTGCTGTGTTGCCCCATACAATGATGTCGTCGATGTATTGCAGGTGTTCTGGAGCTCCATCCTGTTCCAGTGCATTCTGGATCAGTCCATGGCAAATGGTGGGGCTGTGTTTCCACCCCTGGGGCAGTCGATTCCAGGTGTACTGGACACCCCTCCAGGTGAAAGCAAACTGTGGCCTGCACTCTGCTGCCAAAGGAATGAAGAAAAATGCATTGGCAACGTCGACTGTAGCATATCACTTGGCTGCCTTGGAGCTCTAACATGTCTGGCACAGCAGCGCTCAGTGGTGGTGTGACTTCATTCAAGCCACGATAGTCCACTGTCAGTCTCCGCTCCCCATTTGACTTCCGCACAGGCCATATGGGGCTGTTAAAGGGAGAGCGAGTCCTGCTGATCACTCCTTGGCTCTCCAGCTGACAAATCAGTTTATGGATGGGAATTACGGAGTCTCGATTGCTGTGATATTGTCGTTGGTGCACTGTTGTGGTAGCTGATGGGAACTTGTTGGTCTTCAACCTTCAGCAATCCAACAGAAGGGTCCTCTGAGAGACCAGGCAGAGCAGACAGCTGTTTGATTTTCTCAGTCTCCAAGGCAGCTATGCCAAAAGCCCACCGGTACCCTCTTGGGTCCTTGAAATACCCTCTCCCGAGGTAATCTATGCTGAGAATGCACGGAGCATCCGGGCCAGTCACAATGGGGTGCTTTTGCCATTTCCTCCCAGTTAGGCTCATTTCAGCCTCCAACAGAGTCAGCTGTTGGGACCCCCGTGTCACTCCAGACATATAAATGGATTCTGGCCCTTTAAAGTCTGATGGCATCAGGGTGCACTGTGCACCAGTGTCCACTAGGGCCTTATACTCCTAGAGGTCAGATATGCCAGGCCACCGAATCCACAGTCCAGTAAACTCGGTTCTCCCTTTCCTCCGCCTGGCTGCAGGCAGAGCCCCTCTAATTCGGGGTATCATATTCATTGTCGATGAATGGGTTAGTGTGATATCTGTGGGCTTCAGTCTCATCGTAGTCGGTCACTTCTCGTGAATACAAATCAAAAGTTCTTCTCAGAGGATTGGGTGCAAATTCGACCCTTCTATTCTGTTGGAGGAACGGGTTTCTGGAAATCGGAGCAATTCTCCTAAAAGGCTCTCTAGTTGTATTTGGTTTCCCTTGCAACTCACGTACTCGTTTTTCTAGGATCGGGGTAGATTTTCCATCCCATTTCCTCCCACAAACCCTCAACCTCTGGAGACGTCTTCTGTCAGGCGTGAGGGAAAGGTCTCCCATCAAGGATGATGTTTTAATACAACCAGGGGTAGGCAGATGGACTGCCATGGAAAAAGGTATCCAGCTTTTGAGGGACCTGGCTGTGCGAGAACTGATTTATGGTGATCCAGACAATGCGCAATTACCTACAGATCCAGATGAAGTCCGATGCATGGTACCCACGCGGCAGAAGCTCATACGGAGCGCACCCACCTCGTACGCCAACTATTTTGCAGCACTGGAATGGAAAGATGAAGAGGGACCAACAGTAGATGAACTGGCTATCTGACTGGCAATACGAAGAAAGCCTCTCTCCCTCCCTTGTTTCAGTTGTGGAGAAACTGACCAAAAAAGTGTCCCAATTATGCTCTCTACCCGTACAGACCAATGTCTCAGCCACTAAAATGAGCGTCCTCCTGTGCAAGAGAGACAGTATACACCAAGGGGGACATTGTGGTTTTACTTGCGTGACCATGGAGAAGACATGAGGAAATGGGATGGAAAATCTACCCCGATCCTAGAAAAACGAGTACGTGAGTTGCAAGGGAAACCAAATACAACTAGAGAGCCTTTTAGGAGAATTGCTCCGATTTCCAGAAACCCGTTCCTCCAACAGAATAGAAGGGTCGAATTTGCACCCAATCCTCTGAGAAGAACTTTTGATTTGTATTCACGAGAAGTGACCGACTACGATGAGACTGAAGCCCACAGATATCACACTAACCCATTCATCGACAATGAATATGATACCCCGAATTAGAGGGGCTCTGCCTGCAGCCAGGCGGAGGAAAGGGAGAACCGAGTTTACTGGACTGTGGATTCGGTGGCCTGGCATATCTGACCTCTAGGAGTATAAGGCCCTAGTGGACACTGGTGCACAGTGCACCCTGATGCCATCAGACTTTAAAGGGCCAGAATCCATTTATATGTCTGGAGTGACACGGGGGTCCCAACAGCTGACTCTGTTGGAGGCTGAAATGAGCCTAACTGGGAGGAAATGGCAAAAGCACCCCATTGTGACTGGCCCGGATGCTCCGTGCATTCTCAGCATAGATTACCTCGGGAGAGGGTATTTCAAGGACCCAAGAGGGTACCGGTGGGCTTTTGGCATAGCTGCCTTGGAGACTGAGAAAATCAAACAGCTGTCTGCTCTGCCTGGTCTCTCAGAGGACCCTTCTGTTGGATTGCTGAAGGTTGAAGACCAACAAGTTCCCATCAGCTACCACAACAGTGCACCAACGACAATATCACAGCAATCGAGACTCCGTAATTCCCATCCATAAACTGATTTGTCAGCTGGAGAGCCAAGGAGTGATCAGCAGGACTCGCTCTCCCTTTAACAGCCCCATATGGCCTGTGCGGAAGTCAAATGGGGAGCGGAGACTGACAGTGGACTATCGTGGCTTGAATGAAGTCACACCACCACTGAGCGCTGCTGTGCCAGACATGTTAGAGCTCCAAGGCAGCCAAGTGATATGCTACAGTCGACGTTGCCAATGCATTTTTCTTCATTCCTTTGGCAGCAGAGTGCAGGCCACAGTTTGCTTTCACCTGGAGGGGTGTCCAGTACACCTGGAATCGACTGCCCCAGGGGTGGAAACACAGCCCCACCATTTGCCATGGACTGATCCAGAATGCACTGGAACAGGATGGAGCTCCAGAACACCTGCAATACATCGACGACATCATTGTATGGGGCAACACAGCAGAAGAAGTTTTTGAGAAAGAGAAAATAATACAAATCCTTCTGAGAAAAGAGCTGGCTTTGCCATAAAACGAAGAAAGGTTAAGGGACCTTTGCAAGAAACTCAGTTTTTAGGAATAAAGTGGCAAGGTGGATGTCATCAGATCCCAAGGGATGTGATCAATAAAATAACAGCTATGTCT
This sequence comes from Caprimulgus europaeus, assembly GCA_907165065.1. The sequence continues at coordinate 10,212,396 of OU015537.1, forward strand.
CCAACTAAGAAACAGGAAACACAAGCCGCCTTAGGTGTTGTGGGTTTCTAGTAAATGCATATTCCAAACTACAGTCACATCGCAAGCCCTCTCTACCAAGTGACCCGAAAGACAAACTATTTTATGTGGGATCCTGAGCAATGACAAGCCTTTGTACAAATCAAACAGGAAATAGTCCATGCAGTAGCCTTTGGGCCAGTCCGGACAGGGCACAATGTTAAAAATGTGCTCTACACCGCAGCTGGGCATAATGGCCCTACCTGGAGTCTCTGGAAGAAAGCACCAGGGGAGACTCGAGGTCAACCCTTAGGGTTTTGGAGTCGGGCATACAAAGGATCCGAAGCCCGCTATACTGCAACTGAAAAAGAGATATTTGCAGCTGTGGTGGGTTGACCTTGCCTGTATGCCAGGTGCCTGCCAAGCCACTCTATCACCCCCCTCCTCAGCAGGATGGGGAAGGGAGAAAATAAGGTGGAACAAAAACCCCAAACTCGTGGGTCGAGACAAAAGGCAGTTGATTAGAAACAAAGCAAAGCTGCGCGCGCAGAAGCAAAAGAACAACATTTTTATTCTCTACTTCCCATCAGCAGGTGATGTTTGGCCACTTCCCGGGAAGCAGGGCTTCGGTATGCGTAACGGTTACCCCGGAAGACAAATGTAAATAGCGAATGCCCTCCCTTCCCCCTCCATTCCCCTTGCTTTTATTTCTGAGCAGACGTCATATGGTATGGAATATCCCTTTGGTCAGTTTGGGTCAGCTGTCCTGGCTACGTCCCGTCCCAAGACCTTCCCCAGCCTACTGAGGGGATGGAGAATGTTGGAGAGACAGCCTTGATGCTAGAGATAAGGACAGGGAGATCACTCACCAATTACCATCAGGGGCAAAACAGACTCAACTTGGGGAAAAAATATTTTAATTTATTGCCAATTAAAAATAGAGTAGTGTTTCACCAAGGGGAAGTCGTGCTTGACCAACCTTCTAGACTTTTATGAAAACACGACGAGGTGGCTGGATGATGGTAGAGCAGTGGATGTGGTCTATCTTGATTTCAGCAAAGCATTTGACACGGTCTCCCACAGCATCCTCGCTGATAAATTGAGGAAGTGTGGATTAGATGAGCAGGTAGTGAGATGGATTATTAACTGGCTGGTGGGAAGAAGCCAGAGAGTAGTGGTCAATGGGGCGGAGTCTAGTTGGAGACCTGTGTCTAGTGGAGTCCCCCAGGGGTCGGTACTAGGACCAGTATTATTCAATATATTCATAAATGACCTGGATGAGGGAATTGAATGCACTGTCAGCAAGTTTGCTGATGACACAAAGCTGGGAGGAGTGGCTGACACTCCAGAAGGCTGTGCTGCCATCCAGAGAGACCTGGACAGGCTGGAGAGCTGGGCAGGGAAAAACTTGATGAAATATAATAAGGGCAAGTGTAGGGTGTTGCACCTGGGCAGGAACAACCCCAGGTTCCCGTATAGGTTGGGAAATGATCTCCTAGAGACCAGTGTAAGGGAAAGGGATCCGGGAGTCCTGGTGGACAGCAGGATGACCATGAGCCAGCACTGTGCCCTTGTGGCCAGGAAGGCCAATGGCATCCTGGGGTGCATTAGAAGGGGTGTGATTAGTAGGTCAAGAGAGGTTCTTCTTCCCCTTTACTCTGCCCCGGTGAGGCCACATCTGGAATATTGTGTCCAGTTCTGGGCCCCACAGTTCAAGAAGGACAGGGAGCTGCTTGAGAGAGTCCAGCGAAGAGCCACCAAAATGATTAAGGGAGTGGAACATCTCCCTTATGAGGAAAGGCTGAGGGAGCTGGGCCTCTTCAGCTTGGAGAAGAGGAGGCTGAGGGGGGACCTCATTAATGTTTATAAATATTTGAAGGGTGAGTGTGAGGAGGATGGGGCCAGGCTCTTCACAGTGATGACCGATGATAGGACAAGGGGTAATGGGTGTAAGCTGGAACACAGGAGGTTCCGCTTAAATTTGAGAAAGAACTTCTTTACGGTGAGGGTAACAGAGCACTGGAACAGGCTGCCCAGGGAGGTTGTGGAGTCTCCTTCTCTGGAGACATTCAAGACCCGCCTGGATGCCTTCCTGTGTGAACTCATCTAGGTGTTCCTGCTCCGGCAGGGGGATTGGACTAGATGATCTTTCGAGGTCCCTTCCAATCCCTAGCATTCTGTGATTCTGTGATTCTGTGATGGTGAGAAAAAAAAGACAAAGCTAAAAAACACCTTTCCCCCACTCTTCCCCGGCTCAATTTAACTCCTCCATTCCCAACTCCTCCACCTCCAACACCGCAGAACAGTGCAGGAGGGATGGGGAATGGGGGGTTGCGGTCAGTTCATAACAGCTCATCTCTGACACTGCTTCCTCCTGACATTTTTTCCCTGCTCCAGCGCGAGTCCCCCACGGGACCCAGTTCCTGCCAGAAAACCTGCTCCTGCGTGGGCTCCTTTCCACAGGCTGCAGTTCCTGCTAGGAGCCTGCTCCAGCCTGGGCTCTCCACAGGCTGCAACTTCCTTCAGGGCATATCTAACTGCTGTAGCGTGGGGTCCTCCATGGGTTGCAGTGTGGATATCTTCTCTACCATGGTCCTCTCCACAGGCTTCAGGGGAACAACCTGCTTCACTGTGGTCCTCTCCATGGGCTGCAGGGGAATCTCTGCTCTGGCACCTGGAACACTTCCTCCCACCCTCCTTCTTCACTGACCTTGGTGTTTGCAGGGTTGTTTCTTACACTTTTTTTCTCACTCCTTACCCTTTCTTAAATATCTTTTTACAGAGGCACTACCAATGTCACTGATTGGCTCAGCTTTGGTCAACAGAGAGTCTGTTATGGAGCTGACTGTCATAGGGACAGCCTCTGGTCTCTCCTCACAGAGGCCACCCCTGCAGCCCCCGCTACTAAAACCTTGCCACATAAACCCAATAGAGAGTCATTACCTGACATTAGTCCACTAATAAGCAGTAAATTGTTGTTGCTGCACTTGTTTCACAGAGCCTATATGAACTTAGAACCACTTCCTCCCTGCGAGCAGTTGGTTAGCTGGATCTTGTGTGTTTAAAACAGTAGTTCTGACTGATTTCCTGCAGGTGTGGGTTACATTACCTTGCAGAGAAGCAAGTTGATATCCTGTCTGAATATGAAACAGTTGCTCCTTACTCTTCCTGAAGTCAGAACCATATTGAAATATTGTAGTTTCACTCTTGTTCTCCTGAATTTCAAGTACTGCACATTATAAATAAATCTCTGTACAGAATCTTTTTCACAAAAATAAGTTAATGTTAAATTCAATTAATGTTATGGTTTTGATTTTTTTTTCTACCTTGCTAAAATATTAAGTCTTTATTTAGACTGAAATATTTATTGGCTTTACAGTAGTATGTAAGACCTTTTACATATTATATGTTTGTTTTTTTAACGTGGGAGGAAGGAAATTGTTTTGTTTGTCTGTCTTGGTATAGTAATACAGCTGTACTAGCCTAAAGGAGTACAGCAACACTATTTTGTCTGAAGTAACTTTTGTCAATTAGTGAATGTGCTTTGTTTTTTTTTTTTTCTGTTGTTTTTTCTGTTTTGTTTTTTTAAGATATACACAGTATTTTAGGCAGGTACATTAGTCTGCTAGTAGGGTCAAATGCTTGGTAAATTATTATAGTGCTAAACCCTATTGGAATTTGGGAACATGATATTTAAATCTCTGAGTCCTTCCATGCTAGCCCATAATTTGTCTGGTTTCCTAGAGCAAATACCATTGTCCAATTGATTCAGTTTCAAACTAATTTTCAGACTGCAGACAGGCAACAGAGAGGAAGCCCTGTTCAGTACTGAGTTTTTGATCATCGAGAAAGTACTGTTTTATTTTTCAGAGCCACATCACAATGTTTTTCAACTGCATGCACCTGGACAAATTCAAACAAGATTATTCATCTGGCATATAATTAATAAATTTTAAAAATACTATATGATTTAGAAATAGCAAAAGTACAAATAAAAGACATTTGTGCAGATCAGATCACAAACTGAGGATAAAGAACTGTGACTTTCGCTTTGGAGGGTGTGAAAAGTTGAGGGAGCTATTTGCCCCTTCCATTTATATTTTCAGTCTGTATCCTGAAGGACATTGCTATCAGGCTGTCTCTGACCCCACAGCTTAGAAAATTTCAAGCCAAACAGTAACGTTTTGGTAAAGCTAAGAGCAACAGGAATTAATCTTGAAATAAAAAGTGCCAAGGGACCTTACCTGATATAACAATATTTTGTTATTATGATGTCATGCTTTTGCCTAAACCCAATTCAGAGTCTGAAGTAACCAGTTGTACTTTAAATATGATGTTAGGTATCATGTTTTCCTTAGTGAGAACTACTATCCCTGAAACATGCCTGATGTTTGTCAGACACATATGTGTGTGTGTGTGTGTGTGTATATTCCAGCAGTTCTGGGAAATAATGGATTTACCTCATACGTTGTACAAGTTCCCTGCATGTGTTCAGTAAATGCGTTCTTCTGGGGATGTTTTGGGTTTGATCCACATGCTCTGTTAATACATCTGTCCAGTGTTTCCAGAAAAGACTGTGCTGCACAGTCACATGCCCTTCTTGCACAGTTGATTGGTATGCAGGATGAGGATATGGCTACTGTTTCCAGTTATGGTTGCAACTAACAGGTCTGGTGATGTTTTCATATATCCAGAAATCTTGGATAACCATAATAAATCCTCAAATTGTACTAGACAAAACTTCTGGGTGGAAAAAAAGAAGAGTACATCAGGCTTATAGTAACCTGAGCCATTCTCCCACTGTTTTAAGTTGTCCTGCTCAGTGATTTACATCTGCACAGGGAAAATGAAATAACACAGCCTTTTGCCTGCAGGGATATAGCATCACTGTTTGCTGAAGAGCTTGGCTGCAAAAAGGAGAATCTGAAATTTTCTAAAGCACTTTGATTTCCAAAAAAAGTTGGAGTATTAACTGAAACTGAACACAGCCTACAAGAGAAGCAGCCTCTGGCCTACCTGACTGGCAAGAGTGACACTTCTTCCGTGCGTACCTTCTTTAGGCCCTGTTCACCTTCACCTACTACGCATGTGCCATGCCCTACCTTCCAACACCCAGCTACGGTTGCTTGTTCTTTGTCTCCATCCAGTCCAAATGTGCTGCATCACAATGCTCTACCCTTCCAATCAAAAACACCGCTCCACAGCAACTGGGATGGAGTGAAATCATCACGGTGGTGTTACCAGAAGTAACCATTGCAAATGTCTCATGTGGCCATTGAGATTTAGCTTGTTCACTTCCTTCCTTCTGGGAAACTAGACTGGCCTGTTTCAGTGCCTTGCTGCAGCCTACTTGGCCTGTACTGACCATCCCAGTGTCCTGTGACTCCATGCTAGCAGCTGCAGAGACATGGAATGGTGGGAAGCAGGAGGTAGTAGGTAGTTGGAGAGTTGGGCTGAGGCTCAGGGAGATGGAGTGAGCTGATAGGGCAGGACATCGAGGGAGGTTAGTGAATGGCCTGTGAGGCAGGTGAGGAGTGCCAAGAACTGGTGGGGATGTGGTGTAGCAGACCTTATACCCGACTAGCTGGAAGTCTGTTACTACTTCTAGGCTTTCTTCTTGTCAATTTTAGTTTCTTCTCCCCCTTCCTGCTTTAAATACAGTGCATTTGGGATTTCATCCAGTCCCTTTAGGACTATGTAGTAGGCTTCAATCTGGGTTGACAGATTAGGTTGTCAATTAGAATGACACCAGGCATTGCTGTTAGTGAGGTGCATGACTGGCACCTCCTGCTCCTGACCTCTGGCAATGTGTTTAGCATAACTAACGCCATTTTATAAGGCAAGCAGCCAGTCTCTGTGACTGAGCGGGTGTTGGGTGAAAAGGGCAGTAAAGCAATTTGGCAGGAAATAAACCCCCTTGCGTTCCAACTCACCCTCAGATATTAGAGGAGCTGGGAGCGGCTAGGCTTAGATCCCGAGTGATGCCCAGTTTAGCACTATGAGTCCGACAACAGCGGACTCACTTGATAGTGTGCTGCGCTCCCGTACCCACGATTTATGGACTCTCACGGCTAAACCTGCAGCATTTAGCAGGTTTGGTTACATATCAGCTAGGCCTAGTCCAGTTTATAGTCTAAAATAGATAATAAGGAGACCTGAGGCGTCAAAACTTTGCAATAAGGTAGATAAGGTAGTGATGCTAGAATAAACTACTTTTGTGGAGATATAAGTGTTGTAAACAGGCCAAAAGATGATCTAAGCATGCGCAAAAGAAAAGTTCCACTAAAGGACACAGTGACAAAAGTTTCACACCACCAGAGGACTCCGGAAGACCATCAAAAGGAATTCGGTGCACATGCGAAAAGGACACTTACATATATTAATGAGTTCTTGGAAATGTGATGAGTATGTTAATAATTTCTTGGAACATGCACGTTTTGATAGTATAAAGCTTTTGTAGAGAGACGAGTCGGTATGCACGATAGGTGGAGCGATCCCCCGTGCATCCGGTGCCGCAATAAAGAATGCCTGCTTCTTAAGACTACATTGGTGTTAAGAAGTTCATTCCCGACTTTGGTGACATATTCACTGGGGAGGGCAGAGGGAGATACAGAGAAGGCCTTGACACTGTGCAAACACTTTTCAGCAATAGCCAAAACACTGGTGTGTTATCAACACTGTTTTGATCAAAAATCCAAAACACAGCACGATAGGGTCTCAAAATGGTCAGGCATTTGTGTGTAAGAGGTGAGGAAAATACATGAGGTTTTTTGTCTCTGTCAAATGTGTTAGTGATGTTTCATTTTTTTGATAAGCTCTTGTGCTTCCTTTAGGAATGTGGTGGTTTCACTTGGGTAGCAGCTAAACACAGCTGTTCGCTCACCCCCCCCCACCCCCCCAGGGGATAGGGGAGAGAATTTGTGAGCAAGGGTAAGGAGACTCGTAGGTTGAGATAAGGACAATTTAATAATTGAAATAAAATAAAATTTTAAATTATATTAATAATAATAATAATAATAATAATAATAATAATAATAATAATAATAATAATAATAATAATAATAAAAAAATATGCAAAGGAGTGATACACAGTGCAATTGCTCACCATTCGCAGGCCAAGCCCAGCCCATTCCCAGATAACGATCCCGGAGGAGCAACAATCCTGAACCGAAACCGCAATCCCAGAAGAATGAGAGCTCGAGCGAAAGTCAGAGAGACCCAAAAGAGGAAGAGACCCTCATGAATATACTGAACATGACATTATATGAGATGGTATATCCTATTGGCATATCCAAATCTCAATTTAGCTTATTAATTTAAATATTCCTCACCCCCTTAGATCTTGAACTTGTAGACTAACAGAACATGAAGTCCTTCACTTCCAGTGACAAAAATGCAAACACTGGTGTGTTATCAGCATTTCTCTCATAACAAATCCCAGGCTGAAACCAAAACACGGCACTATTCTAGCTACTAAAAAGAAACCCAGCTCTGTCCCAGCTAAAAACCAGGACAAGGAACTTGGTATTTATGCTAGGGACAGGAGTTTTTTTTCTGTCTCCACAAAAATAAGCCTAAACTTGACCATGCCTTTAGTTTTAGCTAAATATCATTATGAAAACATCACAGGAGCTAAGCACCAACAAGATTTGAGAAATTCCAGAGTCAGGATCGAATATCACACCTCAAGTTTATCTTCACATATTTAAAGTACACATATTCCAGTTTTCTCTCTCACTGATTATAAAGAGCAGTAAAGAATAGTATTTCAGATGATCTGTAACAATGTAATGCTCTGTGCTTCCTGAGCAAGTACATCTTACTTTTGAGAGATAGTGGAACAAATATAGGCATTCTACATTTCTGGACAGACTACGTGCAACCTTTTGAGTAACTTTCTAGCCACACACTTGAAGATCTAAGGTATAAAAATATCATAAGTACATCCTGAAGCACACACAGGTAAAAAGTTGATGAAAACGGTTGAAGACCTAAGTCATGAAACGCTGTAATTACCAGGTTGCAGCTAATGAATGTAATACTAGCAGAATTAGTCACACACAGTTCTGAAAAAAATAGTATTCTATACTGCATGTTAGCCACCGCCAAAATAAAATGTTTGGATGAAAAGTACTCGCTTAACTACAGTTAGTCCTCGACTCTCTCTTGCTTTTCATTCTTTGGAAAGCTTGCAATGCAGTTTCACGTTGGTGTTCTGATTATACCCTGCTTTGAGGAGGACATCTCTTACAAACGGCCCCAGAACCATCTGTTACTTTTTTTCCTCAGTGCCCCAAAAGTGTATTTGCAAAGTAGAGGTGAATTGCCAACCTGAACTATCACTAGCAATAACCATTGCCCTTCGGAGGTGGCAAAGAAGGAACACAGCTTTGCGTACCTAAGTGAAGAAATGACGCAGACTCCTGAAGCCAAGATGGAGCCGCCTCAGCCAGAACAAACCTTTCCCCCAACCCCGGCAGTCCAGGATCAGTGCTTCTCAGCAGACTTTTCTCTGTTTCTGCACAGTTGTCGTCAGGAGCTGCCTGCGGTCTTCTGTCCGGGGGCAGCTCCCTCCCAGGTAACTGCCTGCGCAAGCAGGCCAAACTTACTAAGGCCAGTACGTCACAACCACTGTCTAGAATGGAAAAGTTACTAGACGAACATTGCAGTACTTAGTACGTGCTGACCGTCTCTTCCCCCGCCTTGCCTAAACGCAGGCGTCACTGCCTCCTCTACGGAAGTGCTTCTCTTTCCCCTATTCCCAACTGTTACAGATACCCCTTCCTCCCCTCCCCAAGCAGCAGCCGCGAAAGAAGGAATGAACTATTTCATCTGCTCTGTAGGGGGAGAAGACAAATTAGGGTCTCTTTCCCTTCTCTAACGCAGGAAGACACTATCACTTCTTTCTTTCCCCCTTTAGCCTTCTACACGCCCACACGGGAAGGGATTAAACTCCTTTTATCAGGACTTGCTTATTTTTTCTTTCCCTTTTTTTTTTTTTTTTTTTTAATTTAGTTTGTTTTGTGAGGTTTTTTGGTTTGGTTGGATTTTTTTTTTTCTTTTCGCTCCGGTAATCAACAAGCTTTCTAGAGGGAGAGAGGGAGAATAGTGGTATTTTCTACTGCAGGCTGAAGTGAACTGTGGGATTGGACATGAATATGATAGAAACTAGACTGCAACGGTTGAAGCTATGGGGGAAGGGCAAGCAAAATTTCGTTCCTCCGCCCCTCTTCCCATTCTGGCTCATGCGCATATGTGTGGGGTGGGGCAGGGCAGATGGTACGGCTTGAGCATTGTTGGTCTCGCTGAAGCTTTAGTGTAGAGGTGTGTATATGTATATCATATTTATGTATGTATATTATACAAAACACATATGCATGTGTGTGGTGTTGATTGCATGAGGAAAGGGAGTGAGCGAGCACGAGCAGAGGGAGGAAGTTATATGTGTGAATGCAAGCAGGTTGAGACGAGGTTGGGGGGGTGCTGCGTATGGGCGGAGAGGAGTCTCTGGGGGTCAGAAATTAGGTTGGGTGGTCTCTGCGCACAGAGGGTGTGTGGGGGGGGGGGGGGGGGGGGGGGGGGTGGGTGGGTGAGTGTGGATGTAGTTGTAGATGTACTTGGCAGCTTGGTTTCAGTATTCCTCTACTAGCCAGAAGGTGGGCGGGGGGGTAATGACATGGGATGGGGGCTACCCTTGGTGGAGCGCTCTGTTGCCATCCTCTTCCTATCCCCTGCTGTTTTTATCTCTGGCAGTGTGATCTTGACCGGCTGGAAGCACCTCGGTGGCGAGCAAAGGAGGTGCAGATCCCTCCCCCAGCCTTACTCGTCTCGTAGCAACAGGCATCAATCACATCGCTGTGAAAACATGAGCCGAGATTTCAAACCCGGAGACTTGATCTTTGCTAAGATGAAAGGTTATCCCCATTGGCCAGCCAGGGTAAGACACTCCCTCCTCTATGTGCAGGCTGCTGCTACCTCTTTGCCTATTCTTTTTTCCTCCTCCTTGCCTTTTCTGCTCTTCGAGCTTTGTGTCGAGAAGAGTGTTTTCAGACACCTATAGAGAAAAAAACAGATAAATTGTGTCGTGCCTCTATCTTGCCAATGTGTGTGTGAGGGGGTGTGTGTGTGGTAGCACTGCCATTGCTGAAAGTGACTTCTAAATCACACTGTAGATTCCACACTGGTTTGTTCTTGGCTTATGGTGTTGTCCCAATGTGGAGTCGTTTATCTGGTGTGCAGATGCTAATATACACACAGAGTACACTGGTTTGTTCTTGGCTTATGGTGTTGTCCCAATGTGGAGTCGTTTATCTGGTGTGCAGATGCTAATATACACACAGAGTCGAGGTATTTTATTTATTTCGTATTATATGGGTGCTAGGTGGTATTCCACAAATCTAGCACACCGAGTTTGCAAAACTTCACACGTTTATACATAATTGATGAGCTTGTTCCATCCGCTATACATACACATTACTATTCTACTTTCTGATTGGCTCAAACTTCTCTTGCTTACCATTTAAAAGTACAATACACAAAAAAATTCACAGCGCATGCTCTAATGGGGTGGGGGGAGTGGTGTAAGTCTGTTCAGTCTCTAATTGAGTGGGTGGTCTCGATCTCCCCCTGCCGCATTTACCTTTCCCCCAGTTTCTGCAGATTCTTGCTGACTTCCTCCTTCTCGGGCAATTATCCAGCTTTTGGTGCCTTCTAGGGCAGGATGTTCTCCTTTTATCGGTCTTTTAGCTCCTTTTCAAGGGCACAGTCGTTAGTAAGGCCTGCATAGTTTATACAAAGTAACTGGACTTGCACAGGCTAAAGACAATGGGCCCCTTGGTACTTAAGGCTAAACTACAGATGTCTTGTTACAACTAAAAATAAGAGTTTATATATTTTCTAACAGTCTGCTGGAGCCCAGTCCATTGAATCCAGGGTTTTTGCCCAGGCCGAGGGATGAGGCTGCTGCTTTCCCATTTGCAAGTTCAACCAGTAGTGGAGCTGAGCGCATATCCCAGACACACATACGCACACAAAAACACACACAAACACACACAGGACACAGACACAGATGGCTACAGAGGCTGCCACAGTCAAGGTGCTGCCTTCAACAGCATCTACATATAGGACTCACATAAAACAAAGACAGCCAAGTCCCCTTCCTTCTCCTCTACGGCTGGTAAAGATAGAAATTAAGCTAGTGAAGGCACACACACAACACCGTCTAGATTCACAAGCATACACACGTTTGCCGATTCCCCTAGTACTGACATTCCTGCCCCGATCCTAGGCCCTCTTACCTGCTTCATGGGTTCCTTACTCGCTGGCTAGTACAGCTTGATGCTTGCTAGTAAACACAATCAGCCATGCACTCACACTCACACACTCATCCTACAGGCACTCCACATTCACAAGTCCCCCTGGGCATGCCAGCACCAGACCCTCCACCCACATGATACCCCTGACTGGACTAAGGGCTTCCTACTCGCCAGCTAGTCCAGTTTGAAGCTTGCTAGTGAATCACACACACACACACACACACACACACACACACACACACACACTCCCCATGCACGCCCAGTTTTGTGACAGTTTGCCCCTCCCCCAGCAGCTGGCAGCAGGCACATGGGCCGTGACCTGCAGTCCTGCTCCAGTTGCTGGTTTTGAGTCCTTTACTTGCCTCACACACACTGATCCCTCCTAGTAGCTGGTTTTCGGTACTCACCCTGATGTTACCCCAGTGGCTGGCAGCCAAGACCCCCACCTGCTCTAGTAGCTGACACCACAGGCCAGGGTGTGATGGGTGTCCTGTTTTTTCTAGGATAGTGTTAATTTTCTTCTTAATAGTTAGAATAGCTGTGTTTTAGTTTCAGTGTAGGATTTGTTATGCGAAGAATGTTGAGAAAGTACTAATGTTATTAGTTGCTGCTGGAGCTCAAGACCATCATGTTTGGCTAGTTTGCAAGTGCAAAGGACTGGGAAGGAGAAGCGTAGTAAATGGGGAGGGGGGAAGTGAGAGAGCAGGCTGTGTTTGGCTGCAAGCCAAAAGGGTGAAACTACCACAGTCTTTTTTGGCATGAAGGGTTGAGATAAAGACAGATTTGACCAGACTGTGTTAAACCAAAACTGAGATAAGTATTAATTATGTGGCCTCTGATTTGGTTGGCGCTGATCGGAACGTTATTTTCTGTGCTCTCTAAGGTGGTTTTAGAGCTGCGGTCTGTATCACCTCACTTGCCGTACATGCTGTGTGCCAGTATTTATACATGGCTTACCCCCTCTAGGCGTTGGATTGGATTGAGGGATGCTGTTTTGCTGACTAAGGTTTTTGTTGTGCTGTGCTGTGAGGTGCTGGTTGTTGGTATGATAAAATCATGGGTAGTGGGACTGATTTTGTATCTGTATGCAGTGGTGGCAGGTGGCACGGCAAAGCCAGCTCCATCCCCGCGTTTGGGGAGCCATCTGATGGGCATGGTTACCAATTACACCTTTTCCTGGGACAGCCGATACAAGGAGGGGACATCTGCCTGTGTTTTCCCCTTCTCCTCCGAATCATTTATAAAAGCTCTTGAGAATTTTGAATACCCTTGGGATGCTCAAACTACCATCACCCTGTTGCTGAATGTGTGTCAGGTTGTGATGTTGTGTAGGTCTGCTACTGGTGTTCGGTGCAGATGTCAGTGTTGTGCTGCCACTCCAGCTCCTCCGACAGACACTGCAGCCACCCCACCACCCGCAACAGACACTGCAGCCACTCCACACCGTGCAACAGGCACCACTACAACTGCTCCAACCCCAGCAGCTGCTAAGGTTACTCAAACCTCAGTGAAAAGCAGTGCAGATAAACCAGACAACAAACTCGTGCCAGTATGAGTCGCCCCTGTACAGAAGAGGGAATACACAAATAAATCAGTTCGCATAGTAAGGGATGAGGAAGAACCAAGGCCATCGTGAGAACTGGAGGAAGAGCCAGAACCAGAGGTAATCACCCGATCCCTATCCCTCAGTGAGCTACGAGAAATCTGAAAGGATCTCAGCCATCATCCAGGCAAGCACATTGCCACCTGGATGCTCCAATGCTGGGACAATGGGACCAATAGCCTTGAACTAGACGGTAGGGAAGCCAAGCAGTTGAGATCCATTGCTAGGGAAAGTGGCATTGACAAAGTGATTGGGAGAGAGCCACAGACTCTCAGCCTCTGGAAGCGGCTCCTGTCAAGTGTGAAGGAAAGGTTCCCCTTTTAAGGAAGATGTTTTGTGTGATCTAAACAAGTGGGACACCATAGAGAAAGCTATCCAGTGCTCGAGAGAATTAGCTGTGCTGGAAGTGATTTATAGTAACCTGAATGACGAGCAGTTACCCAAAGATCCAGATGAAGTCCCGTGCACACAAGGCATGTGGCGGAAGGTTCTACAGAACGCACCACCAGAGTGGGTTAACATTGGCTGGCTGCCAGGTACCCACCAAGCTGCTCTTTTACTCACCTTCCTCAGCAGGACAGGGGGAGAAAATAAGATGAAAAAATCTCATGGGTCATGACAAGGACAGGGAGATCTCTACCTATCATTGTCACAGGCAAAACAGACTCGACTTGAGGAAATTAATATAATTTGTTGCCGCCAATTAAAAATAGAGTAGGATAGTGAGAAACAACCAACCCCCCCCCCCCAAAAAAAAACAAACCAAACAAAACCCAACTACCTTCCCCCCCTCTTCCCAGACTCATCTTCCGTCCTTACTCTACCTCCTCCACCCATGAGCAGCAAAGGGGTATTGGGTTTGCAGTCAATTCATAATGCTTCATCTCTGCTGCTCCTTCCTCCTTGCACTGTACCTCTGCTCCAGCATGAGGTCCCTCTGATAGGAAACAGTTTTTCAAGAGCTGCACCAACATGGATCCTTTCCACAGGGTACAGTCCTTCAGGAACGAAGCGTTCCAGTGTGGGTCCCCAATGGGCCACAGTTTCTGCCAGACAACCTGCTCTTGCATGGGCTCCTCTCCATGGGCCACAGTTCCTGCCAGGAGCCTGCTTCTGTGTGGGGTCTCCACAGGCTGCAGCTTCCTTCAGGGTATATCCACCTCCTCTGGTGTGGGGTCCTCCACAGGCTGCAGGTTAGATATCTGCTCCACCACAGACCTCATTGGGCTGCAGGGGGACAACCTGCATCACCTTGGTCTTCTGCACGGGAATCTCTGCTCCAGCACATGGAGCACCTCCTTCTTCACCAACATTGCTGTCTACATAGTTTTTTCTCTCTCATTTTCTCACTTCTCTCTCCCAGCTGCTCTTTGAGCAGCATTTTTTACCCTTTCTTAAATATGTTGTCAAAGAGCCACCACCAGCATCGCTGATTGGCTCAGCTTTGGTTAGCAGTGGGTCAATTTTGGAGCTGAATGGAACTGGCTCTGGCACAGGGGCGGCTCATTTTCTCACAGAGGTCACCCCTGCAGCCCCTGCCCCCTGCTACCAAAACCTTGATATGTAAACCAAATACATTGGCCTACACACCTGGTCTGACTCCAATAGCTGGTACTTAGTCCTTGCAGCAAACGTGCACATGGAATAGAGAGTGAGATTACACAGAGAGACAGATGAGAAAAGATTTAATAAAAAGATAGGACAGACTGCAGTGATCAGGCACAAGGCTCAGCTAGACAAGTATACTGACCAGCCCTGGTTTTAACCCTTTTTCTAGCCCCCTATTTTTTTCTCCCTGCTCTCCATTTGCCCAACATGTCCCTTCATGGGTTTGCATAGTTCTGTCGATTCCCTTATCCCTCCCAGTCTGGTGTCCAGGATCTCCCCTGGTTTATAATCTTAATTGCAAAGTCCAGATTGATCTTCCTGGAAATGGCACCTGTAGTTTCTTGATAGCCCATCAATTAGTGTGGGCGGCAAGGTTTGTTTCTTCTCACTCTCTCCGTGTTTATTTTGTCAGGTCTGTGTCTCTGCATATTTTGTTTCTGGCTTCCCCTTTTTCCCTAGTTTCCCAACTGACAAGGTCCCTGATTGGATAACCTTGCTGGAATAAAAATTCTCATACTCTGCATATCCTTAACAATTAGAGTGAGTAAACAGGTTTGGTTCTGGTCACTGCATCCCTTATTATTTGTTTGTCAGGTTTGTGCCCCTGTATATTCTTGTTTATGGCTTCCTCCTATTTTTTTATACTTTTTTTGCACTGAAAAGGTCCTTGACCAGATACCTTTAAAGGAGCAGGCACTCTCCTTCTACATACCCTTAGAAATATCACTTGTTTCTTTGGGGATTTTTTATATATAATCTTTGAATCTTGTTTTGTTTCAATCTCTTTCACTTTTTTGATAGTATTTTGTTTCTTCAGGTTAATACTTAACACTTAAATGTTTTCCCCTAGAGTGTATTTAATTGTTACAAAATTTTAATTCTAGTCTCTCTTTCTCTTAGGTGGATGAAATTCCAGATGGAGCAGTAAAACCTCCTATGAATAAAATGCCTATATTCTTTTTTGGCACTCATGAGACGTAAGTCCTTTAGATTAAGGGACATATTGTTTTAATTGCAGGATGTCTTAACAGTAGTTTAACAGTTTACATCGTATGTTTGAAAATTGTGATTCAGTGGCAGACTATATTTTCTTAAATTAATCTCTAGTGGCAAGATAGGCAGCTTGCTTTCCACATTTGCTGTGAAATGGTGTGGTTATAGTCTACTATTCCCTGCAACATGTACTTTTTCCTGCTCATTAAAAAAGCAAGAGTCTACCCAAAGTGGTATGCTTGACATATCTTTCTTTCTTTTTTAAGGGATTTTAATTATAGTCCCATGTATCCTCAGAACTGTGTTCTAAAAGAAAATGAAATAAAGCTGAAAACTGTGGAAGAAGTAGCATGAGTCCTTTGAGGGGGAGAGGGAGAAGGTTTGAGAAAGAGGGAAGAGGTGCATTTGAAGACCAAGGTCTCACCCCAGTTAGTTTCATGCCTGCTATTATGTAAAGTATCCAAGAAAGAAGAATATTTTTGGTAACACTAACATTTTGCAATGGAATGTAACATTTCCTTTGAAAGGACTCAATTTGGTGAAGCTCAGAAGAAAGCAACAATGAAAACCTGAAAGAAGGTTGTAGCGAGCTGGGTGTCAGTCTCTTCTCTCAAGTAACAAGCGATAGGACAAGAAGAAATGGCCTCAAGTTGCACCAGGGGAGGTTTAGATTGGATATTAGGAAAAAATTTATTCATTGAAAGGGTTGTCAAGCATTGGAACAGGCTGCCCAGGGAAGTGGTTGAGTCACCATCCCTGGAGGTATTTAAAAGACTTGTAGATGTGGTGCTTAGGGACATGGTTTAGAGGTGGACTTGGCAGTTGTCCTGGTTTTTGCTAGGATAGGGTGAATTTTCTTCTTAGTAGCTAGAAAGCGCTGTGTTTCGGTTTCAGTGAGGATTGTTATGAGAACAATGTTGATAACTACAAGGGCACCGTGCTTGGGCAGTTTCCAAGAAGAGAGGATTGGAAGGGGGGAGTGGAGAAGAAAAGTGTAGTAGTTAGTAAACCCCAGAATTGACAGTTGGATATGCCAATAAGATATTCCATATTGTCATAAATTGAGACCACAACGGATCCTAATCCAATTGAAATTTTATTAATTATAGCAAGTAGAATATGAGCAAAGACAGCGCTGGACGGCAGGGGAGTCTGCGCTCCACCGACTGCCGCGCAAGTAATTCAGTCCCCTTTTTATACATTTTTCTTCCGTGTTCATGAAGTAGGGGAGGTGCATGCTTCAGTTGTTGCTAGGGGGTCGTTTTTCTGCCTCCTGGTGTTCGTTGAGGCCAAAGTCTTCCCCCTTTGTCCCATAGTTGACCCCTCACTCTTATGTCCTTATCCTGAGTTGTTTGTTCTGTTTCTGTTAGTTCCTGGACATCTGGCGGTTATCTTATCTTGCACAAGCGGTATCTGGCGCCTTTTTAGTTTGCATAAGCTATTTCACATCCTTTGCTGTCTGACCTTTACATTGTGTTTAACATAAATCTTAATAAACAATATCCTGGTCCATAGTTTCTCACACATATCATATTACATCATGTTTAGTATATTAACCGGGATTGATCAGAAAGGGGGGGGGAATTCTTTCGAGAATCACTCGGGCTCACTTTCCCAGGATTGCGATTTCGGTTTTGGGGTTCCTTTTCGCTCCTCCAGGATCGTTATCAGCGGGTGGTGAGCAATTGTACTCTGCATATATATATATATATATATATGCACACACACACACATATATAGTTGTTATCATAATTACTCTTATTATTCTTATTATTTTAATTTTATTTTTACTCTAATTATTAAATTGTTCTTATCTGAACCTACAAGTCTCCTCACCTTTACCCCTCCGATTCTCTCCCCGATTCCTTGGGTGGGGGGGAAGGGGGCGAGGGGGGAAAAGCGGCGAGTGGCTGTGTCTTGTTTGGCTGCCTGCCAAGTTAAACTAACAGCAGTGTTTAGATTTATGGTTGGACTTGATGATCTTAAAGATCTTTTCTAAATAAAATGATTCTATGATTCTAGATTTTCCCCAGTTGTAAATATGTTTTTATGTTATTCTCTGACAATTATAGTGAAAATTGTCATGCTGCTTTATAATGTTGTTCTACTGCAGATTACAAGAGATCTTTAATTCGGTGTTAATTTATTATTTGACTTGTGGGGGAAATGTTGTTTTTATGCCCTTTCTTTAATAAGCTGCAAATACTATTGTAAAGCAGGTCACAGAGCTAGTTGTTGTCTGTATAATTGTTTAATATCTCATACAGCTTGCAGAAAGCTTTTTTTGTCCTCTTTTAGACCATTAAGAAAGCTTTAAATATCTCTCTAAGGTGGTACTTCCTACTGTGTGAGCCAACACAGGCAGGACGCAGGAACAACCACAAAACTACAGATAAAATGCAAAGAGCAAATTTATTCTCATTACCTTGCAAACCAGAGGATCTCCAAAGCAGCACTTGGGGCAGAGACACATAAGTGGGAACTCGGGCACTGTGGAGCTCAGTCCTTGCGAGAGAGAGCGAGAGATTCCAAATTAAGGAATTTTTCACAGGCAGGAGTTTTCCACTGTGCTTTGATCTTTCTCACAGCAGGGCAGGAATCCCAGGCATGTTCAGTATGCCCTTGAGTTTGTCACAGGCTTGTGTTATCTAAAGGCAGATGTTCTACTTGTCAAGCACATAAGACTAAACAACAGTTAGTAGTGTGATGTATGTGCAAGTCACTTGAGAGTGTTTACAGTCCTTGCCAGTCATCCGTTATATTCCCACATTCCACCCCCTCACTTGAGACTGCTTTCACTGGGGCTGGCAAAAATGGAAGTGTCCATTTGTGCTTACAGGGTGTAGAGTAATTTACAGAGACATATGACAAATGCATATAGAAAAGGAAAGCTGGGCAGGGGAAAACTTGATGAAATATAATAAGGGCAAGTGTAGGGTGTTGCACCTGGGCAGGAACAACCCCAGGTTCCAGTATAGGTTGGGAAATGATCTCCTAGAGAGCAGTGTAGGGGAAAGGGATCTGGGAGTCCTGGTGGACAGCAGGATGACCATGAGCCAGCACTGTGCCCTTGTGGCCAGGAAGGCCAATGGCATCCTGGGGTGCATTAGAAGGGGTGTGGTTAGTAGGTCAAGAGAGGTTCTCCTCCCCCTCTACTCTGCTCTGGTGAGGCCGCATCTGGAATATTGTGTCCAGTTCTGGGCCCCACAGTTCAAGAAGGACAGGGAACTGCTTGAGAGAGTCCAGCGAAGAGCCACCAAAATGATTAAGGGAGTGGAACATCTCCCTTATGAGTAAAGGCTGAGGGAGCTGGGTCTCTTTAGCTTGGAGAAGAGGAGACTGAGGGGTGACCTCATTAATGTTTATAAATATATGAAGGGTGAGTGTGAGGAGGATGGGGCCAGGCTCTTCACAGTTGTGGTGGGTTGACCCTGGCTAGAGGCCGGATGCCCACCAAAGCCCACTCTATCACTCCCCCTCCTCAAATGGGCAGGGGGAGAAAATTATAACGAAAAGCTCGTGGGTGGAGATAAGGACGGAGAGAGATCACTCAGCAATTACTGGCACGGGCAAAACAGACTCGACTTGGGGGAAAAAAAAACAAATTTACTTTATTACCAATCGAAACTAGAGGAGAATGAGAAGTAAAACCAAAACTTAAAACACCTCCCCCATCCCTCCCTTCTTCCCGGGCTTAATCTCTTTCCCGATTTCCACCTTCTCCCCCCAGCGGCACAGGGGGACAGGGAATGGGGTTGGGGTCAGTTCATCACACGGTGTTTCTGCCGCTCCTTCCTCCTCAGGGGGAGGTCTCCTTCCCCCGCACCAGCGTGGGGTCCCTCTCACGGGAGACAGTCCTCCACCAACTGCTCCAACGTGAGTCCTTCCCATGACCAACAGTTCCTCACGAACTGCTTTGGCATGGGTCCATTCCATGGTGTGCAGTCCTTTGAGGAAGGGACTGCTCCAGCGCGAGTCCCCCACGGGGTCACAAGTCCTGCCAGCAAACCTGCTCCGGCGTGGGCTCCTCTCTCCACGGGCTACAGGTCCTGACAGGAACCTGCTCCAGCGCGGGCTTCCCGCGGAGTCACAGCCTCCTTCAGGCATCCACCTGCTCCGGCGTGGGGTCCTCCACGGGCTACAGGTGGTCACTGCTCCACCATGGACCTCCATGGGCTGCAGGGGGACAGCCTGCTTCACCATGGTCTTCACCACAGGTTGCCGGGGAATCGCTGCTCCGGCGCCTGGAGCCTATCCTCCCCCCTCCTTCTTCACTGACCTTGGTGTCTGCGAAGTTGTTTTTTCTTACATCTTCTCACTCCTCTCTCCAGCTGCAAAGTGTGCAGCTTTTTTCCTCCCTTTTTTTTTTTTTCTTAATTATGTTATCACAGAGGCGTTACTGATTGGCTCGGCCTTGGCCAGCAGCGGGTCCCTTCTTGTAGCCGGCTGGCATTGGCTGTGTCGGGTCGGACATGGGGGAAGCTTCTGGCAGCTTCTCTCACAGAAGCCACCCCATGTCCCCTCCCCCACTGCTACCAAAAACCTTGCCACGCAAACCCAATACAACAGTGATGACCAATGGTAGGACAAGGGGCAATGGGTGTAAGCTGGAACACAGGAGGTTCGCTTAAATTTGAGAAAGAACTTCTTTACTGTGAGGGTAACAGAGCACTGGAACAGGCTGCCCAGAGAGGTTGTGGAGTCTCCTTCTCTGGAGACATTCAAGACCCGCCTGGATGCCTTCCTGTGTGAACTCATCTAGGTGTTCCTGCTCTGGCAGGGGGATTGGACTTAGATGATCTTTCGAGGTCCCTTCCAATCCCTAATATTCTGTTATTCTGTGTGATTCTGTAGTAGAGATGTCTCTACAATAGTACTTCAAGTCAAATGTCCCATTCATCCTGTCAGGGAATTAAATCAGTCAACCAGCCAGACACCATCAGTAGATTGTGTCATTTGATGCATTTAGTTCTGGAGCCATTGAATGTCATCCTTTATGCTGGCTGATCCATCAGTTATGTTGAAGCAACATGTCTTTGAAACTGAAGCAGCGTTTATGGTGTCAAAGGAGGAAACAGTCCACCGTCAATCAATTTAGTAATCTTCATTGGTGTACAGCTGTTAACCTACTCAGAAAAAATAATAATGAAAAACATTAGCATCAAAAGCACTTAGCATAGCATAATTCTGTAATTTAGCTACTGGAATTGATATGTCAATAAGAAAAAAAAACAGATGAGTTAGGTACAGTAGAGGCTAACCAAATCTAAGTATTTACATGTTGATCCTGCAGACGTGCATTCAGGGCGTGTGCTTGTAGTATAAAAAGCATGTATAAAAAGTAGTGCATGTAGTATATGTGCATGTAGTATAAAAAGTCTATAAAGCATGATGAGCCAACCTGTGATAGGGGAGGAAAACAGGAGCATCATCTCCGTCCAGTAATACATATGCTGTTGCTCCAGCTTCTTTAGCCAATATTACTCTGGATTTGATAACCTGATGTGGGGTAATTGTCCACACAGATTGGAGAGCTATGGCTTGCACTTTTTCAGATTGAACTTCAATTCGATGTTGGGTTCGTGACACCAATAACACTGTTCCAATGCCATCTCCTCTAGATGTGGCACAGGTATTCCTTGAAGGTACCTGAAATACAGGAACTCGAGAATCTGATATTAACAAAGGATGTAAAATAAGAGGAGAGGTTGGGGTACAGAACCGTATGTCATTCTCAGGGGTTATTATATGAATCTTCATGTCCAGACTAATAGTTTGTGGTCCCACCATGCAATCTGTCAGCATGAACAATTCCATTTCCATTGTAGTTAATAGTTTGGGAGAGAAACCTTCTGGAAGAATTTCAGTCCTCACCATGTTTTGTACTGGAGGTGTTGTAATATGCTCATAAGGTGTCTGATTATGAATATTTCAGTTGTTCAACAAAAAACCTGCTTTAGTAAGATGTGAACTCTAGTGTTGTAAAGTTTTAGTACTGTTTAGCTTTTTAAATTGTTCCTTCAGCATCCCATTAATGCTTTCAATCAAGCCATTTGCTTGGTGATGGAATGTAATATGGAATATCCAATCTATCCCTAGCCCTTGAGCCCAATCTTGGACATTATGTCCACTAAAGTGTTGTGTTGGTTTGACCCACAGTGGGCCATGCGGTCCTGCATTCACTTCCCCCACCCAGTGAGATTGGATGGGAGTCACAACAAAGGGGGCACAAGATTAGGAATGAAGGACAGGGGAAGCTCACTCACCAGTTACAGTCACGAGCAAAACAGACTCAAACTTGGGGAAGAAAAATCAATTTCATTCATTGCCATTTCATCTAAGTAGACATAACAACCACATCTTACAACACCTTCCCCCACCCCTCCTTTCTTCCTGGGCTCAAATCACTTTGCTCTCGATTTCTCTACCTTATCCCCCTGAGCGGCACAGGGGGCAGGGAATGGGGGTTCAGTCAGCTCACCTCTGCTTCTCTTCCCGGCATGGAAGTCCAGGAACAAGATGTTCCAAAGCGAACTTCCCACGGAGTCATGGACCTCTTTGGGCTCAGCTCCTGGCTCCAGTATGGGGACATCCATGGGCTGCAGACTCAGACCCCACTCTGGGGATCCACCCCTGCTCTGGCAGCAAGCAACTCTCGGGATCCCAATTCCAGTCACACTTGCCCTCAGGCTCAACTTCTCTGCTCCAGCATGGAGTCGTACATGGCCTACGGCTCTGCCGTTGTATCTCCATGGGAAGCAGTGGACTTCCTTTGTCTTCTCCTACTCCATTCGGTTGAACTGCGTGTCTTGAGGTTCTATGTCCTTTTTCTCCCTCCTCCTCCTTCCTCTGGCAACGAAGCTCTCTCTGTGTCTGTCTGTCCTTTGTTTAGGCCGATGGTCTCCTTTTGGTAGGTTAATGGCCTCTCCTCCAGGTTCACACCCACCTACTTTTCAGGACAGTCCTTCCTCTCACAAATATGGATTCGCAGAGGTGTTTCTCTAGTGCTCATTGGCCCAGCCTGGGCTGGGAGATCTCCACCTTGGAGCCAGGGGAGCTTTTTGCTCTTACAAGATGGCCCTTCCCCCACATGCACAAACCCAACACAAATGCCCTTAAATGCAGCTGTGTACAAGTGGTACAATGATGTGCACATGCTTTATAAACGTGCAATGGCAGAGGGGTTTGATTGTGAGCAATGTCTCATGCATGCGCAGTATGAGCTGATCGATGTCCACAAGCTGCATGTATGTTTATGGCTTGAGTATGTACTTCAGCAGAGGTCATATTATCCACTTCCCTATTATTGTGTGACTCAAGTGAGTCATCCATCTGATGAGCTGAGACATGCCTTATTTCTTGTCCTGGGTTTGGTTAGAATAGAGTTAATTGTTCACAGGGAACTGGGAGGGGGGTGGCAGGGGCAGCTGGCCTGGGGGGCCAGGGCAGGTATTCCATACCACGTGATGCAGACATCATGCTCAGTATTTAAACAGGGAAGTTCCGGGAAGAGGGGGCTGCTGGGTACTGTAGTTCACGAGCCAGTCAGGTGGTGAACTGTTTGGTTCCGTGTACCACTTTCTCACGTTGTATATTCTTTCATTAGCACTGTTGTTGTTGTTGTTTGGTGTTGTTTCTCCCTTACTATTCCAGTAAACTGCTCGTGTCTCAACCCGTGAGCCCCGTTCGTTTATATTTTCTCCTCCCCATACCACCGGAGGGTGGGGGGTGGGGTGGGCAGCGACCCTTCCTGGTTAAACTACGTCAGTCTTTTGGTGCCAAACGTGGGGCAAAAGGGTTGAGATAACAGCAGACCTGACCAGAGCGTGTTAAAGCAATCTTTTACATATATATATATACATTTAATATAGTAGCTAAATAGTCCTTGGTCACAAAGCTGTTTCATTTCATCACCTGGTTGTGCTATGTAAAGCCTTATGTGCAGAATATATTCCCCACGGTGCTGTTTATCAAGGCTGGGAGAGGGCTCAGGGTTATGATTTTGCTGTACTGTGTGGTCTCGGCTTACGGTATGGTCACATCACTGGCCACGTGGTTGGGTGCCTCTTTGTTCCCGGTGTTGTCGTCATGGTTGTATCTCGGGCGCCCCCTGTCGGAACGTGTTAGTAACCGCACCCAGCCTATGGGGAAGACAGGGGAGTGATTTCCCCCACTCCTTTGCCTCCTTTTCCTCATTCAGTGAGAATTTCAAATATCCTTGGGATGCTCTAACCATCATGTTTCTATTGCTGGGTCTCTTTAATGTGTTTCAGCTCCTGCTGTGGGTTAAACAACTATTTAGGAATATGATCCAGAGGTCTGCCCCAAGGGATAGCTATGAGTGGCAGGGTGTGTGGGATAGTATGGGCAAGCACCTGGGGCAGTGGGCACCTCCAATGTTTTGGAAATTCACACCTGAACAAGTGCAGAATCCTGAAAAATTAGGAAAATATTTGGAAAGAGTGTGTTGTCACCCTGGAAATTCCAGAGAGACACAGATCATTGCAACGTGCTGGGGCCTGGCCCATGCCTGTCGCATCCTATTCAACACTATTCGGTACCCTCAAGGGGAAGGGAAAGTCTCTGGATTTGGCAGCAAAATGACAAATATTGCAGACAGTCCAGCTCCTGTAACAAGCACGGCAACTACTTCAACCCCCATAACAAATACTGCTACTGCACCCAAACCAGAGGATCAACCTGTGCCAGTATCGGTTGCTCCTGTACAGAAAAAGAAATACACAAAAAAGTCATCTCGCTCGGCAAAGACTCACTTTGCGGAAAGACTTCAGCCGCCATCCAGGTGAGCACATTGTTACCTGGCTGCTCCGATGCTGGGATACCAGGGCCAGTAGCTGGGAATTAGAGGGCAGGGAAGCCAGGCAGCTGGGATCTCTGTCTAGGGAAGGCGGCATTGACAAGGCAATTGAGAGAAAGACACCAACCCTCAGCCTCTGGAGGCAACTTCTGTCAGGTGTGAGGGAAAGATGCCCCCTCAAAGATGATGTGACATGTCACCCAGCTAAGTGGACCACCATGGAGAAAGGTATCCAGTATTTGAGGGAATTAGCTGTGCTGGAGGTGATTTATAATGATCCAGGTAACGAACAGTTACCCATGGACCCAGATAAAGTCCAATGCGCATGATCCACGTGGCAGAAGTTTTTACAGAGTGCACCATCATCATACGCCAACTCATTGGCAGTAATGTCCGGGAGAGAAGATGAGAGACGAACGGTGGATGAGTTAGCTGGTCAACTTCAGCAATACGAAGGAAGTCTATCGGCCTCCATACAGGCCTGTGTCTCAGCTGTGGAAAAGCTGTCCTGGGAAGTCCAGCAACTCAAAGAGGATATGTCCACTTTCCCACCTGTATGGACCAGTATCTTGGCTATCAGGAGCCAGCATCCCTCTGCTCAAGAGAAAGGACATAGAGGATACACACCACAAAGCACCCTGTGGTTTTACTTACGTGACCACGGAGAGGACATGAGGAGGTGGAATGGAAAACCTACCTCGATCCTAGGGGCACGGGTACGGGAATTGCAGGGAAAAACAATCACAGAAGGGGATCCTTCCAGGAAATATGCTGCTCCAGTCTCCAGTGGGCAGCTCTCCAGACAGAGTGAGAGGGCTGATCTCATTTCTCATCCTCTTGAAGGAACGTCTGACTCATATTTACAAGAAGTGAGTGGCAAATGCCATGATCAGGATTAGAGGTGCCCTGCCTCCAGCCAGGTGGAGGAAAGGGATAACTGGATTTATTGGACTGTGTGGATTTGATGGCCTGGCAAATCAGACCCACAAAAGTATAAGGCTTTAATGAATACTGGTGCACAATGTACCCTAATGCCATCAAGCCATAGTGGTATAAAGCCCATCTGTATTTCTGGAGTAACAGGGGGATCCCAGCAAATGACTGTATTGGAAGCTGAAGTGAGTCTGACTGGGAACGAGTGGCAAAAGTACCCCATTGTGACCGGTCCAGAGGCCCCTTGCATCCTTGGTATAGATTACCTCAAGAGGGGGGATTTCAAGGATCCCAAAGGGTATTGCTGTGCTTTTGGTATAGCAGCTTTGGAGAAAGAGGAAATTAAACAGCTTTCTGCTCTGTCTGGTCTCTCAGAGGACCCTTCTGCTGTGGAATTGCTGAGGGTTGAAGAACAGCAGGTGCCGATCGCTACCGCAACAGTGCACCGGTGGCAATATCGCATCAATCAAGATTCTTTGGTTCCCATTCATAAGCTGATTCGCCAACTGGAGAGGCAAGGAGTGATTGGTAGGACTCACTCACCATTCAACAGTCCCATATGGCCTGTCCGGAAGTCTAATGGAGAGTGGAGACTGACAGTGGACTATCGTGGGCTGAATGAAGTCACGCTGCCACTGAGTGCTGCCGTGCCAGATATGCTCGAACTTCAATATGAACTGGAGTCCAAGGCAGCCAAGTGGTACGCCACAATCGATATCGCTAACGCGTTTTTTCCCATTCCTTTGGCAGCAGAGTGCAGGCCACAGTTTGCTTTCACCTGGAGGGGTGTCCAGTACACCTGGAATCGACTGTCCCAGGGGTGGAAACACAGCCCCAGAATTTGCCATGGACTGATCCAGACTGTACTGGAACAAGGTAAAGGTCATGAACACCTGCAGTACATTGACGACAACATCATATGGGGCAACACATCAGCAGAAGTTTTTAAGAAAGGAGAGAAAATAATCTAAATCCTTCTGAGAGCTGGTTTTGCCATAAAATGAAGCAAAGTCAAGGGACCTGCTCAGGAGATCCAGTTTTTAGGAATAAAATGGCAAGATGGGCATCACCACATCCCAGTGGATGTGATCAACAAAATAACAGCTATGTCTTTACCAACTAGCAAAGAGGAAGCACAAGCTTTCTGAGGCGTTGTGTGTTTTTGGAGGATGCATATTCCAAATTACAGTCAGATTGTGAGCCCTCTCTATCAAGTGACTCGGAAGAAGAATGACTTCAGATGGGGTCCTGAGCAACGGCAGGCCTTTGAGCAAATTCAACAAGAGATAGTCCATGCAGTAGCCCTTGGGCCAGTCCGGGCAGGACAAGATGTTAAAAATGTGCTCTACACCGCAGCCGGGGAGAATGGCCCAACCTGGAGTCTCTGGCAGAAAGCACCAGGGGAGACTGGAGGCCGGCCCCTTGGGTTTTGGAGTCAGGGATACAGAGGATCAGAGGCCTGATATACTCCAACTGAAAAAGAGATATTGGCAGCATATGAGGGGGTTTGAGCTGCTTCTGAGGTGCTTGGTACTGAGACACAGCTCCTCTTAGCACCCTGACTGCCAGTGCTGGGCTGGATGTTCAAAGGGAGGGCCTCCACTACACACCATGCAACTGATGCTACGTGGAGTTAGTGGGTTAAACTTATCACACAAAGGGCTTGAATAGGAAGCCCCTGTCGTCCAGGAATTTTGGGAGTGATCACAAACTGGCCAGAGGGCAAAGATTTTGGAATGCTGCTGAAAGAGGAGGTAAAGCGTGATGAGGAGGCTCCACAGTATAATGAACTACCAGATGATGAGAAACGATATGCCCTGTTCACTGATGGGTCCTGTCATATTGTAGGGAAACATTGAAGGTGGAAAGCTGCTGTGTAGAGTCCTACATGACAAGCCGCAGAGGCTGCTGAAGGAAAAGGTGAATCGAGACAGTTTGCAGAGGTAAAAGCCATCCAACTGGCTCTAGATATTGCTGAGCAAGAAAAGTGGCCAATGATCTACCTCTATACGGACTCATGGATGGTGGCAAATTCCCTGTGGGAGTGGTTACAATAATTGAAACGCAGCAACTGGCAGCGCAGAGGCAAACCCATCTGGGCTGCTGAATTATGGCAAGACATTGCTGCTCGGCTAGAGAGACTGGTTGTAAAGGTTCGTCACGTAGATGCTCATGTACCAAAGAGTCAAGCCACTGAAGAGTATGAAAACAAGCAATGGGTGGACCAGGCTGCCAAGATCAAAGTGTCTCAAGTAGATTTGGACTGGCAACAGAAGGGTGAAAAATTTTTAGCCCACTGGGCCCATGATGCCTCAGGCCATCAAGGAAGAGATGCAACATATAGATGGGCTTGTGATCGAGGGGTGGACTTAACCATGGACATTATTGCACAGGTTATTCACGAATGTGAGATGTGCCACAATCAAGCAAGCCAAGCGGTTAAAACATCTCTGGCATGGAGGACGATGGTTAAAATATAAATATGGAGAGGCCTGGCAGATCGATTATATTACTCTCCCACAAACCCACAGTGGTAAGAGCTACGTGCTCACAATGGTGGAAGCAACCACTGGATCACAGAATCACAGGATGTCAGGGATTGGAAGGGACCTCGAAAGATCATCTAGTCCAATCCCCCTGCCGGAGCAGGAACACCTAAATGAGATCATACAGGAAGGTGTCCAGGCAGGTCTTGAATGTCTCCAGAGAAGGAAACTCCACAACCTCCCTGGGCAGCCTGTTCCAGTGCTCTGTTACCCTCACTGTAAAGAAGTTCCTTCTCAAATTTAAGCGGAACCTCCTGTGTTCCAGCTTGCACCCATTGCCCCTTGTCCTATCATTGGACACCACTGTGAAGAGCCTGCCTCCATCCACCTGACACTCACCCTTCATATATTTATAAACATTAATGAGGTCACCCCTCAGTCTCCTCTTCTCCAAGCTAAAGAGACCCAGCTCCCTCAGGCTTTCCTCATAAGGGAGATGCACCACTCCCTTAATCATCTTGGCGGCTCTGTGCTGGACTCTCTCAAGCAATTCCCTGTCCTTCTTGAACTGTGGGGCCCAGAACTGGACACAATATTCCAGATGCGGCCTCACCAAGGCAGAGTAGAGGGGGAGGAGAACCTCTCTCGACCTACTAACCACACCCCTTCTAATACACCTCAGGATGCCATTGGCCTTCCTGGCCACAAGGGCACAGTGCTGGCTTATGGTCATCCTGCTGTCCACCAGGACTCCCAGATCCCTTTCCCCTACGCTGCACTCTAGTAGATCATTCCCCAACCTATATTGGAACCTGGGGTTGTTCCTGCCCAGGTGCAACACCCTACACTTGCCCTTATCATATTTCATTAAGTTTTTCCTGGCCAGCTCTCCAGCCTGTCCAGGTCTCGCTGGATGGCAGCACAGCCTTCTGATGGTTGGAAACATATGCTGTGCCCCATGCCACCATCCGGAACACTCTTCTAGGTCTTTGGAAACAAGTCCTATGGCGACATGGCACCCCAGAGAGAATTCAGTCTGACAACGGGACTCATTTCTGAAACAGCCTCATAAACACCTGGGCCAAAGAACACGGCATTGGGTGGGTGTACCACATCCCCTATCATGTACCAGCCTCTGGGAAAGTTGAACGATGCAATGGACTGCTGAAAACCACACTCAAAGCAATGTGTAGTGGGACACTCAAACATTGGGATACACATTTAGCAGAGGCTACCTGGCTGGTTAACACTAGGGGATCCACCCATCGAGATGGTCCTGACCAATCAAAACTTCCACGTACTGTAGAAGGGTTCAAAGTCCCTGTAGTTCACATGACGAACATGTTAGGGAAGATGGTCTGGATTGGCCATACCTGATACACCAGCGCATCATCTGCAGTCAGCTCTCCAAGATACACCAGCCACAAGCTCTGGATACAGCATGCAGCAATCCAACACCACACACACCAGTTTTTTTTTTTCTCACTCTGAGAGACTGTTATGACAGATGGAGCCCAAAGTCATGGGTTAAATGAACTCAGTGGGCATTATAGAGTGATGGCCCGTAGACTAAGGGAATTATATCTGTGTGTCTATGTGTGTATAGATATCGATATAGCTCTACAACAAGACATGACAGTGGTAGGAATTGATTGGGAAGTGTAGGATCTGAGCATGATGTAGATGGTATAGAATAAGGGGTGGATAATATCCTGGGTTTGGTTAGGATAGAGTTAATTGTTCTCCGGGAACTGGGAGGGGGTTGGCAGGGGCGCTGGCCTGGGCAGCCAGGGCAGGTATTCCTCTCCACGTGATGGTATTCCATACCATGTGACATCATGCTCAGTACTTAAACAGGGAAGTTCCGCGTTGAGGGGGCTGCTGAGCACCATAGTTCGTGAGTCGATCCCGCAGTAAACTGTTTCATTTTTATGTTGTATACTCTTTCATTAGCACTGTTGTTGTTGTTGTTTAATGTTGTTTCTCCCTTACTATTCCAGTAAACTGCTCGTGTCTCAACCCCTGAGCCCCGTTCGTTTATATTTTCTCCTCCCCATACCACCGGAGGGTGGGGGGTGCGGTGGGCAGCGACCCTTCCTGGTTAAACCACATCACTTCTAAAGGGTACATATTGCCAAATTTGTTTCCATATGTCTACCCCCCATATAGGATATCTTTGTAAATGCCAATCTTCAGCGAGGTAACCACATTTTAAGACTCTTGTATACAACCCAACTGTCAGTGTATAGGTAATGTGCCTTCCCTTCCAGGATAGGAAGAGATGCTGCAATCAGTTCAGCCCACGGACTAGATGCCTGTACACCTGTTTGCCATAATACAATTCCTGGTAGTGGAGCATATGCAACTGCTCTCCATTGTCTTTGTCCAGTTGCTGTGTATGTTGCTCTCCCATCAGTAAACCAGGCATCTTTTTTGTACTCTTCTATTAACTCGATCCAAGGGGAAGCTTCCTCCGCAGGAGATGTAGGGATATCTCTCAGGGGGAGAGCTTCCCCTAGGATGGGCATATGATTAAATGATACAGTTCCTGTAAGAGTGGTGTCTGGAGTGGTTACATGTGGTTTTCCTGGTAGAAATTGTTGCTTTATAGAATGTTTTCATTTCCTATGTGTGGCTGCCTGAGGTACCCCAACATGGGCCCTAATGGAATCATTAGTGACCCACCCATTGTTAGGTATGGGCGTGTGTGCAGTTATGCTATTTTGGCTTGTGATTCTTTCAGTTTCTTGTAGTGCCCAAACTACAGCTGAAATTTGTTTTTCCATCAGGGTATGATGTATAGTGGAGCCTTGTAATGCTTTGGACCAAAATCCTGCAAGTTCTTTCTGATTTTTCATCCCAGTCATATGGCACAATCCCTATGCAACTATATAATCTAGAATTGTTACTGCTAAGTCAAAAGGATATCCTTGCCTAGGAGTGTACAATTGCGCATGTTCAATTAAAGCATTTTTGCAGGCATCAGAGGCTTCATTCTTGTTGTTGCTTGGTCCATTGCCAAACAACTTTCTTCTTAGTTAATTTCTGCAGGGGTTGCATTAATACTGCCAAAGTTTTCCAATACCCTAAAAGTCCCAAAAAAGTCTCTAACTTATACTGTGGTTGGTACAGGAAATTGCTCACTTGTTTGCTCTACCATATTTGGTATTTCTCTAATCTGTCCATGCCAAACTATTCCAAAAAAATGTACAGTAGTACTGGGGCCCTGTACTTTCTTTGGATTAATTGCCCAGCACCAATCTTGCAAATGCGATTTCAGCAATTCAGCAGCCACTTCAATTTCTTCTTGTGACTCTGCCGTAATCAATAGATCATCAGTATAATGATAAACAGTAAAGGTGCCTGACCATAGTGCAACATCAACTGCTATCATTTGGTGGCAAATGGAAGGACTGTGTTTGTATCCCTGAGGCAATACTTGGAAAGTATATTGCTTTTATTACCAGCTAAAGGCAAACTGGTCCTGGCTTTCTGAAGCAACAGCTATCGAAAAGAAAGCATTAGCAAGATCTATCACCACCTTTCAGGGCTTCAAATTTTTGCTGATTTTTTCTGTCAGAGTAACCATATCTGGTACCATGACTGCAAGTGGGGGGGGTGACTTTATTCAATTCTCTATTATCTACAGTCACCCTCCAAGTGCCATCTGGTTTTTGAAGAGGCCAAATAGGATTATTAAAAACAGTCATAGTTTCCCTAGTGATTCCCACTTGTTGAAGTGCCCAAATGGTCTGAGTGATCTCCTTGTCTTCCCCTGGAACATGATATTGTTTTACAGTTACCACCTTGGCAGGCACAGGCAGCAAAACAGGATCCCCCTTTGGGAATCCACACAAGACAGATTGAATAGCAAAGCCCACTTGCAAAGTTACAAAGCAGAAGCAACTATTTAAAGTTTAAACTGTTCGTCCTGCCAGCATATCAATACCCAAGATATATTCTTTAATTGGGGCAATTGACAATGTCTTGGTAAATGGTGTGGTATTTCCTATTGTTAAGGTAACTTTAGCTTGGAAGGCAGGGGTCAGATTTCCCCCCAGTCCACAGATCTGTGATGTGGCTTCTGTATTATTAATATTACTACAGAATACAGTAACTTCAGCTCCAGTATCCACTGGAGCTAATATGTGTAAAATTCCCCCAGATCTCCACTCTATAGTTAAAGGTACATAAGGGCATTGGTCCCCCCCATGGCAAGAGGCTACAGTGGCGACAGTTTTGGAGGACCTGCCAAACCTTCACTTCTGCTGTTGTGGCATTTGCCAAGTAGTGTCATGCATTGTGGTGGCAGGAGGGGTGGAGGGTGAGCACTGAGTTGGTGGTGGGGCTGAGGGTGGTCAGCTCTT
Source organism: Caprimulgus europaeus (assembly GCA_907165065.1). The sequence continues at coordinate 10,244,516 of OU015537.1, forward strand.
TTGCATAAATGCTAACTTTTGCCATTGGCAAAACATTTCTGATGTTGTAATCCCACCTATTTCTGATCGTGGAATACCAGCTTGTACAAAATAATTCCACATTTGTTTCCTCATTACCTGCGCTGTAACTCCCTTCTTTTTTTTTGATGGTTTTCCTTTATTTACCACTTGAACAGATGACCCTGAAATTACAGCCTCATTTTCCCTCATGCTGTTAAAACTGCTGCACACAATGACTGATACAGCATAGATGCAATAATGTCTCATCTATCAGGACCTCTGACATTTTGCAACTGAGCAAATTCTTGCTGTATTTTATCATCATTGGCTATAGAGCTCAATAAATCTTTTTCACCTGATAAAAAATTAATAGATGCAGCTCCATTATCCCAAGCCCACAAAATCCATGCCAGTATGCCTTCCCTGCTCCTTTGTTGGTAGATCTCTAGAAATTCTCTTAAATCTTTCGGAGTGTAAGTACACGTGATCTGCACTGCCCCATCCTCTCGTTGATGCTGCCCCATCATTTGTATAAGGGGTTGTGCTTTTGCTACCTCCCTGTTTTTTAAGTCTGGTTCAAATTCAAACTTAATTTCAGAGTCTGAGGATTCACTCTGAATATTTCCATCCCATTCCTCGGGATCCCATGACCATTTTGTGTCGAGAGCAGAGACTTGGGAAATTAAAACCTTACTTTTTCCATATTTGTCCCTTCTTTTATTAACGATATGCACTACCAACCACTCTACATTTTCTTGCAACCCATGGCACTACTCTGCTTGAAGAGTAATTACTTCTTGTGTGATCGCTTTTGCATCTTGTAAAGCCCCAACTTCCTTTTCCAAGTCTCTCACTTTAATCTGTAATGCGAGATTTTCACAGTGAAAAGATCTAAGGCTGGTAGCCAACAACCATCCCAGTCTCCCCGCTAATTTGCGAGAAGAACCTGATGCCCCTTTGCATGGCAGTCTGTACATAGCCTTTTCAATTGCCTGGGGGATAAACACAGTCCCGTCATCTATTTCAGGCCATGCTTCTGGCAGAACCAATGTAGCAAGGAAAGTGACCACGGGGGTCCAGTCTTCATTACTGAGTCATCGACACAGCCTCCCGTCCCTGACTTCTTTCTCAGCCATGTCATGGCTGTTCCTGGATCCTGCCGACTACGCCAAAATGTGTGAGCCGACACAGGCAGGACGCAGGAACAACCACAAAACCATGGATAAAATGCAAAAAGCAAATTTATTCTCGTTACCTCACAAACCAGGGGATCTCTGAAGCAGCACCCGGGGCAGAGGCACGTAAGCAGGAACGCAGGCACCGCGGAGCTCGGTCCTTGCCAGAGAGAGAGTGAGAGATCGCCTGTACATATCAGGGATTTTTTCACAGGCAATAATTTTCCACTCTGCTTTGATCTTTCTCACAACAGAGCAGGAATCTCAAGCATGTTTGCTAGGGTGCCCTTGAGTCCATATCCCAGGCCTGTGTTATCTAAAGGCAGATGTTCTACTTGTCAAGCACACAAGACTAAACAACAATTAGCAGTGTGATATCTGCCTTCCAACCTCAATGATTCTATGATTCTAAAATATAAGCTTGTACTTTGATTTTCATTGTTGCTTTCTCCTGAGCTTCACCAAAAACTAAATTTGTGGCTTCTTGATATTCTTGAAAAAAATTTATATTCTTGAAAAAGAGCCTATTTCTTCTTTTCAAGATATTTGCCAGCTGTAATCTTGTTTCATAAATATTACCCTTTTCTAAAGGAAAACTAGATATAAACTAGATATTTGTATTTTAAAAAAACTTTATGTGACTTTCTTATGTGAGTAAATCACATAAGCACAAATTTTAACTAGTCACAGGCGGGCAGAAGGACATACTCTGGACTCAAGACCCTGGACCCTATATGGCATGAGTAGAGACTTGCAACTGTGGAAAAATGCTTCCTTTCAGAGCAAAGGAAAGAAAAGAAGCAGTTTTCTCTTTCCTCCAGTCTGTCTTTCTCTCTTCCCCCATCCCACCTTTTGCTCTGGTTAAGTAGGCTTTTTTGTGAGTGTGTGAATCCCTGGCTGGATGCTTTCTAACAGTCTTCTGCAGAGAGATGGATAATAGCCACTGTGAAAGATTAGATTGTTTTACACTACTGGAGTAGGAAATGCTTAAGCTTCCTAGATGACTTGCAATTTATCTTTATCTTATCTAAATTAATAGGGAGTAAGTCTCAAATATTTCATTATAGAGATGATGAAAAAAATGGAGAAATTAAACATAGGGGGGTTCTTTTGTTGTTTGAACTTTACCATGAACTATCTCATAAAAACAGTAGCAGCATCTTCAATTCAAGCAATTGGGTCTTAGATTTATACTTATATAGGCACAGGAGTGAAAATGAGAACATTGGTCACTGAGGTTTTCTGGTTTGCTATTAATAGCAGTTGGATTGCTACTATGAAATCCTAACTCTAGAGGACATGATACTACAGCAGAAACTTCATGTGCCTTGATATTCTGTAGTACGAAGTAGAATATTGGTGTTTAGTACTTTATTACCTTGTTTTCCGAGATCTGACAGAAAAAGTTACAGTCTAGATACTACAATTTGTGGGAAAAGGTGCCAGTCTAATAGCCATAGTTGTGCAACTTGCACTATGGATAATAATGTATGGAGTTTAGGGGGAGGATTTTTTGCCTGCCTTAGGGGAGGCCAGTTTCTGTAGATGAAAACAAAGATAAAAAGAAGCAGTTTTAAGCCCCAGCTACTGAGAGTAGATTAATTTTTTTTTTCACATCATTTTATGAGTAGGGATGGAGAAGAAATTTAAAATAAGGAGCAATTTGACACTTCTACTAGCCAAATTATTTGGTATCTCTCTCTTCACACTTAAACTAAAAAAAGCTAATCAATTAAAAAACAGAATATACAAAAATTGTAAGTTTGTTTCCAACTTTGTGCCACCTCATTTCAAAATGCTATTAACTTAAGCAAAGGTTTTAGGCCTTTTTAAGTATCTTTGAACAGCAAAATTATAATTTTCTTGATAAGCTGCTTTTCATTCAGATATACAAGATACTATAAGACAGAAATGTTGAGCATTTAATGTAAAACATTTAATGAAGTTGTATATTTTTTTGTTAAATTTCCATGTCTTTTAGGATAAACTATACAGCATTCTTACAAAGATCTAGGCAATCATTCTATCCCAACTTAGTTTTGTCATCTCAGGTATATTGGTTTTAATTTAATAATTTTGAAAGATTTTCTTTGACTTGAAGCCATATCTTCTTATAGTCATGCTCATTTTCTTGCATTATTTTTCCAGGATTTAAGGAATCTTTATTTCTTCACATTTTAACTTGGTTTGCTAAGGAAGCAATGGCTCTTTCTGTACATCAGTCAGCTGTTCAGTTTTTAATCATTGTTTGACAGTGGTGGGTAGCTTTGTCAACTGTGATCTTAACAAGACATAACATTCAAGACAGTATTGACTGTTTCTTGCCTGGACACTCATTGACTAGGAGAGAGCAATGAATGTGGTAGTACTAATGGAAAACTGAGTTTGTTGAAAGCAAAAGTTTAGAAGACTAAAGATGCTTCAGTAGCAGCACTTTGCTGATTACAGAATATCTCTTCAGATGCCTCATTAATGAATTTTTTTTTTCATAATATCTGGTACTAAAGTTGATTTGAAGATTTAAAAATGTGATGTTTCTGGTAACTGATGTTTTCATTTCTTGAAGGGCATTCTTGGGGCCAAAGGATATTTTCCCTTATTATGAAAATAAAGAAAAATATGGCAAACCAAATAAAAGAAAAGGCTTTAATGAAGGATTATGGGAAATTGACAACAATCCCAAAGTGAAATTCTCTCATCAGCAGGTAAGTGATTCAAAGCCTGTGAATATTTTAATGTTTTGTCATATTGTTGTAAAAAAGCAATGATGGCTTAGCTGCTATAGGAGAATAATTTATTGATCTGCATCACTGAGTTGCAAGTTGTACTAATGTTATTTACAATTTACCTCAGTTTTCAGCAAAACAAGAGAAAATTGCTCTTCTATATAATTGAAGATGCCATTTTATTTTAGTAAAGTTAAGGAGGGATCATGTTAATAGTTTCAGGACACAAGGATAAAGTTATGTGGTAGGTTAACTTTGTCTGGCTACCAGATGCCCACCAAGCTGCTCTGTCACTCCCCCTCCTCAGCAGGACAGGAGAAGAAAATAAGATGAAAAAAAGCTTGTGGATCAAGATAAAGACAGGGAATTTGCTCACCAATTACCATCACAGGCAAAACAGATTTGACTTGGGGAAGATCAATTTAATTTATTGCCAATTAAAAATAGAGTAGGATAGTGAGAAACCAAGATAATACTAAAAACACTTTCCCCCCACCTCTCCCTTCTTCCCAGGCTCAACTTCACTGCTAAATCTTATACCTCCTCCCTCCACAAGTGGTGCTGGGGAGATAAGGAATAGAGATTGCGGTCAGTTTATAACCCTTGTCTCTGTCGCTCAGTCCTCCTCACAATGTTCTGCTCCTGCTCCATGCTCCTGCATGGAGTCCCTCCCACGGGATATAGTCCTTCACTAACTGCTCCAGCATGGGTCCTTTACATGGTATACAGACCATCAGGAACGGACTGCTCCAGTGTAGGTCCCCCATGGGCGACAGTTCCTGCCAGAAAACCTGCTCCTGTGTAGGCTCCTCTCCATGGAGCTCAGTTCCTGCCAGAAGCCTGCTCCAGCCTGGGCTCTCCATGGGCTGCAGCTTCCTTCAGGGCATATTTACCTGCTCCGTTGTGAGGTCCTCCATGGGCTGTTGTGTGGATATCTGCTTTCACATGGTCTTCCATGGGCTACAGGGTGACACCCTGCTTCACCATGATTTTGTCCATAGGCTGCAAGAGAATCTCTGCTCCAGTGCCTGGAACACTTCCTCTCCCTCCTTCTTCACTGACCTTGGTGTCTGCAGGGTTGTTTCTCTCACATTTTTGTAATTCCTCTCTCTCAGAGCTGCTGTGCAGCATTTTTTACCCTTTCTTAAATATGTTTTTTACAGAGATGACACCAATATTGCTTATTGGCTCAGCTTTGGTCAATGGTGGATCTATCTTGGAGCCAGCTGGAACTGGCTTTGTCTGACATGGGGGCAGCTTCTGATCTCTTCTCATAGAAGCCACCCCTGCAGCCCCATGCCCTGCTACCAAAACCTTGCCACATAAACCTGATGCAAGCTATTAAAAGTTGGACACTTTTAAAAATAAACTGACACAGTGCATATTACATTCTAAACATCTTAAGTTTTAAATGTGTCATAGTACCTTTGACTTTATAGAGTTTTCATTCTTATTTTTTATTTTTGATTCTCCCAATATTCCTGTATTTCCAGCAATTTTAAACATGTGTGGTGGAGAATGTACTATGGTGCACAAATATAAGAAGTGAGGGCCTTCATCCCATGCATTTGGCTTGTGGTGTAAACCAGATCTGGTTCATCTTGGTCGTGATTGTTCCTGCAAGGATGAATATTCCTCTGATGATCAATCCAATCTCCAAGGGAGGCATTCTGGTAGTATTCCTGATACTGTTTATGGAAAGAGAAAATAACACAAGTCTCAGTGGGATGACTCTGGACTGGTTGCCCCTTTTAGTTAATAGCTGGGATATATCCACCTAACGCTAATGCGATGTTTATCTCCACTGAGCTATAGTGACTGAAATAGCGTGGCCAGCAGGACTAGGAAAGTGATCATCTCCCTGTATATGTCACTGGTGAGGCCACACCTTGAATACTGTGTTCATTTTTGTGCCCCTCACTACAAGAAAGACATTGAGGTGCTGGAGCACTGTATTGGGTTTGTGTGGCAAGGTTTTGGTAGTGGAAGGGCTTTTGTGAGAAACCACTAGAAGCTCCAGGTGCTGGAGCAGAAATTCCCTGCAGCTATTGGTGAAGACCATGGTGAAGCAGTCTGTCCCCCTGCAGACCTATGGAGGTTAATGGTGGATCAGATATCCACCTGCAGTCCATGGAGGACCCCATGCTGGAGCAGGTGGATGCTCCCAAAGGAGGCTGTGACCCCCTGGGAAACCTTGCACTGGAGTAGGTTCCTGGCAGGGCCTGTGAACCTGTGGAGTGGGAGGAGTTCACGCTGAAGCAGGTTTTCTGGAAGGACTTGTGACCCCATGGGGGATCCATTCTGGACCAGTCTTTTCCTGAAGGAATGCAACCTGTGGAAGGAACCCCATGCTGGAGCAGGGGAAGAATATGAAGAGGAAGGAGTGGCAGAGACAATGTGTGATGAACTGACTGCAAACCCCATTCTCCGTCCCCCTGTGCCACTGGAGGGGAGGAGATAGAGAATTGTGAGTGAAGTTGAGCCTGGGAAGAAGGGAGGGGTGGGGGGAAGGTATTTTAAGATTTGTTCTTATTTCTCATTATCCTACTCTAATTTGATTGATAATAAATGAATTTAATTTCCCCAAGTCGAGTCTGTTTTGCCCATGGCAGTAAATGGAGAATGATCTCCCTGTCATTATCTCGACCCATGAGCCTTTTGTCGTATTTTTCTCCTCCTGTCCAGCTGATGAGGGGGAGTGACAGAGCGGCTTGGTGGGTACCTGACATTCAGCCAGGGTCAATCCACCACAGGTATGTCTAAAGAGCAACAAAACTGGTGAGGGGTCTAGAGAACAAGTCTTATGAGGAGCAGCTGAGAGAACTGGGGTTGTTTAGCATAGAGAAGAGGAGACTCAGGGGAGACTTTATCACTCTTTACAACTACCTGAAAGGAGGTTGTAGCAATGTGGGTGCCAGTCTCTTTTCTCAAGTAACAAGTGATAGGATGACAGGAAATGATCTCAAGTTGCACCAGGGGAGGTTTAGATTGGATATTAGGAAAAATTTATTCATTGAAGGGGTTGTCAAGCATTGGAACAGGCTGCCCAGGGAAGTGGTTGAGTCACCATCCCTGGAGGTATTTAAAAGATGAGGTGCTTAGGGACATGGTTTAGAAGTGGAATTGGTAATGTTAGGTTTATGGTTGGACTCAGTGATCTTAAAGGTCTTTTTCAACCTAAAAAATTATATGATTCTACAAATGCTTTTAGCTCTGACAAAGTCTGTTAAAAGTAAATTGTATCTCATCGCAGGTAAAAGCAATTTTTCTTTCATTTTCCTCCTGCAACGGCGCCATAAAGAACATATCTTTTACATCTAGTATCATTGTGGGTGCAACTCGCAGCTAGCAAACTATGCCAGTTCACTGATGCCCACATGTATCTGATAATTTTCGCTCAGCTAACAAAGGACAGTCCGGGTGGCCAAAAGACCAAACACTAATGTCTGTCAGTTTCCAAACTCATCTTTATAATACATCTGAAATGAGGAAAAGAGTTGAGTATGGTTTGAAGGTTTGTTTAGCATAACTAGATCGCACTTAGTGTAGGTATTAGTTGGCAAAATGTGTGTCCTTGTTTTTGCTGAGGGGGATGAAGAAAGATTTCAAGGCTTTGGGACGGTCGGTGAAAGGGTCTGGGGCTCAAGTGATTTTCTCTTCCCTCCCACTTTCGGGTGCCGACGTGGGATAGAATAGAAGAATTCAGGCCATAAATGATTGGCTCCAGGACTGGTGCTTCAGGCAGGGCTTTGGGTTCTTTGATAATGGCTGGTTTCATAGGACACCAGTCCAGACAGTGATTTGTGGGGAAGGCCTATCCCGCAGGGGCAAAAGGAGGCTGGGGCAGGAATTAGCAGGGCTCATCTGGAGAGCTTTAAACTAGATTGGAAGGGGGAAGGGGTTACAGCTGGGCTCGTGCCAGTGGGGCAGAAGTCTAGAACTGATGAAGGCCGGGAGGCCTCCCACCCCCCTAGGCTGAAATTGGTGTACTCGTCTCGCTCCCTGCAATGCCTGTACACCAATGCACGCAGCATGGGGAATAAACAGGAGGAGATAGAAACCTGTGTTCGGTCAGGGGATTATGATCTGGTGGCAATTACAGAGACAAGGTGGGACAGCTCACATGACTGGAATGTGGTCCTGGATGGCTATGTCCTTCTCAGGAAAGACAGGCCAACAAGGCGAGGTGGTGGAGTTGCTCTTTACGTGAGAGAGCAACTGCAGTGTATTGAGATCTGTCCAGGGGCGGATGAGGAGCGAGTTGAGAGTCTGTGGGTGAGAATTAAGGGGCAGGCTGGTATGGGTGATACAGTTGTGGGTGTCTATTACAGGCCACCAGATCAGGGTGAGGAAGTTGATGAGGCCTTCTACAGGCAGATGAGAGCAGCCTCGCAATCACAGGCCCTGGTTGTTGTGGGGGATTTTAACTACCCTGATATTTGCTGGAGGGACTACTCAGCCAGCCACCCACAATCCAGGAGGTTCCTTCAGTGCATCGATGGTAACTTCCTGATGCAAATGGTGGATGAACCAACCAGGAGGGGAGTGACGCTAGATCTCATCCTCACTAACAAGGAGGGTCTGGTTGAAGCGGTAAAGGTTGAGGTCTGCCTGGGCTGCAGTGACCATGAGATGGTGAAGTTCAGGATCTCATGTGGCAGGAACAGAATTCCAAGCAGAATTGCAACCCTGGACTTCAGGAGGGCCAACTTTGGCCTTTTCAAGCAATTGCTAGGGGAAATCCCATGGGACAGGGTACTTGAAGGTAAAGAGGCCCAAGATAGCTGGTTAACATTCAGGGACTGCTTCTTCCAAGCTCAAGATCAAAGCATCCCGATATGTAGGAAGTCAAGGAAGGGAGCCAGGAGACCTGCTTGGTTAAACAGGGAACGGCTAGGCAAACTCAAGTGGAAGAGGAGAGTTAACAGATCATGGAAGGAGGGGTTGGCCACTTGGGAAGAATATAAGGCTGTTGTCAGAGGATGGAGGGAGGCAACTAGGAAAGCTAAGGCCTCCTTAGAATTAAACCTTGCCAGAGGGGTCAAGGACAACAGAAAGAGCTTCTTCAAATACATGGCAGATAAAACTAACACTGGAGGCAATGTAGGCCCACTGATGAATGAGGTGGGTGCCCTGGTGACAGGATACAGAGAAGGCAGAGTTACTGAATGCCTTCTTTGTCTCCTCTGCCCGAAGCTGAGTCCCGTACCCCTGAGGCCCCAGAGGGAGTCAGGACAACAGAGGAGTTTGCCTTGGTTGATGAGGACTGGGTTAGGGACCAATTAAGCAATCTGGACATCCATAAATCTATGGGTCCAGATGAGATGCACCCGCAGGTGTTGAAGGAGCTGGCTGAAGTCATTCCTAGACCACTTTCCATCATCTTTGCTAAGTTGTGGGGAACGGGAGAGGTGCCTGAGGACTGGAGGAAAGCAAATGTCACTGCAATCTTCAAAAAGGGCAAGAAGGAGGACCCGGGTAACTACAGACAGGTCAGCCTCACCTCCATCCCTGGGAAGGTGATGGAACGACTTATCCTTGGCGCCATCTCAAGGCATATGAAGGATAAGAGGGTCATTAGGGGCAGTCAACATGGCTTCACCATGTAAGGGTGACAGAGCACTGGAACAGGCTGCCCAGGGAGGTTGTGGAGTCTCCTTCTCTGGAGACATTCAAGACCCACCTGGACGCCTTCCTGTGTAATCTCATCTAGGTGTTCCTGCTCCCGCAGGGGGATTGGACTAGATGATCTTTCGAGGTCCCTTCCAATCCCTAGCATTCTGTGATTCTGTGATTCTGTGATATAAACTAACTGCATTTTTACCTCGGTGGAGATGCATTTTGATTTAATAGGGTGCAGACTCTATGCTCTCCCTGCTGGCAAAAATGACATGCTAGACTAAAGAATGGCTAAAGAGTGATGAGTGATGAGTAGGACAATTATGGGGGATTTTATCGATTTAATTGTGGTGAAGAGACAAGGGGTGGATTGTGTGTGTAAATTGTCCACTTTTGTCTGGTGTTGTGATGAAGCTATTTTGATTTTGGTGTGGGGAATTCTTTTTTGTTGATGTGAGTAGAAGTTTGTGAAGATTGTGTGATGAATGTGGATTTTAGTGATAATTCTTAAATATGTGATTCACAGAGGCGAGGGGTGGAATGTATTGGGTTTGCGTGGCAAGGTTTTTGGTAGCAGTGGGGGAGGGGACATGGGGTGGCTTCTGTGAGAGAAGCTGCCAGAAGTTTCCCCCATGTCCGACCCGACACAGCCAATGCCAGCCGGCTACAAGAAGGGACCCGCTGCTGGCCAAGGCCGAGCCAATCAGTAAAGCCTCTGTGATAACATAATTAAGAAAAAAAAAAAAAAGGAAGGGAGAAAAAAAAAGCTGCACACTTTGCAGCTGGAGAGAGGAGTGAGAAGATGTAAGAAAAAACAACTCTGCAGACACCAAGGTCAGTGAAGAAGGAGGGGGAGGATGGGCTCCGGCGCCGGAGCAGCGATTCCCCTGCAGCCTGTGGTGAAGACCAGGGTGAGACAGGCTGTCCCCCTGCAGCCCCTGGAGGTCCATGGTGGAGCAGATGACCACCTGTAGCCTGTGGAGGACCCCACGCCGGAGCAGGTGGATGCCCGAAGGAGGCTGTGACCCCGCGGCAAGCCCGTGCTGGAGCAGGTTCCTGTCAGGACCTGTAGCCTGTGGAGAGAGGAGCCCACGCCGGAGCAGGTTTGCTGGCAGGACTTGTGACCCCGTGGGGGACTCGCGCTGGAGCAGTCCCTTCCTCAAAGGACTGCACACCATGGAATGGACCCATGCCAAAGCAGTTCGTGAGGAACTGTTGGTCATGGGAAGGACTCACGTTGGAGCAGTTGGTGGAGGACTGTCTCCCGTGAGAGGGACCCCACGCTGGTGCGGGGGAAGGAGACCTCCCCCTGAGGAGGAAGGAGCGGCAGATGAACTGACCCCAACCCCATTCCCTGTTCCCCTGTGCCGCTGGGGGGAGGAGGTGGAAATCGGGAAAGAGATTAAGCCCGGGAAGAAGGGAGGGATGGGGGAGGTGTTTTAAGTTTTGGTTTTACTTCTCATTCTCCTCTAATTTTGATTGGTAATAAAGTAAATTTGTTTTTTCCCCCAAGTCGAGTCTGTTTTGCCCGTGCCAGTAATTGCTGAGTGATCTCTCTCCGTCCTTATCTCCACCCACGAGCTTTTCGTTATAATTTTCTCCCCCTGCCCATTTGAGGAGGGGGAGTGATAGAGTGGGCTTTGGTGGGCATCCGGCTTCTAGCCAGGGTCAACCCACCACAACGACAAAAGCATCATTCACCATCTTCTGCAGGGCCCTTTGCAGACACGATAGCAAACAAGGCACTAAGAGGAGGATCACCAGAATTACAAGTAACACTTGCAATCCTGACTTGAGCAGTGAAAAAACCCAGCCTTGTATTCTCCAGCCTTGAAACCACTCACTTAACCAATCATCATTATCTACCTGTTTGACATTCTCCTTTAACTTGTTAATTGCCATATGAATTGATTCTGAGTGTTGTGATAAATTCATACAGCACATACCGTCAAATTCCTCACAACCACGGCCTTGAGCTAAAAGCAAAAAATCAATAGCAGAGCGATTCTGCAAAGTGGCATGTCGAACTGAGTCGACATCTGTCAGCAATCCTGATAGTGCCAAAGATGTAAGACTAGATTGTTTAGAAAGCCAGCATCCTAACTTGC